>CM028754.1:8929230-9361235 GCA_016801395.1 Leptodermis oblonga | reverse complement strand
TTTCCACGGCGGTTCAAGTTTGAACCGCCGTGGAAAGTGTAAGGTTTCCACGGCGGTTCAAGGTTGAACCGCCGTGGAAAGTGTAAGTTTCCACGGCGGTTCAAGGTTGAACCGCCGTGGATGGAAAGTTGTAGGTTTCCACGGCGGTTCAATTAGGAACCGCCGTGGAAAGTGTAAGTTTCCACGGCGGTTCAAGTTTGAACCGCCGTGGAAAGTGTAAAGTTCCACGGCGGTTCAAGGTTGAACCGCCGTGGAAAACTTACATTTCCACGGCGGTTCAAATTGAACCGCCGTGGAAAGTGGCTACTTTTTATTACAAATATCACGAATATACAAATATCACCAATATACAAATTTATTACAAATATCACCAATATACAAATTGAATTCGCGCTTTGATAACACAGCATATCCAAAAAATATTTGTACAACTCTAATATGAACAAGTTTAATTAGTATCCTTCTACTACTACGGATGCTCCAAAATATATCTAGCGCATATTTTTCGCACTGCATCTATATCCACATTGCTTAATGGAGTGCGGTCGATCTTGAAGTGCTGCAACAGAGTTTTTTGAAATTAAAAACTACCCGAGTAAGCAAAATGAAATACAGTCAATTAAGTAAGTAATGAGAAATATATATATTTACCTTTTCAAGTGCAAATGTGGATGATTTCATTGCTATTTGGTACATGTAGTGCATTACATAGTACCCACACTCCCAATTATCCGTTTGCTTTTATGCTAATGAATTAATATATACGAGTTAGAAGATCATACAATAAATTGTATATATACAAACACAACTGTGAGTAAAAAATTTCTACGAATATTCATAACTAAACTCGTATTAATCTAATTAATTAAATAACTAGGACTCACTAATTTCTACTGATCGAAAAGGCAATTTGCATGCTTATATTAACTAACCTACAGTACTGGACTCACAGATTATGCATGCATAATTAATCAAATATAATACCTCAATAAATAACACTAACTAACTAATAAATTAATTGACTATCACTATACTAACTTAATTAGGCTACTAGACTACGGATTTAATTGAAACAACTAACACTACTAATTGCTTAGGCTACTAGAGCCACGGATGTAATTATAAAAAATTTATTCATTAACTACTATACCACGAAGATGTACACATTTGCATTACAGGGCAACCAAAAAGCTAGTTAAATAGTTAAACATCACCCTATAAAAATGAAATCGGCACGAAAATAATTAGCAATATATGGATATATATGCATTCTAACAGTTGTTAATATAGATAACTCACTCGTCCATAAGCTCCATCGCCTCATCCTTCTGTGGATTTTGTAAAGAATCAAACCAGTATACAACCTTATCTACTGGTCTAATGGCCATTAGCATCCAATGTTCACTGCCAACAAAAAATTTAATGGCGTACGTCAGATCTTTATAGCAGTGTTTCTTAAATATTAGATAACCGCTTACAGCTGTGTCACTTACCCCTGAAGATAAGGCACCATATACATTTCTTTATTCCTATCCTTCAAGATTCGCGCAATGTAGTTCACCCTATCTTCAAGCGTATTTTGTCTGGGGTGTGACATGATCAGCCGAAAGGAAACCTATCCCCTTTCTCCCATTCCTTTCAGCTAACTCATGTAAAGCTCTAAAGAATTTACAAGAAGGGCTTCATTGGTTAGCCTATGCATATAGAATGCATAATATATAACATAAATAATCAGAAATAGGTTATTTAAGTAAGTGGAAACTCACTGGGTGAACAACTGCATCAAACTGTTTGAGACCTGGCTTTCTCTGATCAATAACTCTTTGACATCCCTCGATCCATGAAATTAGGCTGCTCCAAACCTATGACTTCTTTTGTCATTTGAAAGTAGAAGCCATCGAAGCCCGACTCATTATCCCATCGGAGCTGTAACTCTTGCAATGGATCAGATGTCGATGAGGTTGACTCCTCAGTCGGAACCGTCGCCGAAGGAGATGTCTTGTCATCCATAGCACTCATCCGGCCTTTTTTCTTTTGGGCACTTTTATCAACCTAACATCATTTGAAATAACATTAAATATACAAACGGTATTAAGTAATACACAAATTAAAATGAAAGAATATACCTTTGTTACCGGAGTCGGCTGAATAATTTCAATCAACTCTTTAGGCCATTCCACGAAAAAGGACTTGGCCATTCCCACTGTCGCAGCCTCTTCCTCAGGAAATGGTAGCGGGGCACAGTCATCATAGGAAATTTTAATTGTGACCCTCGCGCAACCTTTCCTAACGGCGCGCCGTGGTGCTTGCTTTGCTTATAAATATTGCCCTTTGCCACAAGCTTACGCCGCGTTTGCGAATCCTCAAGGATGAAAAGATGGCATTCACACCCGTCCTAAGATAATAGGCAAGCGAATGAACATTAGTCAACTAGTAAGTCTAACTTAACAAAGCACTGTAATAATGAAAAAAAAAAATTTGAAGTATTAAAAGAAGCCGTCTAATTTTATTTACCTTGTATTCGCCTAAAGCACTGCCGTCAGAGGCTGTGATCGGGTCCACAGGTGCAACATTTATCATCTCCAAATCGGGCAACCTTGTAGGTACCAGAGGAGAAACAGGGCTCACAGGGGATACAGGGACCGCTCCGGAGGTCCCTGGGTGCAAGCTCTGCTGGGGTTATTGAGGACGGTGGCTTTTACTGTATCATAATCGGTTCCCAGCTTACCACATAAAAACCCATCATCATCTTCAAATGTGTCTGACATTCATCTAGTTGGGCAGTGGTTTTCTGAAGCTGTCGCTTAGTTAAATCAAGTTCCTCTTTCAGCGACGGCTTTGTTTTCTGTGGGAAAACCTCTGTGATACGTGCCCGCGTAGAATGGCCGCGATAACGACCGGGGTGATCGCGCTTGCCCGTTGCAATGACAAGAATGTCATTCCTACCCTCTGCAACGGTCTCCCCTTGGGACTCGCGGGAACATAGATTTCCTACACAGTTTGCCAAATATAGTAAATGTAAATAGATCAATTAAATATAAATAAATACACATATACAGAGATTATTCATTTATGTATATAAATATTAAATATAAAATTGATAACCATAATTATAAATATAAATACATGCACATATATACAAATTAGTCATTTATCTACTTTACAGTGACAACTAGATAATAATAATTTCATATAAACATTTAATGACAACCAAATTATTAATTAGCATTTCATCATAGATATCTAGTAATAAATAATCAGTTATAATAAAAATTCTATACACATAGACTTTAAATATTAAAATAATTGAAACATAAGAAAATGTATGGTGCAAAACTTACAATTTCCTTCGCTACACGCTCAGCCTCTGGCGTGAAGTATTCCCCTTTTTTGTTCGTATGGGCATGTATCCAAAGGTCATGACGGCCTGGCCCTGAATAGAATCCTCGCCTTCTTCTTCAGACTGACCCTCCTCTGAAGGCTTCTTTCCAGATGCACTGACCTCCTCGTCATGCAACTGCTGCTTCAGCAGTCGGTAGCCACCGCGAGATAAGTTATGGTAGAAAGCATTTAAATTGGCATTCTTTTGCGCTTTTCCTCGAATGGCCTAGACAGAAATATAATGAAAAATTATTATCCCTAAACTGAGCAATTTCAAATATCCAAAAAGAAGAAGGAAATCAAATTTAAAAAAATATACCTGCCATTCTTCTGTCTCGCGGCTAGCCTTGAACTTAATCCATGTCTCCCTAGGGATAAATTTATATTCCAAACATGGGTCCCTACCCTTCATGGGACCATGTACATATTTCCCTAGATAGGATTTGAAATCTTTCCACCGTTTACCGGCATAACTAATCCACTTATCTTCGAGTTCTTCGGTGGACTCGAAAACAAATAATGCCTACAGTGAAAATTAGGAGTAAAATTTAGTGAGGAATTTGAGTAAAATTGTATGGAAGAATTAAGAATCAAATAGTGCATTATAATTAAAGAAAATACCCGTATTTCCATCCAAACTCTCTTCTTGAGCTCCGCGGGAACTTTCGGCCATGATTCATATTCCACTAAGTCCACTTTGCTCCGGGCCGTATATGACACAAGGTAATCCCTGTACATGATATACTCTAGGCTCGAGCCCGGAATCGAAAGAAATGTCCAGAGTTTCCCCATTCTTTCGCATTTCCAATAGGTCATTGCAATTTGTGGGCCCTCTAACTCTACTAGATTTAGAAGAAGAACCATCTCCATGCTCCGTATTGCTTTTTCTTTTTCGGGCCATTGAAAGTACCTTAAACTTCATTTACATAGAAGAGAATTCAATATAACATATATGCAATGACAACAAATTAAAAGCTTTAATGTCAAATACAAGAATGCTTGTAATGTTGAAAAAAAAGTGGTACATTCGCAAAATTCGCTCCTAGAAATACACAATTACCATTAACCAAATTAAACCAATGAGGGCCAAAAAAAGTCCGTTTATAAAGGGGACCATTGATAAAGTAATTCACATTTCACAACCAACAACTAATGTGGAAAAAAGGCAATGTACATTCGCAAAATTCACTCCTAAAATCCACAATTACCATTATCCAAATTAAACCAAATGAGGGCCAAAAAAAAGTGGACTTCTCAAGGGTACCATTGATAAAGTACTTCACATTTCACAACCAACAACTAATGAGAACATTCATTCATTTCTACTAAAGGCATAACATTTCACAAAGTGGAATCAACAACAAAGCATTTTCCTCATTATCACTAAAGGAGGAACACTAAATCGAATAAAAACCGAAATCAAACACCAATGTTCTAAAATTAAGCAAGCAAAACCGAAATAATCATTTGAGTTTCTCATTTTCAAAAAAAAAACCCGAATTTCAAAGGGTACCTAATGGAACATTGATCAAACCCTAGGTTCTCAACTTATGTAGGACAAAACACTCCATTCAACAACCAAACCAAATGCTACAAACAATCAATAAATCCAAAAACTTTCCAAGCTTTCATCACAAGAGCTAAAACCGAAATCTACCATAAATATCAACCAACAAAATCCTAGTGCAATGGTAAGCATTTGCAAAATGTAAAGTTAAATAGACAAAAGTTTAAAATGAAAGCATAGAAGGTGGAACCTTTTGGATGAACTAAAAAAAAATCCAAGCTTTAAGTTTATATGGGAGGGTGGAAATGGAGAGCCGACCGAAGGTGAAAACTTGGGAAGCCGAACAATCGGTGATTGATTGGGCAACGGACGGAGGATCGGAAGGTGGAGGAGGTCGCCGGCGATGGGAGAAGCGGCGAAGAAGACGAACGGCCGCGGGAAGAAGATTCGGGAAACAGGGGAAGTGAAGGGGAAAATAAGGAAGAAGAAGAAGAGAAGGAAGAGAATGAGGGAGGAAATGAAAAAGGTGAAAATTTGAATTATAATTAATAACCCGGCTCGGTTCAACGGCGGTTCAACCGCGAACCGCAGTTGAAAGTACACTTTCAACTGCGGTTCAACCTCGAACCGCAGTTGAAAGTACACTTTCAACTGCGGTTCAACCTCGAACCGCCGTTGAAAGTATACTTTCAACTGCGGTTCGAGGTTGAACCGCCGTTGAAGGTACTTTCAACGGCGGTCGGTTGAACCGCAGTTGAAAGTACATTTTCAACTGCGGTTGAACCATGAACCGCGAACCGCAGTTGAAGGTATACTTTCAACTGCGGTTCGAGGTTGAACCGCCGTTGAAAGTGTACCTTCAACTGCGGTTCGAGATTGAACCGCGGTTGAAAGTCCGCACTTTTCCTCGGTTTAAGTAGAAAAAATTGGAGCCAATTCCCGCGCGGTCATATTTTAATATTAAATTTTTTTATTTCCATTTTCAAAAAACTATTCCCACAATTTGGTAAATATAATAATACATACCCATATATTGTATATTTATTAATTATGTACACAATCTCGACTTTTATTAACCATTTCATAATTAAAGTAATAAGATTCATTATGTTCCCTAAAATACTACTTTTTCGACTTGGCGAACAGGATAAAAAAATCAAATCCAGAAATGCATTAGGTACGTATAGTAATATAAAAATTAATTAATAAAATTTAAGTGGCCGAAATTTTTTTTTGCTGATGTCATTAGGACTTTATGAGCATTATTTGAAATTAGCTAGAAGTTTGACTTTTAGACTTTTAAATACTTAGAAGATGAAAATTGGTCAAATAAAATTAGAATGATATTTTAAATATACTAAGACCAATTTTGAAGTTAAAATACTCAAGAAAAGATGAGTTAGGCAAAATAGAGAAAAATTTGAGAAAATTTGAAATTTGCATTTGATTGATGAGTCTTTGAGTGATATAATCCTAGAATGCCATGTTTTAGAGTTAAAATGATGCATTAGGATCTATGTCATGTTTGGTATCTTGAAATTCTTGCACATGTTAAAACGGTTGAAAATTTTCATTTCAAGATAGCAAGAATTAAGCATGTTTGCATTACATAAAAATGGTTGACCAAGTGGTTGACTTTTTAAATATACATGCTTTAGCTTATTTGAGAGTTTAAGAATTAACTTATTGATAATTTGAAGTTGCTCACATGAGAAAATTAAGGATATATGCTTCAAAATGGCAAGCTTCAATTGAAAAAACTTGACCAAGTAGTTGACTTTGAAAATATGAATGCTTTGGATTGTTTGAATCTTTATGCATAACTAATTGAGCCTTTGAAGGTGCTTGGATGATATATAAATGCTTGATAGAAACTTGAATTTAGCAACTTTCAAAATTCAAAGCTTAATATAATTAAGCTTGAAAAACGTTGACCTATAGTTGACTTTGCACATATGCATGATTTGAAATGTTTCATTCCTTTGAATGTCAAAGCGAAAATCCAGGAAAAGGGTGGCGCTTCACTATATATCTATTTCCATCTTAAGAGTCACCGCGGGTAATTTATGAAAATCGGGAAAAAAAACTTAATAGATAGTAGGGTTTAGGGGTTAGGGTTTAGGGTTTAGAAAATGATAGATATGAAAAAAAACAATTCATGAATAGCGCGGGAATTGGCTCCAAAAACTAATAAGTTTCTACGGCGGTTCAACCGAGAACCCGCCGTAGAAAGTATTTTCTACGGCGGTTCATGTTTGAACCGCCGTAGAAAGTTTGATTTCTACGGCGGTTCACAGTTGAACCGCCGTAGAAAAGCATTTTTTGGAGCCAATTCCCGCGCTACGTACGTACGCATGGATTTTCTAATTTTTTGTACCAAATTCAAAATCATTATATATATATATATATATAAGAATTAATTATAAAAGTTGTCTTAAAGTATTCAATTATTCAGATGAAAATATTTTATTTATGTAGTGGAAATTTACAAGATATCGAGAGCATATAGGATCAGAGAGTTGGATATATATGATTGCATCAAGAGGGGAAAGGAGAAAAGCGAAAGATGTATATATATATATATATATATATATGTATGTATAAACAGATATGTATATATATGTTTTGTAAATTTGTGAGATTAGTTATTATTATACTTACAAATTGTGAGATTAGTTATTTGAAAAATGGAAAAAACAAATTAATATTGGAAAAAAGAATCCACCGCGGTTCAAGACTGAACCGCCGTTGAAGTACCACTTTCAACGGCGGTTCAACTTTGAACCGCCGTTGAAGTACCACTTCAACGGCGGTTCAACTTTGAACCGCCGTTGAAGTACCACTTTCAACGGCGGGTCAACGTTGAACCGCGGTTGAAGTACAACTTTCAACGGCGGTTGAACGTTGAACCGCCGTTGAATAGATGACCCGGTTAATTAAAGTTCGAAATTTTTGAACTTTCTTTTCCTCACTCATTCTCTTCCGCACTCATTCTCTTCCTCCCTCATTCTCTTCCTCTCCAATCCCATTTTTTCCCCTGCATTTCCCCTGTTTCACTAACCAGCTAACAAGTAATTTATAAAGATTTAAATATAAAATACAAACAAAATGAACTGCGTATAGATTTCCCTGGAAATTTTACCAAAGTACTACTCATTGGAAGAAAATAATAATAATAATACAAGAAACATTTATTCATAAATGAAAAACAAGGAAATCTATTTTCCGGAAAATTTGACAAAGTCTCCCCTATAAATGTAACGTACTCCCTGTAAATTCGATGCACATATACTTCAATACTTCACTAAAATTCCAACTATTTCGAATAATACGGAATTCAGTTTCAAATCACTTCAGACAGAATCTCCTCTGCTTGTTTTTTACCAAAACACAAGTGCAATTTAAGATCAGCACATAAGTTTCACACAATTTCAAAAAAAATATATTCATTTCCAAACAGTTCCACATATGAAGCCCCTGGAAATTTTGTCCCTTGATTGCGCGGCTTTATCCGAGGTGTGACCTGTTTCAATCCCACAGTACGAAGGATAAAAATAAATGTTGTTAAAAATTTATTGAATCCTCTCTTCATTAAAATCAAAGAAACATATACAAATACAAAAACACACATACACACCCACGAGAATTGAAGTTTAATAAAAACAAACAATATACCTGAAAATGATTCTTAACTTATTCTCTTTCTCTTAAGGGACACTTGATCCTCGAACCATAATCCTTCGCTGTGGTCATCACGAAGTATGTATTTATCAAGTTCCCTATCTTCCTCATCTGCTCTCGGTTCAGGTAACCCACTAGAGAAAGGGCCAGCCTCATGAAGCCCTTCTTCTGTATCTATCCCTTCCACACCGTGATGTTGTTTACCATGAAGAACAACAGACCAATGTTCGTCGCAAGGATCGGCGATATAAAAAACTTGTTTCGCCTGCGATGCAAGTATAAATGGTTCCCCCTTGAAACCCTCCCGATTTAGGTTGACCAAGGTAAAACCCAATGGATCATCAGTTCGAACCCCACTATTGTTATCAACCCATTTGCAGCGAAATACAACTACTTTGAAACAAACATAGTCAATCTCCCAAATATCTTCGATCACCCCGTAATAAGCCATGCTTGCATACAATGGATTTTTATCCTTCCTGCTAGAAACATGTAAAGCCTCTGAGATTAATGTAACACCACTGTTTTGTGCCGTACTCTTCTCATCTTGTCTCTTAGTAGCAAATGAATATCCATTTATGTCATAGCATGAAAATGCTCGTACCGCAGGGCTGGGCCTAAATGCCAACCATTTCAATGTCTCCGAAACGTCTTTGCCCAGGACAGCATTACCAAACCAATAGACAAATGTCCGAATATGTTCATTGAGCACACGTTGATCCGTCCAAGCAGGATAAGATGTTCTTATTGACTGTATGTGGTCTGTCACATAGGGCGCAACTTCTTCAGAATTGCGCAGAATGTAGAGATGCGCCTTCATTAATTCAACATTAGACGGCAAAAAAATTTTTCCTCCCCTTCTGCCCATACCTGTAATCCTCCCATCGTGCCGATTCTTAGATATTCCATTGGATGCGGTCCCGGCCAAGTACTCAGTGCAAAACTCAATTACCTCCTCAGCTATGTAACCTTCAACAATACTAGCATCAGGACGACAACGATTCTTCACATACCCCTTATATACTTTCATATATCGCTCGAATGGGTACATCCATCGCAAATGAACAGGCCCGCAGATTTTTATCTCTCTGACCAAATGAATCACCAAATGCACCATAATATCAAAGAAGGCGGGTGGAAAATACATTTCTAATTGACAGAGGACAACAATTATTTCATCTTGTAGCTGATCAAGTCTTTCGCGCGCGATAACCTTGCTACATATAGCATTGAAGAAGAAACAAAGTCTTGTTATACTGGACTTAACATGCTTGGGCAATATCGATCGAATAGCTACAGGCAACAATTGCTGCATTAAGGCATGGCAATCATGAGACTTCAAACCAACCAGTTTTAAATCTTTCAAGGAAACAAGTCTGCTTACATTTGAAGAATATCCAGATGGAACTTTGATGCTACGCAAACTTGAACACAGTTGTTTTTTCTCCTTTCTGGACAAAGTGTGACAGGCAGGGGGTAGATATGTGCGTTGTCCTCGAGCTACCGGTGCTAAATTTGCTCTTATGTTCATATCAACCATATCAAGTCTCGCGTTATAACCATCCTTAGTTTTACCAGGGATGTTCAAGAGCGTACCTAAGAGGCTTTCGCAAATATTTTTCTCAATATGCATAACATCGAGACAATGTCTGACATCCAAGTTCTCCCAGTATGGAAGTTCAAAAAATATGGATTTTTTCTTCCAACAACCTGTATCATTGTTGCTGGACTCCGAAGTTTTACCAAACTCAACATTAATGTCCGTCACACGAGCTTTCACCTCTGGCCCGCTCAAGGGTTCTGGAGCTTTTCTGAACTCTTGGAATCCATTGAATGCTCTTTTCATACGGCGATACGGATGAGTCTCGGGAAGAAATCTGCGATGCCCAAGGTATACTGTCTTCCTCCCATGTGCAAGCTGACAAAAATCTGTACTCTCCTCACATATTGGACATGCTTTATGCCCTTTAACAGAGTACCCAGACAAGTTTCCATAAGCAGGAAAATCATTAATGGTACAGAACAACATGGCACGTAATGTGAACATTTCTTCACGGTAGGCATCAAACACAGGTGCGCCTTCATCCCATAACTTTTTCAAGTCTTCAATAAGAGGAGCAAGATACACATCGATGTCATTTCCTGGTTGCCGTGGGCCTGAAATCATTAGAGACATAAGTATGTACTTGCGCTTCATACACAAGTAAGGCGGCAAATTGTAAATAACCAACATCACCGGCCATGAGCTATGTGTGCTACTCAGACTGCCAAACGGGTTCATTCCATCAGTACACAGACCAAGCCTCAAATTTCTTGCTTCTCCCCCGAAAGAAGGATACATTGAATCAATCTTTTTCCACTGATCTGAGTCTGATGTATGCATTATCACCTTGTCATCATCACTGGGAATACACCGATCTGAATGCCATGTCAATAGTTGTGCATCTTTTTCATTAGCGAACAACCGTTTAAATCTCGGTATTATAGGAAGATACCACAGAACCTTAGCCGGCGACCCCTTCTTTTGCGCATCAGAACTGTCTTCAACAGCATCACACAGCTGCTTGTTTTTGTATCGGGGAGTGTTACACTTAGGACACCGCAATAAATCCTTATACTCATTCCTGTAGAGGACGCAATCATTTGGGCAAGCGTGGATCTTCTTATACTCCATACCCATTGGACACAACATTTTTTTCGCCTCGTAAATTCGATCTGGAAGTTCATTATCTTCTGGGAGCATATCTTTCAATACCCTCAATAAGGCTGTAAAACTAGTATCTGACCACCCATTTGCCGCTTTCAAACTAAACAACTTCAAAACACTAGACAATCGTGTATATTTACTGCAACCCTTGTATAGAGGCTTCTCATTGTCACCCAAAATCGAAGCAAGAACTTCCGGTTTATCAGCAAAATCCTCGGCGACATCCTCAATCATGGCATCTAATCGATCTCTAGTAATCGCATCATCTCCTTTTGCATGAGATTTTCTTTGCTCAGGTAAACCATCAATACTTTCACCATGCCAAATCCACAGTTTATAAGAAGGATCAAACCCGTGCCGATATAAATGGAATCTTATTGTATCTGAGTTATCAAACCGCGCCCCATTTTTACAAGATTTGCACGGACAATGAACGTACTTTGTATTCTTATAAGCGAATTGAATGAAATTCTCAACTTCTCTCGCATAAGAATCGGAGGTCCGATCACCACAGAACAAGATATTTCGATCCATGTGTAACTAAGACCTTGAAATAATTAAAAATACCAAATAATAATTCAACAAACAATGTACAAAGTATCAAGTTGCATGCTTGTCTTAGCACATGTCATAATACTTATGTTAGTCATATATGTGCAAAACTACTATAATACCTCAATGAAAAAAATAATGCAATGACAACACATGCGCAATAGACATAATCGAATGAAGAAGAAACTCTAAGTTTTTCATTCATGCATTTCGTCAAACACATAAAATGCATAAAAAAATAATACACACTCTAAGTAGTGCTAATTATATGAACATCATCCATTAAAAATCAAACACTATAAATCAAATTACATCACCGAAAACTACATAGTATAACTAAATAGGGTTCCACACACTACTAAGGTTCGCCACATACATGGAATATATGCAACTTTAATTTTCAGCCATGCAGCTACCATAAATAAAATAAATGCTATAGGATGACATATCTAAAGTACAAGCATAAGCAATTACTGGAAAATTTTACAAGTTCCTAACCTTTAGGTGGTAAATTTTAGGTCCAAATGACGATTCCTTAGGTTCAAAGTGCAAAACCGTAGTAGAAATTTGGAGACAGACACTCTCGGGCGCGATATGGGAATACACGGTGTTATTTAGGTTTTAATATATATATATACGGTAATACTACGGCGGTTTAAAAATTAACCGCCGTGGAAAGGGAACTTTCCACGGCGGTTGGAGGGAAACCGCCGTGGAAAATGGACTTTCCACGGCGGGTTGAAGGTAACCGCCGTGGAAAGTCCATACTTTCCACGGCGGTTACCTTACAACCGCCGTGGGAAGTCCATTTTTCACGGCGGTTTCCCTCCAACCGTCGTGGAAAGTTCCCTTTCCACGGCGGTTTGTCCAAACCGCCGTAGAAAGTCCGTTTCTACGGCGGTTCAACCTTGAACCGCCGTAGAAAGTCCGGTTCTACGGCGGTTCATTTTTAGACCGCCGTAGAAAGTCCGCATTCCTTTTATTACTGCGGTTTTCTATTTTCCGCCGTTAATTCGCAGCCGTTAAAGCTCCGTTTTGTAGTAGTGACTGCTACTATTACATTCTTCTATTTGCTTTTGTCTTGCTTATATATATTTCTCTCTACTTACTATCAATAAGCTTAGAAAACTGTTTATGAAATTGTTAAAATAGGGTTTACAAGAAGCATGACACTACAACGTTCATTCGCTGTTAACTTGAATTGGGGTGGTCAAATTATTGTGATTCTAGAAGTAGGTGCCTCATATTCATCTCCCATTCCAAATTATACTCTAGTTATCAGGGGAAGCTAAAATACCGTGACTTGCTAGAGATGATTTATAGAGTGGTTGGTGTTTATCGAAATGTGTTTAGATTGCATATCATGTATTGTCACCCCAACTCCATGGCTGGCAAAGTATTGTACACTACCATGGCAATTGTGGACGATGCTCAATTGGAACAAGTTAAAGAAAAATGGCATTGCAGCACAGGGACGGGAGGTTATAGAATTTGACTACAATTCCGGAGTGTATAAAGTAAAACTCGACGTCATGTTGATGCTTCTGGTGGACATGTTCATACGCTGAAATACTTTAAACACGCTTGTACATGTGGAAAGTGGCAAATGTATAGACTAACCTGCTCACATGCATTGGCTGTCTGTCGAGTAAGGCGAGGCAATCCTTTATCTCTTGTGGATAGTGTTTACACTATTAATAGTTTTAAGGCTCAATATTCAGGGAAATTTGCCCCTATTGCGCATCCTGACTACTGGACTGATCCAGGATGGACTCTTCAACCAGATATGAGCATGTTTAACTCAAATAGACATGGTCGAGTACATGCAAGTCGAATACGCAATGAGATGGATGAGAGATTACCGGGTGATTCTCCTAGGTGGAGAAATTGTCATCAAGTTGGACATAATAGGAGAAATTGTCCTATTTCTCAACCTACGGCCTAATTTAGGCATTTGGTTGAATATTGTTTAGACTTTCATATTCACATATATTGTCTTTAGAGTTATAAAATTATGACTGTTTACCTCTTTGAATATTATTTTGTTTTAACTTTTGAATATTTATCAATGATGAGAAGGTCTCTTTTGAGTTTATGTACCTATTACTGGTTTGGTTTATTTTGTTGTTCTTGTTCTTGATATATTCTGTGTGATATGGAGTCTTCTAATAGATTTGAATTCTTTTGGAATTTTTTAAATTTTCTTTTCAGCAGATGCCTGTTCTTGTTTTTTCCATCTAATTTTTTATGACATTTATTATTTATATCCAGGTTCTTACTTATGGATAATTCATCCACAAGAAATTTACACCCTGGTCCAATTGTAGATGATCTGTTATTTTTACATCGTGAGCATAGAGCTTTTGCAATATTTAATTGGATGATTGGAGACCTTCCAATTATGGTTAGAACTGCTAAATGTATTTACTGTAAATTGCTAAATGTAGGAGGAGGAGCGTCGCCAGTCAGGATAGGATTTTAGAGACTTTTTCTCCATATATTATGTAATCAATTATAGGGCACAATTAAGGATCCTGTTTTTTTATTTTTTATTTTTTTTATTTAAGATAATCTTTAGGAAATTATATGTCTACATAGATTTATTTCTTTTTTTTATTTTAATTTTAGCTAATAATTTAATACCCTTATGAAATATTTTTGTCGAAACTGTTCAAACTTATTAATTTACTAGCCTTATCAAATATTATGTAAAAAGTTAAAACTTATTAATTTTACTAGCTTTTATTTATATTTTTTTAAATCACCAGGGTTAAATATCAATAACCCTTCCGTGGTTTGAGAAACAAACCAATAACACCCCTTGGTTTGTAAAGCTACCATTAATCCTCACGTGGTTTGCCAAAACAAGTCTAATGGATGGAAACTGAATCATTTAACGGCAAGTTAACTTCTTACATTTTTACCCTTGTGTTATAAAAGAAACCATAAGAATAAAATTCCTTGCAATCCACGACTTTGATTTTCCATTGAACCCGATTCTCTTTCGGCAATAGACGAAGATCACCAAATCAAAGAAGGGGGAAAAGGACAAATGATTGTGGCAGCAAGCCACGACCTTGAGTTCCTTGACGGTGGCGGTGATCGCAGAATATGAAGAACCCTCCAGCAGCAGAAATATTGGTGCTTCCTCAAACGACGGCGGCAGACAAAGAACCCATAATGCATACTGAAGGACCCATTTTCCAAATTAAAATAAAGGAAATTGACCATTCTTGCGGGAGGAAGTACGATCTAAGTTCGCAACAGCAAAATATTTGAGTAATAAGTTTCAATACTTGATTAGGGACGACCCCAAGATTAGTGTTACCGCAATTATTATTTTTTTGGGATTGTCTGGAGAGAATTATAGGTAAATATTATATTTGTATCCCAGAGTTTGATTAATTGCACATTTTTATTTTAGTTTTCAATTTGTTGCTCAATTTAGCTTTGTCAATATCAACTTCTTGATATGTCTCCCTTAATGTGTTGGTTTCTCTTTTAGTATCCTTTAATTAAACTTCTCCTAATTCTAGATTTGTTTTACCATAGTATTGTTCGTTTGCATTTATATTAAAGTAGATTGTAGGTAGGATACTGTAGCTCATCTAATTATATTTGCCAAAATAATTGGCTTAGCCTAAATTAGAAACATAAATTTTCAAAATCTAAATAGCTAGGTAACTTGGTTATAATATTATCCAATAGTTATGGCTGCATTGATCCAAACTGCTTATTTTTATTGTGTTATTGCAGTTGGTCAGACTTTATTGCTTGATATGATTTTATACTCTTATGTTGTGGACATTCACAGATAGACATCACACAACGAAAGGCATATTTGTTAAAGAGGAAGGCATTGGAAGATATTCAAGGGTGTGAAATGGAACAATATGAGAAGATCAGGGAGTATGCAAATGCTTTGATAGATGCAAATACAGGAAGTAGAGTCACTATCCAAGTTGATAGGTGTTGGAAAATAATAATTTAAACCAAACTTGTATTAATTAGGTAATTATATTTGTAGTAGGATTTATTATTTGTCTATTTCCTATTTGGTTTAGTGTTTGTTTTGGATAACCTATTTGTTTTAGGAAATAGTTCTGAATCAGATTGATGGTAGGATTCAGGGATGAGTTAGCTTATAAATAGTGACATTGGGTGATCATTGTAATCATAGAGAATTACAGAGATAGACAAAGATACAGGAGAAACTGAATAGCTTTCGGGTTGTTTCTAGACCAAGCTTCGGCTATGGTGCGCCGCACAGATTGTGTGCATGCGGGTTTGTTTATATTTCGTTATTACAAAGAAGTTTTATTCCGCTGTGCATTAATCTCTTTTAATATTATTTTTATATCCTACAATAGGTAGTCCAATAATGAGATGGGTACTTTTAAGAGGATGTTTTGGTCTCTTGTTGCTATGAAAAATGGCTTTATATCTGGTTGTAGACCAATTATTGGACTAGATGGTTGTTTTCTCAAGAGTCCATTTGGGGGTCAACTGCTTGCAGCAATCTCAAGGGATGAAAATGATAATATGTTACCAGTTGCACTTGCAGTAGTGGAAGCTGAAACAACGGACAGTTGGACATGGTTTCTAGAAGAGCTGAGGGAACATATAGGCCTTGGAATATATGATGTTTTGTGGAGCTTCATTTTTGATAGACAAAAAGGATTGGTTAATGCAATCGAGTCCGTTTTTCCCAATTCTCCGCATAGGTATTGCTTGCGACACATGTACTCCAATTTCAAGCAAAAATTCAAGGAAGAGAGCTAGGTAGTTACTTTTGGGTGGTTGCAACTGCTTCAAATATAAGGGATTTCAAACGTGCTCTAAATAATTTGGAGAGAGCTAACCCTAAGGTTGGTAACAATATCACAGCTGTAGAATGGCTGATGAGAATACCTCCCAGTTGTTGGTCAAGGGCGCATTTCAACACATCATACAAATGCGACGTGTTGGTCAATAACATGAATGAATCATTTAATGCATCTATTCTTGAAGCAAGGGAAATGGCAATTGTTGCTATGTTTGAGTGTATCGGGAGGAAGTTCAGTTTTATACCTGAGCAGTTAATTTAATTCCAGTTCAGTTGTTGCATCTTTAAATATTGTGAGATAGTATTCTCTATTTTTTCATGTTTTGGTGCAGCAGTAGTTCATTATATTTTCTGAGCAACTACTGCAGAAAATTATATTAAAGTTTGCATAGCAGATGTTTTTGTGCATCAATAGTTTTTGTCTTAGTTTATCTGTCCCTTTGTGTTCTTAGTTCTCATTTCCCAACATCAATAGATTTTGTCTCAGTTCCTCTCTCTTGTCAAATGTCTTGGTGCATCAGTAGTTTTTGTCTAAGGTCCTCTATCTTGTCAGAGGTTTTGGTGATGTTTTGGTGCATTAGTAGTTTTTGTCTCAGGTCCTCTATCTTATCAGAGGTTTTGGTGATGTTTTGGTGCATCAGTAGTTTTTCTGTCTTTCCTTTGTGTTCTTAGTTCAAATTTCCCAACAGCAGTAGTTTTTGTCTCAAGTCCTCTATCTTGTCAGAGGTTTTGGTGATGTTCTGGTGCATCAGTAGTTTTTGTCTTAGTTTTCTGTGTCTTTCCTTTGTGTTCTTAGTTCTAATTTTTCAACATCAGTAGTTTTTTGTCTCAGTTCCTCTATCTTGTCTCAGATTACATGGCAGATGTTTTTGTGCATCAATAGTTGTTGGCTCAGATCCCTCAGTTGTTTGTTTACTTGTTGGTTGATAAAAAAGATCTTATCTTAAAGAGCATCTGTGTCCGTTTATTTTTAATTTTTTTTGGTGGAGATGGAAGCATTTGAGTAGCATTAGCATTGGTTAATGTTATGTAGTTTTTCTTTCAAAGTAGCAATTTTTAAGAAAATTTTTTGATTGGATTCCCATAAATGTTTTGGTGCATTTGTACCTTAGCAAATTTTTAATTCCCTTTTCTCTTAATTCGGAGGGGAGGATACAATTTGTGCTTTAGAAACTTAAGCAACAAGGATAAAACTGTTAGGATCTTGGCTCTTGCACCAGCAATATGTTTTACATAAATTGATGTGATTCGAGACATTTACTGCTGTAATGGTCATGTTTTACAACTCTCCAAATATTGGCTCTTGCACCAAAAATTTGGCCCCTTTTCTGTGTACTTAATTTCTTACTTTCTCTTGTGATGATGCACAGCAGTAGGAGAACAGAAGCAATATATTTGCTACATCTATCGCAATACATGTTGATGGATATTAGTTCCCAAATATGAATGTGAACCAATCTTTACTTTATTAGTTTATGGATCGCACCGATCTTTTGAGCTTGTTTCTCATTCCCCAAACTGTCCATTTGGAACACATACTTTTCAGCTAAAATTAGTGTCGGAATTGCAAATACTAAGATCAAACACAGATAACAACAATTTTGAGACCTTTGATCCTAATTCCCAAGCTTTCCATCTTTCCAGTTAGATCACTGAGTTAGGAACTAAAAATTGCATAATAAACACGAAGGGCATGCCATGTATACTAGCCATAAACAAAATGAAACAGTGAGTATAAAGGCAGTCCAATAAAAGAAGCAGCCTTAGAATAGAATGACATATTCCAAAGTTATGCTGCAAAATAGACAAATCCACTGTCGGTGTCATATAACTAGGTTCTCATCATTCATTTTCTAACCCAATACAGGTAATACAGACTTCTTCATAATGATCAAAAAAAATTTGGGCCTTCCAACCTAATCAGAAGAGGTTTAGACCCTATGATATACAGATAAATAGGAAAATTATTCTATGTTCCCTCTCTGTGGTTCAGTGCACTAACATTAACAAGTATACCAAAGTATCAGTTTAAGTTTTAGCCAAAACAATCTCACTTAGCAAGTAGTAATCAAAATGCATCAACTTCATTGGAACCAAAAATGGCAACTAACCGCAACGATTTCAGCATCTGTAAATTGGTACCCAAATGAACTAGCATATCGGTTTCTTTAAGCGCATGAACTAATGAATTCACAGCTTCAGATTCCACAAAATAACAAAACAGAGCACATGCATGTTCAGATATCTGATGCTAAATGAAAACTGGTCCAAATCAGTCTCTGGATGCTAAAACAAACAATTTTATGAGCCACTTAAGGCTGCACAAGCAGACAAGCAAAACTCCCTTTAGAATTTCCTAGCTAAAAGCCTAAAACTCCCTGCAGCAAAACAATTTTCTGCAGCATTGATTTATAGAGCTGATAACCCAAAACTCCCTTTAGAATTTCCTAACCATAACTTAAGGCAACACACAAAGAAATAATAGATAGTGAATTTCAACATCTTCGCAAAATAGCTTGGTAAAACAGCTTCGATTTTCATTCAATAAATATTCATCCATTACATAATATCTACTCAAATTCTTCAATTTCATACCTCCTAAAATCAAAATACTTCATTCAACTATCTATCTACTTACCTAAGTTAACAATACTGATAGCAATTAGAATGACTATCAATGTCCCAAGCAATCCCTCAATGTTTTGCAATTCGTCGGAAGCTTCACCTTAAGCAACTTTGACTGCTATTGCTGGAACTTATTGGGATAATCCTTCATTGGGAAATTTAGGTCTGCCTTTCTCGAAGCTAGTTGTACTGCACCACACACAAAATAGAGCATTCTCTTTGTTGGTTTTTCTGAATCCGGAGCTTTTTTTTCTACATTCACAATAGCGATAATCGTACCTCAAGGCACAACTGACTCCGCCGGTCCTTCCTGTATATGACGTAGATTTATCCCGTCGAGACTGGGTCGCCGTTGTTCTCTTCTTCCCCCAGCCGACCCGTGGCTCTATTTTTCTTCTCCTCTCTCAACGGCAAGTTGCCGCAGGCCCGCAACTGGACTGCAAGATGTCTTTTTTTTCTTTTATTTATTTTTTAATTTAAGGATGAGGATAGCAGTAATTTATCATTACTACATCTGGGGTATTTATGTCATTTACTTGAATTTCTAATAAATTTATCCTAACAACACGCGCTGACAAGCGCGTTATTAACACTCACCATTAGCTGCCAAACTTTCCATCCAGTTTACGTGTTTTGACAAACCCCGGGGGGCTGATTGGTAGCTTTATTAACCACAGAGGGTGATTGGTTCATTTCTCAAACCACGGAGGGTAATCGGTACTTATCCCAAAACACCAATGGTCTATATTCATAGTATCAAAATATATCAGGTACAGTGGATCTATTGAGCTTAAATATATATAAGACCCTAATAAAACCCTAAACCCCATCTAATACTTTAATTGCCCTGTAAAAAGTTAAATTAAGAATTTCTAATTTAGGGTTAAATTAACCTTAGCAATAATATTTTAAAATTGAGAAATGGTAAGAGAAAAAAATTAGATTTTTTTTTTCATTCTTGGTACAATATTTTATATTTATAGTAATAAAATTAGATATGTATAAATTTTAAAACTTTTTTAAAAACGATCTTAAAACATAAACTATGAAACTTGCATTTAACAAATGCAATTATGAAACTTTTCCCTCAATTTTAACGGCAAAATTTAATTTAAAATACAAAATTTCCAAAGTTCCATTTGCCAAATGCAACTTCAACCTTTTAATAATGCAGCTAACATTCTGTAAACTTCCGTCAAAATTGACGGCAAAATTCTTTTTTTTTTTTTTTTGTGTGTAAAACAAAATTTTCGAAGTTGTATTTGCAGAATGCAATTCCAGTATTTTAATTCACTATCTAGGATTAAGAAGTGAAAATACAAAGTTGCATTTGCAGAATGCAATTTCATTTGTATAGTTGCATTCTGCAAATGTAATAACCCTATTTTTTTTTCCACAGAACAAAAAGCATCCCATTTTTTACCACTTTTTTTATTTTCATCACACTTTGGGATTTCTCTCTTAGATCATCATCCCTCAACTAAAACTGAATGTACTGAACATTTTAACACCAGCCAAAGGAACGGATCTTCCGGACAGCAGATTAAGTCTATTGACTCACTTATATTGCTTACCAATTTTAAGTTATATCGGTAATTAGCTAAATCAAATCATTTACAGGAGGCTACGACAGGACTTCCATGCCAAAACCACAAGCTTATTATTCTTTATTTCTAAAGAGGAAGTAAACTTTAAGATCAACTAACAGCAAAAGAAGGTATCTTCACAACTATGATTCATTGATTTTCTACTCAGAGGTAAGCAAATGCAATTATAGACATGATAACACCAGTTCCAAACTGAATAATGAAATAAAAGAAAACACACCAATCAACACCTAAGACTAAAAAGAATGAAGGTAAACATTTAGTTCATGTTCAGATGACTACATTGTAAATGAAAATGAAATTTCTTTTGCCTGATTTGAAGGAAGAAAGGGTTAAGAAGCCGATAATTTCAGTACCAATCAGATTTCCAATAGCAAATACTTTCTGACCAACAACCAAGTCTGCAGATACGCCAATTGAAATAGGTCTTAACTTTTCGTTTGGAACACTAGACAGTAACATCTTTATCTTGGTCAAATCCAGCAACTTTTGCATTGTAAGTGCTCTGGTCAGCCAAAGTGAGCCTGATCATCACTATTGCCAGGTTATTGCAAGGCTTGCCTCCCCCCCCTCTTTCTTCCTACTATATTAATCTGACACACTACTACAAAACGGAGCTTTAATGGCGGTTATAAAGGGCTTTTAACGGCGGGGTTTAGCATTTTTGAACCGCCATCTATCTGACAGCCGTTGTAAGTTAGCGGACTTTCTACGGTGGTTAGAACCGCAGTAGAAAGTTGGGACTTTCTACGGCGGTTCGTCGTTGGACCGCCGTAGAAAGTCCAAACTTTCTACTGCGGTTCAAGGTTGAACCGCATTAGAAAGTCCCACTTTCAACGGCGGTTCGTTGTTGAACCGCAGTAGAAAGTGCGAACTTTCTACTGCGGTTCAAGGTTGAACCGCATTAGAAAGTCCCACTTTCAACGGCTGTTCGTTGTTGAACCGCCGTTGAAAGTTCCACTTTCTACTGCGGTTCAACAACGAACCGCAGTAGTAAATGAGGAGTTTCTACTGCGGTTCAATGTTGAACCGCAATAGAAAGTGAACTTTCAACGGCGGTTCAACAACGAACCACCGTTGAAAGTTAACTTTCTACTGCGGTTCAACATTGAACCGCAGTAGAAAGTGGACACTTTTTACACCCAAACCGCATTAAAAGCATTAAAAACCTGCTGCTAAAACCTGGTTTAAATCAAAACCTGCTGCTAAAACTTGAAATTTAATACAAATGTCATCAATATACAAATTGAAATCGCTTTTATAATACAGCATATCCAAAAAATATTTGTTCAACTCTAATATGAACAACTTTAACTAGTTCCTTCAACTACGACGGATGCTCCAAAATATATCTAGCGCATATTTTTCGCACTGCATCTATATCCACATTGCTTAATTGAGTGCGGTCGATCTTGAAGTGCTGCAACAGTTTTTTGAAATTAAAAAGTACCCGAGTAAGCAAAATGAAATACAGTCATTTTTAAATAAGTAATGAGAAATATATATTTACCTTTTCAAGTGCAAATGTGGATGATTTCATTGTTATTTGGTACATGTAGTGCATTACATAGTACACACACTCCCAATTGCTCGTTTTCCTTTTATGCTAATGAATTAATATATACGAGTTAGAAGATCATACAATTAATTGTATACAACACAACGGTGAGTAAAAAATTTCTACGAATATTCATCACTAATTTCTACTGATTGAATATAATCACAGAAGCACTCATCTTCCTACCATAGTTGTCGAATCGAGATACGTATCGTGTATCGGAAATGCGATTTTACGAAAACGTATCGTGTATCGTATCGTATCGTAAGATACGTTTGTATATAATAATATAATATAAAATTTATAGATATTGAATATATATTAAAAAACATATCATAATTATATATATATATATATATTAGTTATACATATATAAGTATAAAAATTATAATTGATTGTTTTCTATAATAAATGGTTTAAGGAAGAAAAAAAGAAAGAAAGAATGATCAGTTAAAAACAAAGAAAATTTAGCAAGAGATAAAAGGAAAACAATTAATAATAGATTAATATAATTCAATTTTTATATATATCATAGATATATTAGAAAAATGTCATAATTAGATATATTATTGATACATAAATAAGTATAATAATAAAAATAAATTAATGAATTATGCATTAAATTACGTCAAAAAGATAAAGGACATTAAGCATATGTAAAATGCTAGTGAAAAAATTGGAGCAGGGGAGATTCGAACCCCAATGCTCATGGAAAGCACACAAAGCCTTTACCACTAAGCTACTGAAGTAGATGTTAACAAACCTGAGTTTATTCTATATATTGGAAATTGAAACGGCTGGGAACCCTCAAAAAGTTTGTCCCACATTGGATTGATGTGAAGAGTTGAGCTTGTTAGATGCCTATAAATAGCGAAGGGACATGACAGAATAAAATTGGGATGGGTTTGAGCTAATTAAAGCTTTGGAACCCACGAGCTCACTATTTAAGGCTGGTTCTCGAGCCAAAATTTTAGGTGAGCTCAATGCAAAATTGAAAATTTGAGTTTTATGAATAAATTTTAGAGGGGGAAAAAATCGGAAAATTTGATACGTATCGCAAAACGTATCGAATCGTACAAAATTGATAAAATTGTACGATTCTTATAATTTCCGATACATTCATACGATTCGTATCGAATTTTCCTTTTTATGATACGTATCGTACGATACGTATCGTGTATCGTACGAGTTTAACAACTATGCTTCCTACTATGTTCACAGAAGCATGCTTATATTAACTTCTAGGAGCACTGGACCCATGGATTGCATGCATAATTAATCAAATACCTCAATAAATAACTTGACTAATTAATAAATTAATTGACTAACACTATACTAACATAGGCTACTAGACTCACGGATTTAATTAAAACAACTAACACTACTAATTGCTTAGGCTACTAGACCCACGGATGTAATTAAAAATTTTAATAAGAACCAATTTAATTTACCTTAACTACTATCCACAAAGGTGGCATATGCACATTTCTGGGCAATCCCAAGAAAGCTTGATAGTTAAACATCACCCTATAAAAATGAAAGCGGCACGAAAATAATTAGCAATATATGGATATATAGGCATTCTAACAGTTGTTAATATATATAACTCACTCGTCCATAAGCTCCACCGCCTCCTCCTTCTGTGGATTTTGTAAAGAATCAAACCAGTATACAACCTTATCTACTGGTCTAATGGCCATTAGCATCCAATGTTCACTGCCAACAAAAAATTTAATGACGTACGTCAGATCTTTATATCAGTGTTTCTTAAATATTAGAGAATCGCTTACAGTGTCACTTACCTCTGAAGATAAGGCACCAGATACATTTCTTTATTCCTATCCTTCAAGATTCGCGCAATGTAGTTCACCCTAGCTTCAAGCGTAGTTTGTGTGGGTGTGACATGATCAGCCGAAAGGAAACCTATCCCCTTTCTTCCATTCCTTTCAGCTAACTCATGTAAAGCTCTAAAGAATTTACAAAAAGGGCTTCATTGGTTTAGCCTATGCACATGGAATGCATAATATATAACATTAATAATCAGAAATAGGTTATAAAATTAAGTGGAAACTCACTGGGTGAACAACTGCATCAAACTGTTTGAGACCTGGCTTTCTTTGGTCAATAACTCTAAGAGATCCCCTCGATCCATCAGATTAGGCAGGTCCAAACCTATGACTTCTTTTGTCATTTGAAAGAAGAAGCCATTGAAGCCCGCATCATTATCCATTCGGAGCTGTAACTCTTGCAATGGATCAGATGTCGATGAGGATGACTCCTCAGTCGGAACCGTCGCCGAAGGAGATGTCTTGTCATCCATAGAACTCATCCGGCCTTTTTTCTTTTGGGCACTTTTATCCACCTAACATCATTTGAAATAACATTAAATATACAAAACGGTATTAAGTAATACACAAATAAATGAAAGAATATACCTTTGTTACCGGAGCCGGCTGAATAATTTCAATCAACTCTTTAGGCCATTCCACGAAAAAGGACTTGGCCATTCCCACTGTTGCAGCCTCTTCCTCAGGAAATGGTAGCGGGGCACAGTCATCATAGGAAATTTTAATTGTGACCCTTGCGCAACCTTTCCTAACCTCGCGCCCGTGGTGCATGCTTTGCTTATAAATATTTTCTTTTGCCACAAGCTTACGCCGCGTTTGCGAATCCTCAGAGAGGAACAGATGGCATTCACACCCGTCCTAAGATAATAGGCAAGCGAATGAACATTAGTCAACTATTAAGTCTAACTTAACAAAGCACTGTAATAATGAAAAAAAAATTTTGAAGTATTAAAAAAAGCCGTCTAATTTTATTTACCTTGTATTCGCCTAAAGCACCGCCGTCAGAGGGTTTGATCGGGTCCGTAGGTGCAACATGTAGCATCTCCAAATCGGGCAACCTTGTAGGTATCAGAGGAGAAACAGGGCTCACAAGGGATACATGGACCGTTCCGGAGGTCTCTGGGTGCAAGCTCTCATCCGGGGCATTATTCATGACGGCGGCTTTGTGCCGTACTCTTCTCATCTTGTCTCTTAGTAGCACCCTGAGCCTTGAGGTACCTCGGAAAGCTGTGTTAATGATACAAAAGCATTTCAAATTAATACCTTTCTTCTGTACTCATTTGCTAACTATATATCCATAAATAATACTCTATCCCAATGCCAAATCAACTCTTGCCACAATCACTTCTTCCAAAATGGCAATGACAATATTAGTAGGGTATATACAAAAACTTGAAAGAAGTGAATAACATTGCAACTTGGAGCAACTTCCTTTAAACTGCAGGAGGGCGAGAAGGACAAGGCCTGAATATACAAGAAGTTAAATTGCACTATTGCAAATTGGAAAAAGAAAGAACCCTTACCACTGAAAGGATGAATGAACAGAAAGAGGAAGAGAAACGTTCCTCCTAATATGCAGCCACAGCGAATGGGATTAGCCTAAAAGTTTGACTCTGGTTAAGAAAATGTAATATAATAAAATAAGCCGAAAGGTAAAGATCTAAAAAGAACAATAATCATAGCTCAACTTACACAACTATAATATTAGTGAATATATTGAGCACCGTCTCATGCTCGCTACAAAAAATCTTTAGCAACGGAGTCAATCCTTCGTACAGTCCCTCATGCCATACAATTGAAGACTGCGAAACACAAAACTCATAATTGCAATCTGCGCAATTGCCAGAAGTCTAATCCATGGCCCTCTGCAACTCTTTATCTAGATATTGCTCATCTGTTATGCACCAGTCATCTTTAACCTGCCAATCTACAATTAATGTTCAAATAAATATTCGGGACAATCACATATAATATAATTAACTTATATGTGCAAGAATTCAACAAATTATATCAGATCCAAATACCCGATTTTTGTAGCACCAATGGCAATAACGTCAAGGCCAACAACAGCTTCACATTGTTATTCATGCCTGCAAAACCAAGGTTATGGAGCAAATTGCCAATGTTATGAGAATCCTTGGGCTTTATACTAAGTTTGGATAATACTAAGATGCATCCCAAAACTAAGCACATTTCAATTAAGGAAAAAAAAAAGTCTCTAAAGTATTACCTGAAAGTTATTAGGAGTTGTTGCCGGAAAGATCACCACCAAGACCGTCAGTCCCTAAAATCTTCTTTGTTCAGAAGAGAAATCCCAAAAGAAAGTTCAGAGATGAAATCTGCAAATAAACAAACTCATTTTATGCCAAAATCCACAAGAAGAACCCAAAAGAAAAAGAAGCAAAACCATGTGAACAAAGCATTACTCAAAAAATAGCTAAAATCTCAAACCCGCCAAGTATGGTGGAATGTCAGTTTCAGGGTAGATTTCACATACATAATTTGAAACCCTTTTTTCCTAACAAAACTTCATATAAGCTAAATTAAACTTCAAATAGCCGCCACCAAAATCTGTCTAAC
The DNA here is from genome assembly GCA_016801395.1 of Leptodermis oblonga. Taxonomy (NCBI): domain Eukaryota; kingdom Viridiplantae; phylum Streptophyta; class Magnoliopsida; order Gentianales; family Rubiaceae; genus Leptodermis; species Leptodermis oblonga. Next base: position 9,334,365 of record CM028754.1, on the reverse strand, counting down.
TTTGGCAATTACTTTTATTTTGAGGATATCTTTCAAACTGTTCTTATATTTGAATGTTAAACTTTTGAACATAATTATTCTGAAATACAAAGGCATTATATTAGTTTTACCCAAAATAATTATTCTGAAATACAAAGGCATAATCTTGATGCAAAAGCTTATAATCCAACATGTAAACTACTCTACATAGTAGCAAAGGTCATGGATTCAGAGCACAAATCATGACTTCATTAAATTAATCACGTTTAGTTGATGCATTGATGCAATAAATTCATATGTATCAAGTTAACAGATGAAACTCAACAAGCCAAAATAAGACCAGAAAAAAGCTAAGGATGAATTGAGTTTTTCCTTACAAAGGATATATAGATTGGATTTGTATATCAACAGGAAATAACTTGCATTCATCGGAAATAATCTGAGCTTGCTTTTCACCAATGGCATCTATCAGTTGTATGTCCTTAGCTACCTGCTCATCAACACTGGAAGTGGACATTCTCGGTTTAGCCCAGGAAGGCGAGCAAAAGTAAGGAGAATACATAAAACCTGAAAAACATACTATCTCAGAAAATGAAGAAAAGAGAACCCTTCACCCTTGCCTCAGATACCGTGCCACTACAAGCGCTGCTAATCCCCTCAAACTGAGCCTTTCATTTGCCACCATTAAAAATGAAAAAAAAATCAGCAGAATGGCAGGAGATGAAAGAGTTCTTCTAACAACACCGTGATTTTTATCACTAAGAAAACGGAAACAGTCGGATCAGAACTCTGTTTTCTCATCCTTTAGAAAGGATAGAGCAACTAAAATTCTATCAAAACCGTGATTTTTATCACCAAGAAAACGGAGACCGTCGGATCAGAACTCTGCTTTCTCATCCTTTAAAAAGGATAGAGCAACTGAAACTGCGACTACAACCAAAACAAATTAAAATGAAACAACAGATGCCAAAACCAACTTGATAATAATAAAATTAAAAAAAGCAGTCATATCACAGAAGTCTGTCGAACCGCATCTCTGCTTTCTCACAACTGAGCCTGCGACTCGTTGCTGCAAGAAAAATAAAAACATAAAACAAATTAAAAGCAAAGCAAAGCAGCGACAGGCAGACCCTATCAAGAAGAGCAATAATTACACCCCAACAACAATGCAAAACCCATGAACAAGAATGAGACTACGACAAGAAGCCAGCCACAAGACCAATGGAAAAGCCACGAATTAAAAAAGAAAAACAAAAAAGGAAAAGAAGAAAAAAATGAAGAGCACATACGAACAGAACGATGAAGAACTCCTAAAGCAAATACTAAATGCAAGCATTGACGAAGACCAGACAATCACAAAATCAACTACACATGCTTTGAATGCCAATTTAATGCCAAAACACTACAGCAACAGTAAGAACTGAACAGAAATAATAATAAAACAAAAAAGGAAAAGACTACCAATTAGCAAGAGCACAAACGAAAAAAAAAAAAAAAAAAGGGAGAAAAGAACAAACCCGTATATATACACAGCAAATTCACGAGCTGGAGATGAATAGGGCATGGCACAAGAAATTGCATGTCTCCCCCTAAGCATTAAATTCTCCATCCTAGGTTGTACCTTTGAAGGGTCCTAAGAGAAATCCGTGGAAGATATGCGATTGCTGTTACTTTGCTGTTAAAGCGTCTCTGACTTCTCCTCTGATTACGCCAATTGTTGCCGAAGCAAGCATCACTTCTATTTACTGTTCATCGGCGGTAATTCTCGTCCAAGCGATTGCCAGGATTATCTCCATGTCCGTCCAACACCATTACCCAAGGAGCAACTAATTTGACTCTCGGACGGCTCCTACCCTTCACGTTGAATTTCGCCCAATTTCGCCAAAAGGTTAGAGAAGCCGCAGTCTTCAGCGCAATTGTCATCCTCAAAAAAAAAAAAAAAACCTGAGGCCAGAACACCATCAAATGACGTAGTTTGAGCCCTAAGGATTTTTGAATCCCAATGAGTCAACAGAGCAACGTTCCTGATTACCCAGCATGGATGCCACGTCAGCACGAGCTCCCCACCCGGCTTCAGCTCCAAAATTTTCTCACAAAATTGCCCCCAACAAAGTTCCAAGCCGGAAACATAGCCGCATTATATGTAAATCTTAGATAAATGATTGACAAGCCTAATAGGAGCTACAAATTCTACGTTGTCTCAAATATCCACAATATGAAAGGTAACAACTCATTTACAAATCCAACAGGAAACAACGCACGAAAAAAATTAGTAACATTCAGTAAATAAAAAGATACAAATATAACAAATTATTAATAACATGTACTTTTATCTATAATCAGACTGATACATATCTGTTTTGCAAATCCATTTTGATACACAAAACCAAAAAATTAATAGCCTGTTCTTTTTGGGCGTTTTGAAAACGATTTTGAAAACAAGTTTTGAAAAATAGTTTTATAATGTAAAAAGTAGATACTGAATAATAAAAAGTTGTATTAGAAATGATGAAATATGATTAAAATATATTAAATTTACTGTTGAAACCAAAACCGTTTTCAAAACGAAACAAAAAGAATAGGCCCTAAATAAATAAAAGATCGACTATTTTCCTTCCTTTCTACCTTCCGTACTCAGTACTCCCCTTCTATCCTCTTTCTTTCACATGTTAAGTCTAAAACCCCCACCAGCAAATCAGTTCGGTTTTTGAAGTACCACCAGTGAAGGGTTTAAGGCAAGGTTTCTTCTCTCTATTCTAAAACTGCTCTACAGTGACACAAGTGACTTTTGTTGCTAGGATCCTCGTTGAAGTGCTTAATGACATTTGGGATACTGAAAATTTGAAGAGGGGACGGTGGATACTTTAGGGTTGGTGAGAAATTTATGTGAATTTGCTGACTGGAAAACGGAGGGACTATTAGCTACAGCTTTGTTGACTGTTGATAGGTGTCGTTTCAACTACCAAAAATATTTATAAAAGCCTACTAAAAACTAGTATAGCAATAAGTAGGATCGTCTCCACAGGGACTGGTAACTTTATTTCTCTCGTAAAGCAAAACACATTAAAACTCCTAGTTGAAAACATAATTTCAGTTAATTCATGCAATTGATCATTGACTCAAATATACTCATGCAAACATGAATCGACCAGTTATAGGTCACTGCAATCCAAAGTAGTCTCGTCAATAGACGTGTCAATAGTCTATAACGGTTTGACTAATCCGAACATCCAAATTAGCCTTGTCAATAAACGTGTCAATAGTCTATAACGTTTTGACTGATCCGAACACTACAGGACCGAATTTCCCTTTAGTTTCTCGATAACCCCTACGAGTCCCTGCAAAAGGATTATTTCTCTAACTACGTTAACTAACAGGCCGTTAGTCCCCGCAAACATTATTAATTAACAATAGAAGCATTAAGAATTAGGAAAACCTAATACTAACAATTCTTATCGGGCTAACGACAAAATTGTCACCCATTATCTTCACTATCGATATGATAGCTTTGCCACGAATTAGCCTCGTCCAATATTTATGTATTGGGGGAACTAATTAGTGGTACCCGATTAAACCCAAGTTAGCTACTCTAAGATAAAATCAGAATTAAGAATTATGCACCGAAAATAATTAGGAATTCAAGCATTCTTTCTTACACTGAGAGTTCTTTTAGATCTCACGATTGTATGAACAACTTTGATCAACCTTCAACTAGAAAAGAAAATAAATTAAACATAAAGAAAAGAAATTAATCTAATAGATAGAAAAGGTAGAGCCGAAGCTCTCTATTGAGAAGGCATGAAAATTATAGTACAAAGCATCCCTTTATATACGGGAATTATCCTACTAATATACTAAGATTTTTTTCATTAAATATTCATTTTGGCCACATATAAATACGAAAATAATCAAAAATAAAATAAAATTCCCAAAATATAAAAAACGAAGTTGGGAGATTCGTTTTCATCTAAAAACGAATACCCCAACTTCGTTTTCTTCAAAACTAACCAAAAAAAAAAATTTCTTGAAGGAAATGAATGCATGGAATTCGTTTTCTTTTGAAAACGAATTCCATGGATTCGTTTCCTTCTTTTTTGTTTTTTATTAATTTCATTAATAAATGAATTCCATAATTAATATTTTCCTTTTTTGTTTTTTATTAATTTCATTAAGAAACGAATTCCACTAAAATTATTTTTTAAATAAATAAAAATAATTATATTTAAACAAATTTTTAAAAAATTAAACAATTATTTTCATTGAAAACGGTTCACCAACATGTTTCTAAGTTTTTATTCATTTTAAAAAAATAAATATTATTTAATGAAAAATGAATTTTAGGGTTTTCGAAACGAACCCCCGTAAATCGTTTTTGAGTTGTTATAATAATAAAAAAAAGGCAAAACATAATTATATAACTGAAATTTTAATTTGTAATTCAATAAAATTTTAGAGGAAGTAATTTACGGCATTTTTTGAAATACATAAAATCTCCGTATAAATGAATTTGGGGAATTTATTTATCTTTGAAAATTTAGTCACGCATTTATGTTTTAAAAATAATTAATTCCGTTAACAACAAAACTCATAAATTCGTTTATCTAAAAAAGAAATAACATTAGACCGATATTGATGTTTACATTTTTAATTGTTTTTAGTTTAAATGATAGGGAATACTAGTGGATTAGGCAGGTGCGATAATATAGAAAATTGAGAGAATAAAGAAGACAAAGGTAATTGACCACCATTTCAAAAAATGTCGTAAATTACTTCCTCTAAAATTTTATTAAATTACAAATTAAAATTTCAGTTATATAATTATATTTTGCCTTTTTTCATAACAACTCAAAAACGAATTACGGGGGTTCTTTTGAATTAATGAAATTAATAAAAAAAACAAAAAGGAAAAAATTAATTTGAAATTGATAAAAAAAAAAAAAAAAAAGGAAGAGGAATTCGTTTCCAAAAGAAAACGAATTCCCTGAATTCGTTTTCTTCAATAATTTTTTTTTTTTTTTTGTTATTCTTGAAGGTACAAATCTCCCAACTTCGTTTCTTATATTTTGGAAATGAAAAAAAATTATCTATTTTGATAATTTTTGGTCTCAATATAAATATTGGGGAAAAACCCCAATATCCTGATAAGATTAGAAAAAGAAATAACTAATTAACTTTTAAATGACGTAAATCATCTAATTAAAGAAGGAAAATATTAAAGCCATAGGCTGCTAGGAACGAAAAGGGGGGCAGCCCTAATATGATGCATATGTAGTGAACTTGGAATAATTGATTTGGAATCCATTCACGTACATCTCTTTCACTTGGATTTTAAGCCCAATTTGGATTGAACTTGGGCTTTGTTTGGACTTTGAACTTCTCTTTAATTAATTGTCTTGGGCCACTATGATTTTAGCCCATCAAGTAAGTCAGCCCAAGTGAAGTAGTTCAGCCCATCAATAATTATCTGGTCTGCTTAGTCCTTGTCCAGCCCAACTCATCTATAGTTTTATGGCATTCTACTATTGTTTGCTCGTTTGCTCGGCTACTGTTCACAAGCGCCCGTTTGGAAAAATTGACTCTTATTTATGTTCTTTTAGAAACTATTTTCTTTTTCTGCCTTACTTTTTAAAATTTGTGCTTAACATAAAAAGAAACTCCAAAAACCCGTAAAAACTGCCAATAAAGCTTTAAAATAATTGTACTAATTAGAGCAGATCAACTGTTTATTTCTGGCTAACTAGGTTATTTTGTTGATTGTTTATTTGTGTTAATGCGTTTAGTACTTTTCTTTATTAGTTTAATCGATCGGTTGTCCCTTGTGCTCAAAACATGTACTCTGCCCGAAATAGCCATAGGAAATTTCCTTTGGTTTGTTGCTTCTATGAGAGCTTTCAAAAGTTTTTTTTTTTTTTTCCTTTTCCAAGTGAGCCTTTTAATTTTTTTAGGTATTTCAGCCTTGTCTCTCATGATTAACAAGGAAATGAATTTACTGGATCGCTAGGAAGCGGATTGATGAGGTAGATTATTGATAGAAGGAAAATATTTGTCTCACTTGCCTATGGCTTTACGCTACAGAATTTTCTCAGGGCTGAATCACTTCTGCAAACTGCTGGACATTTGAATTTGGAGGAATTAATCCAAGAACAGTAGTTCCCTGGTTACAGTTGAGGAGATTTGAATTAAAGAATTCGGTTCCATGCCTCAATTTATTTTGCTTGATGAATAGCTAGATGCGGTAATCAGCGTAAAATGTGTTTTTTCAAGTGCTTTGCATCTGTTTTGGTTATCTTTTGGTTGGCATATTGTTATGTTTGTATGTCATTGAAATCTTTTGGTGTGCATATTGTTATGAAGCTAATTCTTACTAATTGGTGCATATTGGTACTATTCTTTCTAAATTCTTTTGGTTGGCATAATTCATTCTTTCAAAAGTCACAACACAAACATCAAAAGGTCCAGTTTTTTCCGCTTAAAAATTTCTCTTTTTCCCTTCAAATTCCAAAACTATAAACAAATTTTGTTGAGAACTTCCCACATATCGGTTTTCAAAGAAACGATAATGCAATTATCGTTTTCTTTGAACCGATTTTGCATAACCATTTATAAAGTTTTTTTTTTTTTTTTTTATTGGTTGGACCCAAAAAGATATATTAAAATTACTATCAAATTAATTAAAATAACAAAAATGTATCCGACGTGTCTAACCCTTTGACAGTGCAAGTATGGGTCAGACACTTGCGTATCAATTTTAGTTTAAAAAAGACTGTGTTTATGTTACGAATTAAATCACATGTATTAGTTCTAGTCTTTGATTTATCACTTTTTGAGTTTAGCTAGCTTCTTATATATCGAGGTCATTCACTGATGAATTACGATAGTGAATTTAGTTAATGAAGTATGTGTCGCCTACTAAAAAAGGTATCGTTTATTATAAATAAATAAAAATTACAGGTGATACTTCTTACCTAGCTTAAAAGAAATACGCGTATTTTTTTCACTATAGGCAATAATATTTTAAAATTTTCTTGCAGGCAGTTTTTGTATATAATAAAGGATATTTTTAAATAGACGATAGATATGAGACTATATGTGATGCTTTATTAACTAAACTTATAATCACAATATATCATCGATCAGTGAATGAATTTAATACATTAGAGGCGAAACTAAATATACGGTAAATCAATGCACATGCTATTATAATATACACGTGGTATTTTAAATACTAAAATCGATATATAAGTCGTCTGACCGATACGTGCACCATCAGAGGATTAGGCACGTCAAATACACTTGTTAGTATAATTAGTTTGGTAAGTATTTTAATAGTTTAATATCTGTCAGGATGATCATGACAAAGCCCTTGTCAGGCATCCTATAAGAGCTTCACACATCAACAACCACGTTAAAGTTTGCCGCAATGATGTTCTGGCTTGTGAATTTTTTGCAGCAGACATTTGGTGTATAACTATTGAGAATTATTAAAAAAAGCTGATGTGTCAAACTCTTATAGGATGCCTAACAAGTCCTTGTCAGGATCATCTAGGCGGATATTAAACTGTTATTTTAATATATATTTTTTGGTCCAGCTAATAAACAAACGAACAGAAAAAAGAAAAAGAAAAAAAAAACTTATAAATTGTGATGCAAAATCGGTTCAAAGAAAACGATAATGACCTTGTCGTCTTTGAAAACCAATGTTGCCATCATCGACTTTTACAGTTTGGGAAGAGCTCAAAATTAGTTTATAGTTTTGGAATATGAAGAGCGAAAAAGAATTTTATGGGCATTTCTAAAGTTTGGTTCGAACTCTGGACAAATCCATTCTGGTCCGGACAAAAAACAACCTTCAATCCTAGCAACTTCGACTAAATCATATACCAAAATTATTATTCATTAAAATATTATATGTTAATCTTATACACATTAATTCATTATATACATTTCTTTTCTTTTCTTTTTTTTTTGGAAGGGGAACAACCGCTTAAATAGTTGGTGGGCACCGTGACCGTATATTAAAATTATTAAATTGGTAAAAGTAACCAGATTGGATATAATAAGCCTTATCTTGGTGTATAAAATGCGATATGCAAGATGCTTTAACATTACATCTCATAGGAGAATCAGTTGTCGGCAGTTCTACAGAAAATAAAAACAAAAGGTAATGTTAATATAACAAATTCTGAAATCATAACCAACATTAAGACACAAATCCTTTAGAAGTTGCCAGGGACATATAGGGTATTAAGGTTAGCCCCTCCTTGAATATGCACAAGAATTACCAGTCAAACCCAAAATGATTACTTCCCTCAGATTGTACTCAGTATCGCTATATCATAATGTAATGCCATGGCTCCAACTCTAATCCGCACCAGTTGGTAAGATTTTAACAATAAACAATATGCCACACCAAAAAGATATCAATGACATACAAATATAGCAATATGCACACAAAAAGATAACCAAAACGCATGCCAAGCACTTCCAAATTGGATTTTAAGAATAAAAGAACTCTGAACTCATAAAGGTAAATGATGTTGTGAAAGTACGCCTAAACAATAAATCGATAGATAACTTGAGTCGTGCAAAGCACTGTGCCCAAGAAATTATTTCTGGGTAGAAATATTTCTCCAGGATTAAATGAATTCTTCATCTTAACAGAGGGATCAGGAACAGCAAAATTAAATGAATTCTTCATCTTAACAGAGGGATCAGGAACAGCAAAACCAAAGGATTGAACGAACGAGAGAATAAGATTTATACAATTATTATCAGTGACATTATTATGTTATCCATAGCAAAAATATGGGTTTGGAAAAAAGAGGAAAAAAAAAAAAAAAAAAAAACATTAGCAACCTTGTAGGAAAATATACACAACCACAAAATTGCTTCACGTACATATTACAGTGTATCACATCTAATACACATACTGAATTGTTTATACAGCAAATGTCATATATGAGAGTTGTTGAGGCCTTCAAACAACGTGCCTATTACTAATTCGTAACCTGAGAATAAGAGATCGGCATCATTTGGATCATCTGTAAACCGAAGTGCAAGTCAAAGTTAATTTACATGAAAGTCTTGAGACATATAATATGTAGTAGGAAATTATTTTACAAAATACTAGCACAATCACCTTCATCGCTTGAGTAACAGGGAGGAGGCGGGTCGTCACCCCTCATCTCTAGCCCATCGGATCCATATATGATTAGGCTGAAAGTACTATTCCCCAAAGTTGTATTCACTAGTTTCATACCTGGGGATAGTCCGGTGGCATCCACGAAACTATCGTAAGCCCATCCTGAAAATGAACATCCATTATATCCAACTACTTCTGCATTAACTGATAAGGGACCAAAAGGGGTGCGAAACTGAATGTCTCTGTTTGGCTCGGCTAATCCCCATCTATAACCAGTCATTCGACACGGAAGAAACTGTGAAAATATGTTAAACAGTTGTAGAAACCAAGGAAGAAAAATAAGGGGAAACAAATAAATGAAGGGATCATATACATGATTACCATATTTCTAGTACCATCCGGGTTGAATTCACACAAACGTATTGGCGATCATCGGAACCCCAGGGCGGTGAATTCATCTGGTTGCCGTCCGAGTCATATGCCCGAAGGAAAAAATGACAGTGACTCCTCATTTCTAACTCAATGTAACAACCTTACCTGATCTCAAGATCAGTGAACAATTTTTCTAGCCCTCCTCCAGTCACTACAATTTGTCCAGAGAGGGTGACCTTCAACCGGCAAGTTGTCGTGTCCTGCACATAATTTATTTCAATGTTTCGAGGGATTGGAGCAAGGCCGTCGGTAAAAAAACTTTCTTGTAACCCCAGCTACATGTAAAACAGCATAATGGTTTAATACGTTCAAAACTTCAATAATAGTATTTGAGAGTTATGATAGGTGTCCTTTAGCTGCTGAATTTTAGAGCATATTTGTGTGAAATCTCACGGGTATGTACAAGTTTTTGTAAGGAAAATGCAGGTTTTAGGCAGAAGAACAATTAGAGAAGGCAGGATGCAAAAGAGGATGAAAATGGCTCAATAACCCAAAGAAGCAATGAAGGGAGACATTATTAATGTTCATGCATGCAAGAGGAAGAAGTAGGCCAGAGTTGAAGGAGCCCAAATGCAGTGAGCAGTCCAGCCCAAAGAAGTTGAAGGAAGCCCAATGAAGAAAATGGGCCATTGCCTAATTAATTGAATCAGCATGAGAGATGCGCATGGGCTGTTTCCTAATACAAATTATCCTTCTTTATTTTGGAGATTATTTTTGGATAGTATCCTATAAGGAAAAGAATTTTAGTAGTTTACTATTTTTTAATTAGTTTCTACTCTCCATTCTACACCTATTTATAAGGATAGTAGGGAGAGGAGAAAAAAACGTTCATAGGAAGTAGAATATTATTCCATATTTTCGTAGCCAGTACAAAGGAAATAGCTGTAGGTTTCGTTTACTGCAATTTGGAGAATTTCTGCCAGCAGAGGTCCCGTTTGCCCAAACGGGTGGTCGCATACTCTGAGTTTATTTTCAGATCGTGAATCAAGTATTTATTTCTTATTTATTTTATTCTTTTCAACTATTTTCAGTATGAATCATATAATAATTATGTGCGTAGTTAGTTTGATTATGAATAGCTAAATTATATATTCCGGCATAATGTAATAGCAATTAATCCGGGCATGTTATGAAACCGAAATGTTCTTAAATTAAACTGCATGTGTTCCTTCTTATTCTCTGCTCAGAACGTTGATTACTGATATTTAATTAAGCTTGATCACCTTAGTTGAATTAGGTATATCCAATTAATTCCCAGTTAAATAACATAATATTTATTGGGCAAGATTAATTAGTGGTAAAATTACCTTCAGGTAATAGAGAATAAGGGGTTAGTAATTCTTAGATGTTAATTCAATAAGAATAACTAAAATCGGATTTCCCTAGATCTTAAGGCTGTTAACTTGGTTAATAGGTGTCGATGTCTTACGGCCTGTTCCTTGTTAATTAGAGTAGCAATTATGTCTGTGCGGATTCACGGTAATTGTCGATAAAGTAAGGGGAGATTGGGTTATGTCTGTGCGGATTCACGGTAATCTATAACTGATTGATGACATGCTATTTAATATATTATTGAGTTGATGATTAACATGCACGTGATTATTGTGATTTACATATTGCTGGAATATTATATTACATTGATTAGACTCTTTTTCTTGCTTTAAGTTGTTATTTAGTTTTCACTTGTATTTTACAAAGTCTCTCTGAGCAAAAAAAGGTGGTTGCAAAACCAAAAATTGTTTGGGATTTAATAAGTTTTGTGATTTTAAGCAGTCCGTTCCCTGTGGGATCGACCCTGTCATCATTGTGCTACTTATAGCTAATTGTTGCAGGTTTATACAGTACTTTTACTGTATTTGATAGGGCTAACGACGGTCCTATCAAATTGACGCCGTTTCCGGGGAACGGTTTTACATTTTAAATCACCTTTTCCTATTAATTTGTGCTTTTGTGTGTTTTATGAGCAGATCGTCGCAACCTGAATTGCAGTATGATCCAGAGATTGAAAAAACTGTAAGAAAACTCGCAAAAGAAGAACGTCAAAGGCGAGAAGCTGCTGTTTCAGATTCGGACAAGGTCCCGTTTGCCCAAACGGAAGGTAGAACAGAAGCTGAGTCTGAACATAATTTTGTCCCCAAGCCTGATTCTAATATGGGAGACAGATAGGAATAAAGAAGAGACGAGCGACGAGTGGAAGCTCCTGCGGCTGAACCAACTCTGAAGGAACTAAGCAACCACGACGCCGAGGATGAGCCTTTAGCAATTGTAATGCCTGAAGTCACGGGTCACTTCCAACTCAAATCTAGTTGGTTGAGTATGCTACCAAGGTACCGTGGAAGGCCAGGAGAGAATCCCCATAGCTTTTTGCGTGAGTACATCAAGGGGTGCAAGGTTGGCAAGTTACCAGCAGGAGCCACTGTGGAGCAGCTCCGACTCGTGGCATTCCCGTTTGTCCTGACCGGCGAAGCCAACATGTGGTTCTCTTCCCTAGAGCCGAACTCCATCACTACATGAGGGGAGATGAAGGAAGATTTCCTTAAAAATTACTTCCCAGCCACGAAGACTAATGCAGTGAAGAAGGAGATAAGTGGGATCCAACAAGATTATGATGAGTCCCTCCGCACCTACTGGCTCAGATTTAAGCGATTGTGCGATAGTTGCCCAAACCATCGGTACTCGGATGGGGAGTTGCTACAGTTCTTCTACCATGGAATGACGGAATCCGAAAGGATGCATATGGATTCCACCAGTGGTGGTGCATTTCTGAATAACACTGCCACATCTGCTCATAAGATAATAAAGGAGACATTGGAAGAACGTAATGACTTTGCTGAACCCAGTATCCGTCTTGCCAAGCGGACCGCCGAAGTGCGCATTATTGATGATGTGGGACCCTGTGAACATGATGACCCCGTGAACAACTCTCAGCTGGTGGCCGAAATGAGGAAGATGACTGAGATGATGACTAAAATAGTAGCTGGGACAAATAAGGTGCAGACAGAGAAAGTTTGTGGAATCTGTGGAATATGGGACATTTTACCCATAAGTGTAACCTTGCACCCACCCACTGATCCCCGGGCTCAAGCAAATGCCACTGGAAACTGGAATGGCCCAAATCAAAAAAGGGACCCTACTCCAACACGTACAATCAAGGGTGGAAAGATCATCTTAGTTTCAGATGGACTGAACCAGGCATCCAGGATCAAAGTCAGCAAACCCAGTATCAAGGTAACCAGTATCAGAATCAGGCATACCGACCACCACAGCAGAGAGGGTTCCAGCAGGGCCAGAATTCATACCAACCACAGCGAAATGGTAGAGATTCTAGTGATATAATTGCATCTCTAATGGATCAACAAAAGGAGCAGAAGGCCAGTATTGATAGTCTGGCAAATATGGTGTCCCAATTGGCTGCTTCACTCAAAGAATTAAAGGGGGACCAAGGAAGACTGCCCTCACAGGTTCAAATACAGCAGAAAGAGAATGTTAGTGCGATAACTCTGAGATGTGGGAAGGTTCTGCAGCCAGAAGTTCAAAAGAATTCTACGTCGAGGTCCTATTTTTCCAAACGGGACCCTGAACCTGAAATCGCAGGAACCGAAAAAGCAAGAGAGCATGAGACCCTGAACCTGAAATCCAGGGAATATGTAAAGTTTCCGCATCCAGAAGAGCAAGAGAATTCTACGTCGAGGTCCTATTTGCCCAAACGGGACCCTGAACCTGAAACTGCAAAAACAGAACCAGCGACCCCTCTACACACAGGGATAAGAGAGAGACCTGAACCTTTTCTAAGCCTAAAGGGTGGAAACCCCTATGAAGATCCACCTTTTCCAAACCGATTGATTGGGAAGGCGAAAAAACCAAAAGAGGATCCTGTGGATTATTTGGCGGCTTTTGAGAAGATAGAAGTAAATATTCCTTTCCTTAAAGCAATAAAAATCCCCCCAATTGGAAAGTTCTTGAAAGAGTTTATGGCTGGGAAGCAAAGAGGAGCACGCAAGGCAATCATGGGCGAGAACCGTAATTCAAAAGAAATTGCCACCTAAGTGCAAGGACCCAGGTATGTTTTCTTTACCTTGTGTAATTGGAGATAAACAGATTAACCATGCTATGTGTGATTTAGGTGCTTCAATTAATGTAATGCCTCTTTCTGTGTATCAAACTTTGACTGGTGTTGAATTAGTAGACACTAGTGTTATAATTCAATTGGCTGATAGATCATGTGTATATCCTGTGGGTCTTTTGGAAAATGTGTTGGTAAGAGTTCATTCTTTTGTATACCCTGCTGATTTTTATGTGGTTGAGATGAGTAGTGATCCGTCAAAAGAGTCAGCCGGAGTCTTGTTAGGCCGACCTTTCTTGAAAACATCTAGAGCCCTAATTGATGTGTACAATGGATCTATTTGCCTAGACTACTGTGGTGAAAAGGTCACATTTAGTATGGATGATGCCATAAAATGTTCAATGCCTATGGAAAATGTTTATAGTGTTGATATGATTGACCCTTGTGTCCAAGAGCATCTTGAGACTGATTTTTTGCAGGAAGTGAGTCAAAGTTCCAGGGCGACCGCCCATTTGCCCAAACAGGACCCAGAAAACAAACTGCTTCTATCATTAGTTCCAGCTTCAGAGCCAGAGTTCAAACTACTTCCATGCTATGGTACGAAGAATAACCTGAAATCTGCCAAAGGGTATAGCAAAGCCATGGTGAAAACAAGAAATAATGAACAAACATGGTTTCAAATTCCCCCACAATGTGATACTGGCCAGCAGATCAGTCAAGGAAAAAGAGGTGAGTTTGTGAATTTTGAGATCAAGGGTCTACCTGGTGAGAAGAAGAAGAAGGTAAGACCACTGGATATAGTGTCCGTCTGTTCAAGTGGAGCTGTGCAAGTTCAAAATCCCAAGATTGGAAAGAAATTCACAGTCAACAGAAAACATCTTAAACTTTTCTGTGGTGCTACCCAGGTCCAAACAGTGGAACAAATTCCATTGTTATGTTGTCCGAATCATTGATGGAGACATACTGCGTCTGGCTAAAGACGTAAAAGAAAGGCGCTAGTGGGAGGCAACCAACGTTTTTTATTTTTATTATTATTTTTAATCTTTATTTGTTTTCCATTATTTCTATTTTTCTAAAAAAAAAACAAAAAAATTTCAGCATTTAATTTTTGTTGCAGTTAGTCGTTTCCAGTAGCCAACCTGAGAAGCTTAATGGCCAACAATGAGCAGAGATCCAAGCTGCCAAGTCAGCATTTAGGGGGAGCAATCGCCACATTTCCTAAAAGGGAGGACCCTCTTGCAAAAGTCAAAGAAAGTAAGTGTGAGGGTCAACCTCGCAGTTTCCGAAAGAAGAAGGGCCACAAATTCAGGAAAACTTTCCCGAAGAACAGCTGTACCAGGCGACGTCCCATTTGCCCAAACAAGAGGTAGAACAGTCACTGAATCTACGAACTTCGGAGAGGAAGATCTTTGATCCATGGTATGCAGATATGGTTAATTACCTCACCTCTAATGCTTTTTCATGTGTTGTTTCCTGTTTTTTGTTTTGTGCTGTTTTGTTTTTGTTTCCATAGTTGTGTTGTCTATATATAGTCTCACTTTACATTTTATGTATGCTTGAGGGCAAGCATTCTTTTAAGTGTGGGGATGTTTTGCAATTTTTTTTTCTGTGTCTTGTTTTGTTTTTTGGAGTCTTGTCATGTCAAGAGTGTGTATGTGAAGTCCAGGATTCTGCCCAAAATCTGAATGTTAATCAGAAATAAGCAACATAGATATCTTATTAATCACTTACTATGCTTATTCTTGTGGATGTGGTTTGGGAAAGATCAGTTATTTTAATACAGGTTATGCATGAATTCCCTCTTTTAAAGCCTACTAAATAATTCTGAGCCGCACTGGATGTTTTGCATTAGAATCTCTTTGGTTTGCCTGCTTGACTGTCAAAATGGTTTATTGAGTAATGCATGGTTGAATGATGGGGGACCTTTTCTAGGATAAACCTTTTTTTGGCTTGAATTTCTGAATCATCCTATACAGAAAAATACCCCTTAGTCAGCAAGTTGAAGCCTTGACCTTTCAATTCTGAGTCAGTAAAAATTAGCCAAGGCCTGTTTTGAGTAAATCCTTTCTTACCCTTGGTGTGCATGATGCATGTTAATTATGTGTTAATGCTGCGATAGAGAAGAGGAAGTCATGAGGCACAATTGTGGAGTCCAGTTCTGTTTCCTTTTGTATCTGCTGTAATTATATGAAAAATCAGTTCTGCTGTGGTAAGAAAATGAGTCCACACTTGAGAAAAAAAAGAAAAAAAAATGATGAAATAAAGAACAAGAGCTGGTTATGTTTTGAATACATTTGCAGAATAAGTTTAAAGGACTGGATTTTGGAGATTATGTGCTGAATTTTTAATCATGTGCTGAATAAATTTTTGGTTACTGTCACTGCTTGAGTAATTAAAGAAAGAGCTGAATGTTATGGCTCTAGATCAGGAAAAGCAGGAAGTGGAGTTGATGTCCAAATAAAAGGAGTAGCAAGTTCTATATGCCTGCACACTAATTGTTGAATTCTGCAGGTAACTTAGAAGCCCATAGGGCCCGACCAAATAAATAAAAATCCCTTGGCCCCATTGCGTCCCTGTGAATAAAAGGTTGTTCTTAACATCTGTGCATTACTCAATCTGTACTGTGGAGATGGTCAGTTATCAAGCTTTTGAGTTCTGACTAGACTAGGGATGAATCACTTGTCCTAATTTTCTGAATTGTGAGTTGTGTGATTTACTACCCATAAGAGTGCTGCTTGGGAATTTATGCATGAACTGTGTTAAACTGCCTTGGTATGGTTTGTTTGTTGGAATGGTAGAATTTGCATAGTTTGTGATTAAAAGGTGAATCTCGTGGTGCAAGTACAATTGACATGAGGAATTTGGGCAGAGTAATCCTGTGTTTATGTGGTGTCATTGTGTCGTGTGAGTCATGTCTTGGGTCTTTTGGGTCAGTGTTTGTTTTTTTATTATGTTTCTTTTGGGTCTGTTCAAGTTTGTTTTGTCTTTTCTGTTCTTGTGTTTGTGTCTTTGTGTTTTTATTACATAAATAAGGGAAAGAAAATAAGACTGAGTTTAATTCTTCACTTCACGGTTGAGGACAAGCGTCATTCAAGTGTGGGGATATTTGATAGGTGTCCTTTAGCTGCTGAATTTTAGAGCATATTTGTGTGAAATCTCACGGGTATGTGCAAGTTTTTGTAAGGAAAATGCAGGTTTTAGGCAGAAGAACAATTAGAGAAGGCAGGATACAAAAGAGGATGAAAATGGCTCAATAGCCCAAAGAAACAATGAAGGGAGACATTATTAATGTTCATGCATGCAAGAGGAACAAGTAGGCCAGAGTTGAAGGAGCCCAAATGCAGTGAGCAGTCCAGCCCAAAGAAGTTGAAGGAAGCCCAATGAAGAAAATGGGCCATTCCTAATTAATTGAATCAGCATGAGAGATGCGCATGGGCTGTTTCCTAATACAAATTATCCTTCTTTATTTTGGAGATTATTTTTGGGTAGTATCCTATAAGGAAAAGAATTTTAGTAGTTTACTATTTTTTAATTAGTTTCTACTCTCCATTCTACACCTATTTATAGGGATAGTAGGGAGAGGAGAAAAAAACGTTCGTAGGAAGTAGAATATTATTCCATATTTTCGTAGCCAGTACAAAGGAAATAGTTGTAGGTTTCGTTTACTGCAATTTGGAGAATTTCTGCCAGCAGAGGTCCCGTTTGCCCAAACGGGTGGTCGCATACTCTGAGATTATTTTCAAATCGTGAATCAAGTATTTATTTCTTATTTATTTTATTCTTTTCAACTATTTTCAGTATGAATTATATAATAATTATGTGCGTAGTTAGTTTGATTATGAGTAACTAAATTATATATTCCGGCATAATGTAATAGCAATTAATCCGGGCATGTTATGAAACCGAAATGTTTTTAAATTAAACTGCATGTGTTCCTTCTTATTCTCTGCTCAGAACGTTGATTACTGATATTTAATTAAGCTTGATCACCTTAGTTGAATTAGGTAGAGCCAATTAATTCCCAGTTAAATAACATAATATTTATTGGGCAAGATTAATTAGTGGTAAAATTACCTTCAGGTAATAGAGAATAAGGGGTTAGTAATTCTTAGATGTTAATTCAATAAGAATAACTAAAATCGGGTTTCCCTAGATCTTAAGGCTGTTAACTTGGTTAATAGGTGTCGATGCCTTACGGCCTGTTTCTTGTTAATTAGAGTAGCAATTATGTCTGTGCGGATTCATGGTAATTGTCGATAAAGTAAGGGGAGATTGGGTTATGTCTGTGCGGATTCACGGTAATCTATAACTGATTGATGACATGCTATTTAATATATTATTGAATTGATGATTAACATGCACGTGATTATTGTGATTTACATATTGCTAGAATATTTTATTACATTGATTAGTCTCTTTTTCTTGCTTTAAGTTGTTATTTAGTTTTCACTTATATTTTACAAAGTCTCTCTGAGCAAAAAAAGGTGGTTACAAACCAAAAATTGTTTGGGATTTAATAGGTTTTGTGATTTTAAGCAGTTCGTTCCCTGTGCGATCGACCCTGTCATCATTGTACTACTTATAGCTAATTGTTGCAGGTTTATACAGTACTTTTACTGTATTTGATAGGGCTAACGACGGTCCTATCAAGTTATGAAACTATTTACTTACTAAAACCGATGGATTGAAACTAGATATTGTAGCAAGCATTCTGGGAATGCGGTGGGGGATTTCCTCTGGACCCATAATGTTGTTCATAATATCCATATACTGCGATATATAATGGAAATTGAGTTTAGCTTTTCTTGATGACTCGGGAAATATGGAGTACTATATAAATAGATATGGAAGCCAAGGGAGTAAATAGATATGCAGAAAGATTTGACAGATATGGAGGACAAAAAATAAACGGAATCGATTGCATGTCCACGTTGTTCCCATATTCCACGTAGCAGAGATAAAACAGGGCCTTATCGACTAAGGTGTACCCGTTAGCGAGGAAGGGTATTTTGGTATTTTCACGCCAAAGCGCTGACGTGGAATTCCACTCACGCGCTTCGGTCGTGACCGAGTTGGTCCAAATAGCAGCTCCCATTTAGGAGATCCCTCTGGAATCAGTTACTGTGTACTCTATTTAAGTGATAGCTGCTGCAGAATACAACGAAGAGATAAAACTTCCTGCATTTTTCTCTCTATTTTGCTAACAAACCCACAAAGCTGAAACACCTAAAAAGACTAACGCGGGATTATTATTTTTAATCTTTTGAAAGCTCTCATATAAGCAACAGACCAAAATAAATATCCTATGGTTATTTCGGACAGAATACATGTTTTAAGCACAAGGGACAACAGATCACTTAAACTAATAAATAAAAGTACTAAACACATTAACACAAAAAAATAAACAATCAACAAAATTCAATTAAGCATAAACCATCATAGAGAAAGAAGAAATAGAATTCGAACAGATCGAATTCTTACCACTAACACTGTGAATGATGCTTGAAAATTCCACAGGCAGATGCTCGCACCTGAAAACAAAGAAGAGAAATCAGGGATTACTCTAGATAAATCTCTTCTTGGACACCAAAAAAATTCTTTTTTCTCCACCATTCCTAGTTAATTAATCATGATAGACAAAGCTGTAATACCTTAACGGACTAGGTTCACCCGGAACAAAAAAAATTAAGGCAAAAACAAAACAGAAAAACTGAATCTTGGAAAGCTCTCAAACAAACAACAAACCAACTTGAAGCATCCCATGGCTATATCGCACAAAATGTATATTTTAAGCATAAGGGATAACCTATATAGCTACTTGAAAGTAAACATAAGAAGTTATAAACCCTGAATTTTCTCCCAAACCCTAAATTACCCACCGTCCCCTCACCTAATTTTCCCTATCCCGAATTTCAACAAAATGAGACAAGAATCCAAGAACCAAAACCAGTCTAGATTAGAGTTATGGAAGATACCTGCGTTGGAGAGTGGCAATCCCCTCAGTGGGAAGCTAGAGCTACAGGTGGGAAAAAGTGCTTTCGAAAACCTAGGATTTAGGGTATTCCGTAGCTTATTTGAAGAACTCATTTTAAAACAAAAATTAATACAAAACAAATTTTAGAAATAGAAAATATGTCATTAAGTACTAAAAATGTATATTAAGAATCATAATAAATCATTACAAATATATTAAAGTTATTGTAAAAATTAAAAAAAAAATACCAAAGCTCATAAATACATAAATAATTATATAGGAAATGTTCCAATATATGGTGGGTTAGAAATATAAAATATGTATTTTTTATATAAAAATAAAAGTATATTATGTTCTAATTTGGCAAAATATGTATTTAACACGTCTTATGGTTCGATGGTACGCATATGGAAGTTAGACTCTAAGGAAAATTTGGGTATCGATTTTAGAGGGATTATGTTATAAAAATATGCATATCAAATTTAAGTCTCTGACGTATAACGCATTCATTTTAGACATTAGTGCATTGAGTTTAGTCTCTGAACTATAATGCATTGAGTTTAGGCACGAGTGTATCGTGGTTATGAATATAAATGTACCGAGTTTAACTTCTAATGGTTTTCGTTGAATTTTCCTATGTGAAATGTGGGATTCCATTAGATTTTCATTTCAATTCCTGCTGATTATTTAGTAAAAGTTATTTGAATATTTTATATATTAAATATTCTAGAGTGAATTGCATAACTAGTCACGCAACTTAGCGAAAATGCAAAAATGATCACTCAACTTTCAAAAGCTGATTTTTAGTTATACAACTTTCAAAAACGTGCAAAAAGGTCATTCCGTTAGGGGTAGCCGTTAACTCTCTAATGGAAGCTAATTTTTGAGGGCAAAATCGTCCAATTTCCTTTTCCTTTATCTTATCTTTCAATTATTTTACTTTTATTAGCGAATAAACCCCTAATCTTACATTTTTTTATATATTCAACTAAAAATAAATTTTACTGCATAATTATATTACTAAAATAGTAATTATTCTTAATATTATGATATATTTAAAATTTGATATGAATATTTTTTTTAAATTATAGTATTTTTAATTTAAGAGAGTTTAATATTTTATTTTTCATATTTAATTTTTACAAAAATAATTTAAATTTGTTGCCGTCCTAATTAAAAAATAAGTTGGGATTCTATTATGATTTTCTAATTTAAGATAGTTTAATATTTCATCTTTTATTTTTAATTTTTTTAAAAATAATTTAAATTTTATAATAAATTTTTTTATTATACAGTCAAATTTATTTTTGGTGGAATACGTAAAAAAAAGAAAAAGATTAGGGGTTTATTTGCTAATAAAAGTAAAATAATTGAAAGATAGGACGAAGGAAAAAAGAAATTGGACGATTTTGCCCTCAAAAATTAGCTTCCGTTAGGGAGTTAACAGTTGCCCCTAACGAAATGACGTTTTTTGCACGTTTCTGAAAGTTGCGTAACTAAAAAGCAACTTTTGAAAGTTTTTACATTTTTGCACGTTTTTGAAAGTTGCGTAACTAAAAATCAGCATTTGAAAGTTGCATGACTAAAAATCATTTGTGCGTGATAAAAAAGTAAAAACTAACAATGAAATCAATATGGTTTACATATTGTTGAATTTTCTATAATCTATTTTGGGCTATTGTAGAAGTCGATGCTCAAAGTAAGTTTGCGTTGGCTCGTTCTTTTGGGCTCTTTAATGTAACTTTCTTCTTTGTCCCCAAAGTTGTCTTCAACATCAGTTTCCGATGGGCTATAAGCTTTCCATTTATCTTCTTGATTGTCATCACTACGGCCTTTTGGTGAGTGCGGCACAGATGATGTGGTTAGAATGTGAGGTTGGGCCGTCATTCATTCGATGAGTTGCGTATATGTAGGCATCCTATGTGCAATTGCTGGAGTGAAAGTTTCTTGTAGAGGTTTCAATTTTGGTACAGGCAAGGACTTGGGGAGTTTTGGAGAGTTCTGTTGAGTCACCTTAGGTGCGCCTTTGACAACATCGAACCACAAAGGTGTGTTTGATATTTATGTAATTTCTTTAGCGACATGCTTCATTGTGGCTTCGATTGTTTCAGGAGATGGAATTGAAGGAACTGGAGTGTCGATTTTTGCAATATTGCTATCTGAAGATGCTAGGACTGGGCATCGGTTTGGTTTATGGTTTACTCGGTTTCCTCGAATCAGTTTATTCGGTTTCAAATTTTTTTTGGCCAATTCGAAAACCGAACCTAATTCGTTTAAAATTCCAAGAAACCAAACCGAATTCGCAATTCGAATTCGGTTTGAAACCGTGAAAACCGAATTCAAACTTTATGAAGATGAATCAGAAGAAGAGGGAGGAGGTCGACGACGGCAGGGAGGAGGTCGGCGAGTCAAGGATAAGGACCCATCAAACGAGGAGTTGACGGAGGGGAGTGCGATTGTTGCGGACTCCTATTCGCAGAGATTAAGTTTGGAGCAGAGGACATCAAGCGGACCGTCGCATGCGAGCAAGAAACGGAAGGAAACAATGAATCTGAAATTAATTAGGGTAGGAAACAATGAATCTGAAAAGCAAACAAACAAAAATAGCCACCGGTTGAGGCAAATGGAAGGATGGAGAGTGGAGAGGGAGGTGAGGTTGGAGGGAATTGAGGAGGCAGCGGCTGTGTGTGGATAATAGTTTAGATATTAGGTTTTTGTTTTATTCTTTAAAAATAAGAGGTTTAGGTAAAAAAAAAAAAAACAAAAACTAATAAATATTAATAATATTTTTTTAACTATTTTGAATTCGGTTTTCGGTTCAGTTTTTGGTTTGAATACCCAATTCGAAAACCGATTTCATAATTCGAATTCGGTTTCAAACCAAACCTAATTCGAATTCAGAATTCGAATTATGTTTCTTCGAATTCGGTAAATTCGAATTCAGTTCGAATTTCGAATTGGCTCAAACCATGCCCACTCCTAGAAGATGCCTCCAAAGATGCACTCTTGAGAATAGGGTCCTGCATAGCTAATGGCTTTGGGTTGTCTCGGCATAAACTTCCTCAATATCACTATCCAAAGAGGTTGGATTATGTTCTAAGTTGGTAAAATATGTATTTAGCGAGTTTGACCGTTCGATGGCAAAATATGTCTTTGTATTTGAATTAGATCTAAAACGTTGTTCATTTGCAATTCTATTTATTTTTCGACACACAAAACAAACTTTTGGAATCAATTAACAGTTAATGCAATTGAATTCACTTCATACATTTTAACTATAGTACTCCTTGTAGGATCGACCCGTGCTCACCGCGGTATTACTTGTATTGCTACACCGTATAGTTGTGGTTGTACATATTTTGCATGAAGAAGAAGACGCCATGTTTCTGGTTTTTACGGAAAAAGCGAACAAGATCGACTGTATTTGTATATATAACATTTTTTTTTTGTTCATTTTGATTCGATAAAATTTAGTATTTTTATGTTATTATAGTTCGGTAACTAATGTGTTGGCACCATATATTTACCGAAATACAATAACATTCACCACAGTATTCGCTATGACCCCCAATTTTTCTGCCTAGCCATTCACCAAAATTTCGCACCACAACGACAACCCTTTTACTTCTTCATCCTCCTAAACCCTAAACTACCCACCGTCCCCCTCTCCTAATTTTTTCTCTGTCCCGAATTTCAACAACAACTAGACAAGAATCCAAGCAATAAAATAAAACTACCCCTTCTCAATGTATAGCAATCTAGACTAGAGTTATCGAAGAGTGGAAAGTCCCTCAGTGGTGGTGGTACTTCAACGTAGTGAGATTTCTGAGGAAAGGTTGGGCTATGAAATATTCTTTCGCCACAATGCATAAACTCAATGGTTTTTCGTTGAAAGAAAAACCGAACTCATTGATCCAAGGAAGTGAAATAAACTTAGGTCCGTTTGTTAAATGGAATTAGAATTGAATTAGAAATGAAATTCTATAGAACTGAATTTGGAATTGAAATTGCAAATCCACTTGAATTCCTTTGTTTGGTAAAGTGATTGAATTATGTAGAAATTGAATTGCAATTTTAATTTTTTTGTTTAGATATTTAAAATTTTATATGAAATTACAATTTATTTATAATTGTAAAATAGTCATATTTCATTTTTGTGTGTTATTAATAAAAGGCGTGTCCTAACCGACACCCGACCAAATTGAAAGGTTCAGTCGAGTTCGAGGCATGACGTGAATCGACACGTTTTGATTTTTTTTTTTAAATAACTTTAAAATGACCGAAAAAAAATATTTTAAAAAAAATACCCCCCCCCCCCCCCCACCCACACACCCCAACCCCAATCCCAACGAAAAAAAAGACAAAAAAGTATGGGCAAATCAAAAACCCCACCCTAACCACCAAACCAAAATGAAACCAACCTCTCCCTCCCCTCCCCCCCAACCCAACCAAAAATAAATAAAACCCTTCCGGGCCCCTTTCCTTTGCCGCCAGTCCCCAATCACCCCACCGCTTTTCAGCCATCGAAAGAAAAAAAATTCCTATCCCCAAAAATTTTTCCTAATACTTTAGTTTTAATTTTCTTGTTTCAAAAATTATAAATAGAAGTGTTTTAATTATTTTATTTAAATATACATTATCATTATTTTGGTTGAAATATAAATTTATAGTTTCTTAAATGAAGTGGGGAGTAAAAAATAATTTTTGTTTGGGAGATTTGGCAGTGAGGATACCCCGGGGGTGGGGGGGGGGGGGGGGGGGCCGTTGGGGTGAAAAAAATTTTGGTTTGGGGGAGTTGGGGGTGGGGTAATACGGGGAAGGGGTACAACATCATACACACACATACACGAGCACACACAATTCATAATATGGAATTAGAATCAAAATTCTTTAGTCTAAATAATGAATTGATTTTGTAGAATTGGAGTCATTTGGAAGTGGAATTGAATTCCAATTCTTAAAATAATGATTACTAAAACAAACACTAACATTGGAATTGAAGGTCCAATTCCATTTTCATATCCCAATTCCATGGGAAACAAACAGGGCATCAAATCCTATGTCCCCAATTATTGTGTCCCCCCTCACATATGTGAGGTGTCCACTAGTGGATCCGGGTTCAAATCCTATCCCAATTACTATGTCTCTCCTCACATATATGAGGGTGCCACTCCTTGGCATCATATCCTATGTCCGCAATTACTGTGTCCCACTTCACATATGTGAGTGTGCCACTAGTGGACTTCTCACATATGTGAGGGGGACACAACAAGGATACTGTAATCGGGGACATAGAATTTGAACCCATTTTCCTTGGCTATTTTAAAAGGAGACACAGGAGGGGACACCGTAATTAAAATAACAGATCTAAACCCATTTTAAAGATGGTTGTATAAAAGAATGTTGAAAATATATAATTAAATAGTAAATATGTTTATTTAAAATCTTAAAAAATTATCATAATATATCAATGTTATTAATAATATTGAAAACAAAACCAAAATATAGTCAAAACTTCTGAAAACATAAATAGTTATATAGGAAATATTCCAATATATGAGGCGCGTAAGAAATATAAGATGTAAAATTATATTATATTATATTATAAGTTATGTATTCAACGCGTTTGACAATTCGATAGCACGCATATCAAGTTTAGACTCTGATTAAAACTTAAGTATCGATTGTATTACGACTATGTTATAAGAGTACGTATATCAAGTGCAATACTGTTTTGATAGAAATGTATAGAGTTTAGTTTATAACTTATAACGTATAGAGTTTAGGTACTGGTGCACAGTGGTTGGGCCACATTTAGAAATAATGTCGTTAATTCCTACATAAGTAATGGCTCTATTCAACAATACAAATTTGGGCCTTTTTTATATTATCGTAAATGTAAAATAGAATTATCAAGTTAAGAGTTATTTGATCGGCACATTTTAGTTGCCTAATTTTAGAGTCTTATCTCGCAGATTTAACGGGCTTTTGCCCAGGTATTGCATGGTTATGTGCAGGTTAAGAAGCTGTTAATGAAAGGAGGAAAGAAGGCAAATGGAACCGGGACGACCTGGGGGCTAACCTCATCTGGGATGACCTAGGTGAAGATAAGCCGACCCCGTCTTCGGACAACCTGGGCTACAGTGTCCTAAGTGCGCGACAAAGGGCGCGGATATTAAGCACCCCTTTATAGCATGCAGACAGGGGAGTTGATCCCAAAAGCAGGGAGCAGAAGGTGGATGCCAACGTCACGCGAGCTTGGCGATAAGTTGGAATCCAACAGAAAGAAACCACAGAGTTGCGGTTTAATCCAGAACCATCTAGAAGGAGGATCCAGAAGGAATATTATGTCCAGCAATCAAAGGAGAAGTAGAACTCATCTCAAAGTGTGAAATTCGAGTTTGAATGACATAAGGATGAAGCTTGGTTGTTGTTTTTTGGAGAAGGGAGCTGGAATTTATCTGTGATTGAATTCCCTGTTTTTTAGCTCTTAGGATGCTTATAAAACTCTACCTCTACGGTGAGTAAGATACCACTTCTTAGTTTAGTTTTGAGAAGGCAATTTGCTGTGAGACATTACTCATTTAATCGCTTTCAGTAGTTAAATTTCGCAGGAAAACACTTAGTTTATTTCATTTTGTTCGTATTTTTCTGGAACTGTCCATCAGGCAGTCTACTATTTGGGAAAACGGAAGGGTGACTTCCGCATTATTTCACCCTTAATTCAGTAATTTCTTCTATCTCTCTTTCATTTTTGCTATGTCGTATTTTATGATTATGTGTTTTACTATCGAAAGCATAAGTAGCTAAATTCTTAATTCCGGTATTATGTAAGATATTCGAATCCATGCATGTATGAAACCGAATTAACATTGCGTCTAATTGGCTATATTCTATTCTATCTTGTGAATCCATTTAATTGCTTATTATGTATTAAGTTTGATCACCTTAGTACTGCATTGGTAATTGTTATCAAGTAACAAGGCTGCCGACTAGGTAGTTCCGGATAGATTAGTTTTTACCTTTAACGGTTACGGCTAATGAAGAATAAACAGTGTTAGATTCCTTAATTCTTAAAAGCTCTCTCGGGCAGTGATCTTTGCGAGGGACCCCACGGAGGATCACCGAATTACATAAGGGATTGAGTACGTCCGAGGGACCCCACGGTACCTAGAACTAACCAGTGTAGATTAAATTAGACCACAAGGTGTTTATGATTGCATGCATGCGAGGAGAATTAATTGCATAACACTGGAATGTTTTTATCAGTTGTTTATTTGTTGATTGTTATCTTTTTCTAGTAGTTATAAATTGAACCAACTCTAAGGTCTCTTGAGAGGCACCAAAGGTGACGACTCGTCAAAAGTGTGTGTTTTATTGCATTAATCTGGAATTAGAAGTGATTTCTCCTTCTCTGTGGATCGATCCTGTGCTTTCCTATACTATTTATATTTAGTAATTTGCAGGTATAAAAACAATGATTTTTACTGTATCTGGTACGACACGACAAAGTCGCTTATCATTATTCATGTAACAGTCTGAGTGTTCAACATGAGACTGAATTGTGTGCAAACACGCGCAACATTACTTCATCATTAATTTTTTTTTTTTTAGAAATAGACCATACCTTTTATTTTACAAGCAGTATTTATAACATTAAAATTGAAAATATTATTATTAATAATATTATTATTTTAGAAAGATGTACTACTTTTATCTTCCATATACTACTTGTTCTCTTAAAAATAAAAAAATCTTATTCCTGCTATTATTATTTAAACAATTTAGAAATAGACACTACTTTTTAGATTACATGTATTGTATTTTTAATTAGACACTACTTTCACCCTTAAATTTTGGTACATTTTACTTTACATACACTATTTATACCTTTAAAGTGAATTTTATTATTATTATTAATTTATTTTTTTAGAAATAGGTACTACTTTTGACATTATATGCAATTCCGTATCACTCAAAGAGGTGACTTTGAAAAATTGATAGTTGACTTTGAATTTCGTAACGATTTATTTTCGGTAATATTAAACGCAAGACAAAATATAGAAGGCAGATGGAGAGATAGTACTTTGTTTTTCATTCCAAATTTACCCCTATGTTTTCTCCCACCCTTCTTTTTTTTTTTTAAATAAAAAATAAAATAAAACTTGCGGCTGCTGCAAGTTTTCCGGCAGCCATGGCTTCATTTGCCGCAGATGAGTGACCAAAACTGAACATTGCGAATAGTTGGGTGGCCACTGGTGTCATTTGCCCTTTTATTAATTATTTTAGTTCCATTGTGTCCGAATTTATTAGTAGTGTCATCGAAATTGTGAAATTTTATACCGGAATGGGGAAAATATGCCCGGTGTTTACTGTAAATAAGAAAGGGGGGTGTCCGAACTGTCGCCGGAGACATTTCCGGCCGGAAATGTCGCCGGAAACCGGCGACAGTATTTAAGGGAAATGTCGCCGGATTCCGGCGACATTTTCCGGCGAGAAGATCGTCGGAATCCGGCGATATTTACCACATCAAATAGCGCCGGATTCCGGCGATCTTGTCACCGGAATCCGGGCTATTTGACGGGGTAAATATCGCCGGATTCCGGCGATCTTCTCGCCGGAAAATGTCGCCGGATTTCTCGTCGACAAGATCGCCGGAATCCTGCGATGTTCCGGAAAAACTGGCCGGAATCCGGCCAGGGGTGGGGGGGGGGGGGGGGGGGGGGCGGTGTACCGGCAAAGGGCGGGGGATTTTTGGGCAAAAATCGTTTTATGTTTAGTTCTGTTATGTTGTTTGTGGTATGTTATGAATTGTTTTAGGTAGTTGTATTAATTATTTTAGTTGTATTATGTTTGAATTTATTAGTAGTTTTGTCAAAATTGTGTTATTTTGTATTGTTTTAGGTAGTTGTATTAATTATTGTAGTTGTATTATGTCCGAATTTATTAGTAGTTTTGTCAAAATTGTGTAATTTTTTTTGTTTTAGGTAGTTGTATTTATTATTTTAGTTGTATTATGTGCGAATTTATTAGTAGGTTTGTGAAAATTGTGTAATTTTTATTGGTTTAGGTAGTTGTACTAATTATTTTAGTTGTATTATGTCCGACTTTATTAGTAGTTGTATTAATTATGTTAGTTGTATTATGTCCGAATTTATTAGTAGTTTTGTTAAAATTGTGTAATTTGTTTTGCTTTAGGTAGTTGTATTAATTATGTTAGTTGTATTCTGTCCAAATTTATTAGTAGTTTTGTCAAAATAGTGTAATTTTTTTTGATTTAGGTAGTTGTATTTATTATTTTAGTTGTATTATGTGCGAATTTATTAGTAGTTTTGTGAAAATTGTGTAATTTTTATTGTTTTAGGTAGTTGTACTAATTATTTTAGTTGTATTATATCCGACTTTATTAGTAGTTGTATTAATTATGTTAGTTGTATTATGTCCGAATTTATTAGTAGTTTTGTTAAAATTGTGTAATTTTTTTTGCTTTAGGTAGTTGTATTAATTATGTTAGTTGTATTCTGTCCGAATTTATTAGTAGTTTTGTCAAAATTGTGTAATTTTTTTTGTTTTAGGTAGTTGTATTTATTATTTTAGTTGTATTATGTGCGAATTTATTAGTAGTTTTGTGAAAATTGTGTAATTTTTACTGTTTTAGGTAGTTATACTAATTATTTTAGTTGTATTATGTCCGACTTTACTAGTAGTTGTATTAATTATGTTAGTTGTATTATGTCCGAATTTATTAGTAGTTTTGTTAAAATTGTGTAATTTTTTTTGCTTTAGGTAGTTGTATTAATTATGTTAGTTGTATTCTGTCCGAATTTATTAGTAGTTTTGTCAAAATTGTGTAATTTTTTTTTATTTAGGTAGGTGTATTAATTATTGTAGTTGTATTATGTGCGAATTTATTTGTAGTTTTGTCAAAATTGTGTAATTTTTATTGTTTTAGGTAGTTGTATTAATTATTTTAGTTGTATTCTGTCCGAATTTATTAGTATTTTTGTCAAAATTGTGCACTTTTTATTGTTTTAGTCGGCTATCCAAATAATTTTTACATGTTATCAAATAAATTTCGTATTGATAAATTCATGGTCATATTAAAGCAGATGGCAGAAGCAATTAAGAAATTCGCACTGAAATTCAGCAAGGGCAAAAGCAAGAAAGATGATAATGTGCATTTGGTGCAGAGAGGCACTGAGGCGAGACATTCATCAGCTGGGGAAGGAGGTGGCCGAATTCCGCCGACCGCATCCGATCGGATGAGAAGGGTCGCCGGAAGAGCGCACGGGTCTGCGCGCTTTTCTTTTGCGGCGGGGGAAAGTAACGTGGAACACAGCGATACACCTTTTGCCCCGCCATACATTGGAAATCCGGAGGAGGACGAAGCTAGGGAAAATGCGGAAAGATTGGAGCGGGACATGTCTCAGTCTCAGTCGCATGGGTACGTGGAAGGGTATTCGGGCTGGATGGGGGATGACAACGATAGGGAAAATGTCGGGTCCCAACGAAGGAGCGACAAAGGGAAAGAAATAATGGTGTCCTCGCGTAGCACAGCGTCAGGTGCTGGGTCCGGTTCAAGTTGCAGGACGGATGCCGGGTGGATGGAATACCGGCCCCTAGATGGTCCGATTGACGGTGAACCTGCACAGCCCGAGCTATTACGGAGTTTTAAGAGCCATACTGCATACTACGTATGGCACGAACAGGTATCGTGTTCTGCTGTATTATATATTTCGTGATATAATTGTTATTTAGTTTGGCTATATTGTTGTTACGTTTGTGGCGAAAAAGTATGAATTAATACACTAATCGGCGCAGGAACGTGGTGTACTGCTGTGCCATAATGGTCACGAGCGACTGCAAAGGTGGGATTTACCCGTTGGGGAAGTAGGAGTCATAGTTGAACAGTCCGGGTTGTTCCATTTGGTATGGAGCATGCATCCGGAGTTAGACTCTGCTCTACTTAGCGCCTTCGTTGAGAGATGGCATCAGGAAACAAATTCATTCCACCTGCCATTCGGAGAGATGAGTATCACTCTCCACGACGTGTACCACATACTACGGGTTCCGATTGGTGGACAGGCAATCAGGTGGAAGATCAAACCGGCCGATTTGAAAGATATGCTTTTAGAAGTGTTGGGGATTGAGCAAGACGAGCTCGGGGATAAAAAATTTTCAAGGGTAAAAATGTCCCTCATTATAGAGCACTGTAGGAGCGGAAAGTTAGACGTCGCAAATGTTGTACCAGGGTATTTGCTGTGGCTGATAGGAAACACCCTGTTTGTGGACAAGAAAAAAACCCACGTTGCTGGGCATTTCCTGCCTTACATCCGCAATGCAGAATGCGCTGCAGGACTTCCCTGGGGTGCAGCGTGTCTGGCCAACCTGTACCGCAATCTTGGAAGGGCCTCAAGGGCGGACGCAGCCCAGTTAGGCGGTTGTCTGACCTTATTGCAGGTTCGAAAGACGCGCTCATAAACTATTTCAATACTTTATACGGTTACAAAACCATTTAAAAATTTATTTTCCATTTCTGTTAATAGAGCTGGATATACGAGTACTTTCCGGTACCCTGCTGGGATGACAGGTACCCTGCTGCAATGAAGTGGAAGATCGGCTCCGGAAGGTAGCGGGATCCTGAGGCAGATTTGCTGACATACAGGCTCACACTAGACGGGATGAAATCTAGACAGGTAATATTTGTATGTCATGTAAACTTCGTAATTTTTATTAGGGTAACAGTCGATGTACTGCGAACATCCACTTACTGGGTTTTCCCATAAACTAGGTCAATTGGCTTCCTTTTGGGACAAATCCTGCGAGACTCCACCCAACAACCTTGTATAGGGGTCTCATTCATAGCCCGGGTGTCGTCGAGCCATACATGCCTGATCGGTTCTTGCGACAATTTGGATTCGTGCAGTCGATCCCTCAAGCAACTATAATGCCAAAGAGTTGCTACAGGGGGCCTGCAATAAAAAGGTACTCCTGCGTGCACGATACGAATCTAAATGTCCCGCACACGTACAAGAGAAATTTGTTGCGGGGGGCGCAGCGGGCTCAGTGGTCCGACCAGGCTTGCGCAGAGTACCTCGAATACTACATGCTGCGAACGCACGCGAGTGTCAGTCCAGACCCAGTGAAAGCTGCTGACAAACCGGACCCCAGGTCTATGTCCGATGCTGCGGTAAGTAGAGCAGATTTCGTTGAAACTTGTGTCATTTACATATATATTTCGGTCAATAATTTTGATTGTATTTCCCTTATTCTAACCATTGCAGCGGTTGCAATATATAGCAAGTAAACTGTATTATTCTCATCCCCAAAATCGGAACAACTTTCCCAGCTCTGTCAGAAGGAGCGCCATAGAGGAGGCGGCTATCTTTTTGGAGGATTTGATGCCGGGACTGGAATTGTAAATGAATGAAATGTAATATATTCGGGGTATTACGACTTGTATAAATTATAAAATAACTTAATGTAATATATTCGCGGTATATTTATTTCAGAAAGAATGAAATGTAATATATTTGGGGTATTACGACTTGTATAAATTAAAAAAGAATGAAATGTAATATATTCGCGGTACAAATTATGAAAGAATGAAATGTAATATATTCGGGTTATTACGACCTGTATAAAGTATAAATGAATGAAATGTATGCGTCCAATTTAAAACTAACACTTCGCAGTGGAGTTCGTCCTGTATGCGTCCAATTTCCTTTGCAAATGGGTTTGCCAAAGCTGCATTTCATTTGAGGCCCTATGTCTCAACGTCGGATATATTGGCGGTAGGAATACCTCCCCGGACGTTAACAAAGCAATGAAATGGTTTTGTCTTATTAAACCCATATTTATGAAACTGGCCGGATCAGTCGAGACGCCGGCACCCCGCCATTGAAGCGGGAGGAAAGTGCAGCTCTGCTGGGCATATACCATAACAACCCGCTGGTATTTCGTTGCAACAAGTATTCCCAGCAGGTGGGAATCAAATCAGAATGCATAGGGTGCCGGGATTGAATAAAAATCGACCAATTTCAGTGCTGAGGCGTAATCGACCGGCCCAAGGACGTAGTTCCACAAAGCATATTCATCCAAGAGTTCTTAGTGCAAAGCTCGACGGACCTGGGACCACTGCGACTCATCTCGTTCGTGTACGAAGTACGAAATTACTCTGAACCCACAATGTCCATCGGGCTCTACATTATAGTGCCCTGTGATGTATTCGAACACAAATTGCTTCAGAAATACGGGAAGGTCGTAGGGCCAGTCAGAATTATGGGGACGCATAACCCTTCGTCTTCTCTATCCGCCTGTGGATCGCCGACCTGCAAGTTTAAATGAAATTAAATTAGGCATTACTATATGTAGGTACCCACAATAACATGTACAACAAATGAAATATATTCGCACCCCTTTGCATCGCATTCCTTTCGGCATGCTCGACACCTGATAGATCGTGTTGGGTGGCATTGTTTCTCGGTCGTCCCCTGTGCGGCCTACTAACAGGCTCAGCTAGGTCAACGGTTTCGGGATAAAGCGCCGAATGCACCACACCCAACACCCTGTATATCTCTGCGCTTGGACGCGACGCTACATCGTCAAACACGTCATGCAATCGGCCTTCAGCGGTTTGTCTCTGCTCAACGGTTTCCGGAATATCATCATCTCCCAAATGCAGTGTCTTCCAGAAGGCGTCTACGTCGATAGGATCAATTGGCTGGAACGCCCGCACCAACTGCGCCATCTGACATGCACATGGGAGCCCGCAACTAGTTCGGAGTTCGCAACCACACCCCTCACAATCTTCCCCGATGAGTCCGACTCTTGCTGTATATTCTTGCTGCAGAAGTGTAATGGCAGTGGAAGACAATCTACCGTTTAGCCTACTATAAAGTAAGTAGTCGCTCTTCCGGTAAGTTCTGCTGCGAGACGATTCCATTGCGGTGCGGATTTTAGCAAAGTGTATAAGAATCATCCTGTTAATGTCATTGAAGATAGTTGGAAATGCCTTTCGATCCGTATCAATTGCCCTCTTCAACTGTGCATGTGCACTCTCCACCCTAAAAAGAAAAGTAACATTACATTTCAACGTGCACAAGCAGAATTACATAGAAGAGCATGTACTTATACAATAAACAGAACATAAATCAAAGTTAGGCATTACTTACATGTTCGTGGTGTGCGAGCCGTAATGCTTTATACTTTTCGTCCAAACCGACACGAACTTCTCCCTGTGGGGGTCCAACCACGTGTTCTTCAAGTATGGAATAACATTTCTGAATCTAGATTTATTTCCATACTTTCGGTCAATAAAATCCACAGCTTCCGTGAACTGCTCATAGGTCAGAGCTTTAACAACGCTGCTCCAACGATATAGAAACACGTCCGTTGTTTATTTGTCGTTGCCAGCAGACAGTACGTGTTTCTTCACATCCATTTCAATGTGTCGCCTACACAGTAGTTGGGTAGCACATGGGAATATCAATTCCACTGCCTTCATTAAGGCAAGCTCCCGGTCAGTGACGACCACATGTGGGAATCTGTTTCGCTCGAATAGACTGCTTAAGTGCGCCAACCCCCAATAATAACTCGGTGTGGTCTCGTCCCTTATAAAAACGAATGCGATATGCACATACTGGTCTGTCGGTAGTAGGGCCACTATTTGTAGCAAGGGCATGTCGTACATGTTCGTCTTGTACGTCGTATCCATGAACAACACGTACGGAAACAAAACAAGCATCTGAGTCGCCTTCTTATGCGCAAAGAATATGTGCCCGACTGCATTACTGTCGACATCACGTTCGTGCGCATAGAAGTATTCGTGATCATGCAGAAGTTTAAAGAAATACTGCATGTTAGTCATACCTCCCCTAGCCTCCCTTTTACTTTTTGCGGCTTCATTGTACACCTGTTGTATGTGACTGACATTTTCTGGATCATCCGCTCGCAACTTGGCCAAGATATGCATCGGCCTGATGTTAATACTAAACATGTCGGCAATCTTTTTCTTCTCAATTTCTGTTAACCTTGTATGGGCTGAATGCCAATTTCGGACTTCTTGTAATTCATGATTGTGCTTGCCTTGTATGACATGTAGCTTCCAGATATCCCCAGGACTTTGTCGGCCCGTAAGGTGAAAAGGACAACCCGTCTTCTTGCTGCTTGTATTAGGCCGCCTGCTTTTCCCTTCAGGTAGGGTTGGCTTATCTCTAACTTTTCCCGATCTTTTCTTGCTTTTCTTCCTCTTGTAACGAACATACCCAAAATCTTCGCAGATGAAGTAATTTTTGCAGTCATATTGTTTTCGGCTGCTCGGGCATGTACCCATGCCATCATATCTTCCCTGCTTCTGAACTCTTCGTCCGTCTGAAATACTTCTGTGTGGTCAGCATAAGAGGCATCGCTTTCAAGACGAAAATCCTGTTCATAATTCCGGGAAAACTGTTTAATCATACTTAAACGGAAAAATTTATAGGGACCCAATTGCCGTTACAGATGTAGCAAACATTTGCCGTATAACCGCAGAACCGGGAAACAAACCCCCCCAAAATGGGTCTCTTTCCCGGCAATGTAATATTTTCGTCTAATATAATTCAACAAAAAAAATTTGTATACGGTTTTACTTACAGTGTAATATGGATCGACCTCGGGTATATCAGCCATATTCCAGAATCAGATCAACCCTCCCAAATGGATAGCCGCCTCTTCTATGGCGCTCCTTCTCACAATAATTTCGTTGACCCTACTATGAACCAATATGAACCCGCATTTATTAATACGAAATATATTTCATAACATATAACAAACAAAATAACACAACTAAATATAAAACAATTTTTGACCGAAAATCCCCCGCCCTTCGCCGGAACCCACCCCCCCCCCCCCCCCCAATGGCCGGATTCCGGCGGCGGAATCCGGAATGTCGCCGGAATCCGGCGACATTCTGGCCGGAAAGTAATGCTGGATTCCGGCATTACTTTCCACGTCAAGTAGCGCCGGATTCCGGTGCT
Source organism: Leptodermis oblonga (assembly GCA_016801395.1). Classification (NCBI taxonomy): domain Eukaryota; kingdom Viridiplantae; phylum Streptophyta; class Magnoliopsida; order Gentianales; family Rubiaceae; genus Leptodermis; species Leptodermis oblonga. The sequence goes on along the minus strand of CM028754.1, from coordinate 9,298,759 downwards.
ATTTCACGTGAAAAGTAACGCCGGAATCCGACTCTATTCTGGCCGGAAACTATCGCCGGAATCCGGCGACAGTTTCCAGCCAGAATAGCGCCGGATTCCGGCGTTATTTTCCACATAAAATAGCGCCGGAATCCGGCACTATTTTAAAGGTACAGAACTGGCGGTGCTTTTTCCGGGAAATACCGCATGCGGTATTTCGCGAAAAAAATGTCGCCGGATTTCCGGCCGGAAATGTCGCCGGAATCCGGCGATATTCTGGACAACTATCACCCTTTTCGGGCATATCTTCCACATTCCGGATAAAAATTAAATAATTTTGACAAAACTACTAATAGATTCGGATATAATACAACTAAAATAAGTAATACAACTACGTAAAACAATAAAAATAACACAATTTTGACAAAACTACTAATAAATTCAGACATAATACAACTAAAATAATTAATACAACTACCTAAAGCAATACATAAAAACATTTAAACTTTAGCCACTAACCTTTTTCCGATCCGGAAAGTCTCGATTTTTATCTGATTCTGTGATTCCACTCGGATCTGCTCTGCAACAATTATGGATTACAATTTTATGTAATTCAACTCCTTCGCTCTGCTTCATTTATAGACCAATTTTTGAGTTTTATTTCATTTTCTTTTTTGTTTTTCCTGCTGCAGCCTACAGCCCGTAGGGCTGCAGCTTTACAATTTCTTTTTTTTTTCTTTAATTTTGCAGCAGCCGGCTGCTGCTAAATTTATTTTTGAATTTTTTTTTTAGTTCTATTATGTCGGAATATGTTAGTATTTTTGTCGAAATTGCGAAAGTTTTTACCGGAATGGAGAAGATCCGCCCGGTAGTCACTGCAAATATCAAAAATCTCAACTTAGGGGGGGGGGGGGGGGGTACCATCGCCGGTCACCGGCGATGGTTTTGTGTGAAACCATCGCCGTCGCCCAGCGATGGTCTTGGAGAAAACCATCACCGTCGCCCGGGGATGGTCTCGGAGAAAACCATCGTCGTCGCCCGGCGATGGTTTCACACAAAACCATCGCCGGCGACCGGCGATGGTACTGGGTTTTTTTTAATTTTAATTTTTCATTATTCAAGCACATTGGAATAATTAAAAAAATTTTTAAGAATTTTTTTACCCCAAGGGTATTTCGGTCTTTTCACAAAAAAATGTCGCTGCAAATATCAATTCCGTAATTGTATTGTAGTTATATTTTAAAAATACATGTATCAAATTTAGTTGAAATATTGTGTATTAATGAAAAATTTGCATATCAATTTTTCTTAATGAAATATCGTTGTTTGACCGTGAGCCGATTGATAAGAGTCTTCCTCCCACAAAAATTGAGTTTATTTATTTACCTTGAATAAAGGCATTTGAAATTCCTCCCACAAAAACAGTTTTGGTTTCAACAGTAAATTTAATATATTTTAATCATATTTCATCATTTCCAATACAATTTTTTACTATTCAGCATCTACTTTTTACATTTTCAATACACTTTTTACATTATAAAACTATTTTTCAAAACTTGTTTTCAAAATCGTTTTCAAAGCGATGAAAAAGAACAGGCCCTTCATCAAAACTCAAAAAGGGTAAATGTGGGCTTGTTTTTTATAATGTTTGAAAAACAAGTTTTTTAAAAATAGTTTTATAATGTAAAAAGTATATTGAAAATATAAAAATATATAGTTAAATAATAAAAAGTTTTATTGAAAATGATTATAATATATTAAATTTATTGTAAAAATATAAAAATTAAAAAAACCAAAAAAATATACCCAATGTCACAAAATTCGAGAGAATATTTATAATTTCATGAATGTAATTCGCCATTTGAACTAAGGCCCTGTTATCTCTTGGGATTTTTTGCGAGGAAATTTTTTTGGAAGAAATTATTTTTGAAAATAATGTGCAGTAAAGATAATAAAATATACAGAAGTATAATTTTAAATTTTAAATTCATTGAAAAAATTGGAGTATTTGGATATAATTTTTTAAGAGATAAAGTGAAGATTTTCACATCATACCCTCCATTCCGACTAGAAAGTACGAACATACTAATGTTACCTAGCTCTATTCTCTTAGTGACTTGGAATGAGAAATTTTATGATTATGGAAGAAATTTATTTTGGAGAGAATTTCTTTTGAAAATTTGTGTAGAAAAGAAAAGAAAAAGTGTAATAATTATATTATTTTTTGAATTTATGTGAGTGAAAATTTAGATGAAATTTTAAAATTTGAATTGTGAATTTAATAAAAAAATGATGTTGTTTCTTTGTGTAAAATTTTTATTAAAAAAAATGATGATTTTCTTGAAATATAATGGAAAAGAATAGAGCCGTCGATCCTGAATTTAGTTTTAGAAATTCATTTTTGTTCTCAACATAGGTTTTAAAATCGTGATTGTACGTGAGATCGAATTTGATACATGATCGGTATCGATAAGATCGGATTGCAAGATTGTAAAATCCTATATGAAATATGCAAGTATAAAATTATTGATAAATTTTAAAAATTAATTTTATTTGAGTCATTTAGTAAATTTTTATAAGATATGATAAAATCAGAAGTAGACTCGATTTGGTATTTTGAGATCATAGTATCATACGATCCTACGATACATATTGCAATACTGAAAACTATGTTCTCTATTGAATCTCTGTTCTTTTTCATCCTATTCTACAAGAATCATCACTTTTTTCATCTAAGATTTTACCTAAAGAAACAACCTCATTTTTAACTAAATTTTAAATTTTAATTTTAAAATTTCCTCAAAATTTACACTCATATAAATTTAAAAAATAACATAATCATTACACGTTTTTTTTTTTCCTACACAAATTCCCAAAATATATTCTCTCCAAAAATATTCCTTCTTTAAAATCAAAATTTCCCCAATTCAAGTCCAAAAAGAACGGAGCAGAGATCAATGTGTAAATGTGAACTGTTTTTAAATACCCATTTTGCATGGTTAAGAATACTCATTTTGTATTATTTGAACTGCAAGTTCGTGAATTACCAAAATCCCCTTTCGAAGAGTGATTCAAGGTAGGGGTGTTCAAAAAATGTCCAATTCAAATTAGCTGGCCAATCCAATCCATGTATGGTAAATGAATTGGCTTATTTGGTTTTCGAATTGGGTGAATGGCCCAAACCGAATTCTTAAACGGTTAAATAGTTTGGAATTGGATTTGAATCTCAATCCAAATAAGGAACCGAATAAGCCAAATAAGAATTAATATAATATACTATTTATTAAATTTATTTAATAGTTATTTAATTAAATTTTTAATTAAGTATTTGAGGAGGATGGTAAAGATTGAAGAAGAATGCTAATTGTTGAGAGTTGAATCTGAAGAAGAATGCCAATGCCCTTTCTATTATTTTGTTATTTTCTAATGTTATTAATAACTGTTATTTAAGTTTTAAACTTATTTTGGAGAAAACAATAATCTTTTGAGTTTGACTATTTTATTATTGTAAAATTATGATTATGGGATAAATATGTTTTTGAAATATTTTTATAATATTTTTTCTTCTTCTTCTTATTTGGCTTATTCGGGCCCCAAACCGAATAAGCCATGGCTTAAATGGTTTAGATTTGTTTGGTTTTTACTTAAACGGTTTGGTGTTTGGGTGCTAATTTTTTTTTGAAAATCCGAATTAGTCAATCCAAATAAGCCAAATAAATCCAAATGAACACCCCTAATTCAAGGTCATAAATAGCAGCCAATTACACTAGATTTCATTCTCGAAACATGAACAGACTTTGGCCTGTTCTTTTAAGTTTTGGTTTTGATTTGAGATTTAGTTTTAATATTAACTTTAATATATTAAAATTAATTTTTATTATTTTTAATATAATTTTTTTACTATTTAATGATATATTTTTATATTTTTAATATATTTTTTACATTATAAAATTATTTTCTCAAAATTTAGTTTTAAAACAAGTCACAAACTCATAAAAAGAACATGCCTTATCTGCTATGCTACGAGGGATTTGTCTTCCTCTTCTTTTTCTTCCAACAACTAGACTAGTTGGGAAGTTGGGAGTAGCTTTTAATCCGTTCTCGATTTGAACGATCCTTTCCCTTCTCTTTCTCTCTGTACAATAAAAGAGGGATAGAGTTTTCATTATACATAACCCTTTTGGAATTCCATTTTCACGTGCAAAACTTCTCCGCCATGAACTTCCATCCTAGAAGATCCAAGCAAGTTGCAATGACTTCTTCATACGGATATGACGATAGACTCAGCTCCCTTCCAGACTGCATAATCTGCCATATTCTCTCATTTATGCCCACAACGAATGCGGCCATAACATCCATTCTCTCAACAAGGTGGAGATACCTTTTTCTAGCTGTTCCAAAGATTGATCTTCAAGATTCCACTTTGGCTTCACTTAATCCAAATGCCGATTTCATACATTTTGTTAATAGGTGGCTAATGCTATGTATGACATGTTCTATGACTGAGTTTCAATTGAGTTGCAAAAGGTTGCCTGAAGTTCATGTGATGAATTTATGGCTGACTACTCTGCTCTTTCGAAGAGTCAAAGTGCTTCAAATTGAAGTAGTATCATTCAAACCCAGTTTGCCCCTTTACCCACTAAATCTTTGGCGATTTTCAACTTTAGTGGTCTTAAAGGTAAGTGGTGATAGTGTGGTCCTCCACATTCCTAAAACTTTCAGCTTTCCGAATCTCAAGAAACTCGTCTTAGAATGCTTGGCTCTACGTTCTGAATCTGAAAATTTGAGGTTCGCCGAAGATGGATTCCCTCTGCTTGAGGATTTGACTTTGGATAACATTACATTCCCAAATGAAAACAACCAAGCTTACTCCCTAGAAATATCCTTGCCCACCCTTAGAATTTTATCCATCATTGGCCTTCTGTCAAAGAAGAAGAACAAACAAGGAAAAAGAAGAACAATCAAACTTATAATTTTAATAGAACTAAACAATACCACTAAATAATCCCGTCCCAAATAGGGCAAACAAGAGTATATATAGAACTACGAACTAGTCTATCCTAATTCAATAAGGAAACTAAACCTATTATTACCATTAATCTATTATTACCATAAACTTACTATTACCATAAATCTATTATAACTATATATCTAACATCCCCTCTCAAACTCACAATGAATCGAGTCAATGAGAGTTTGCTAATCATAAACGAACCCAGAAAATACATATGCGACTGTCGAAAACCTTCGCCACGCCGCCGGAAACAGAAGAAGACACAAACGTGATTGTCGTAAACTTCCGCCACGCCGCCGGAAACATAACAATCAGAGAAGCCTCAACTGCGATTGACGAAAACCTCCGCCACACCACCCAAAGCAGACCTCTCACAAATGTGAATATCGGATATCTCCGCCACGCCGCCCAAAGTTACAGTCGACTACCCAAATTGCCACCAAACGAAGTCGTCTGTTCAAATTACCAAATTCTTTCCAAAACCAAGTTTCCCATTACACAATCCCAACCCTCTCTGGGCTGGATTGTTCATCTTGGCCCAACAAATTTGTTGAGCGCATCCTCTCCGTTTCTCTTAGGCCCGCAAAACCCACAATGCAGACCCGCTTCAGACCCAATTCATCTGAACCGACCCGATAGTTTGACCTACCCGGAAGCCAACCCAGTTCCAGAACAGCGCCACCATAGGCTCAAAACAGTTCAAGTCGCTCCGATGACCGAACCGCCATATCGCCGTTGACCCACGCTGAATACCGGTGGTGATCGTCTCCATTACTCACAGCCCGCAAAACCCACGATGCAGACCCGCTTCAGACCCAATTCATCCGAGCTTCTCGACGCTTTGAGGGCTCGGATAAATCTGAGAAGAATTCCCAAGTTGATAACCCAGCCCTCGTTGCCAAGTCTCAGCTTTAATCTACGTCCGAGCTCAAAGCTTCGATGCTCCGATGATAATTTTCCCAGTCCGATACATCCCTTCATGCGCGGCTACCAACCTAGCACAAAGAGCTCAATTTCTCAAATATGCTACCCTCGAAAATTGACCCATATTTGAGAATGAAATCAATTCGGCAGAACCGAAAAAGGAGAGCCAACCCGTAAATGGATAAATCCAAATCTGTAGTTCCATTTGAATTTGGTTGAAAAAACTCTCAAGAAACTAAGATTTCTTAAAACCAAATTGTCTACCAAGTTCAAAAACAAATTCAATTACCTAATTAATGCACAGCAACTCCAATCACCATCGCAAGAATCCTCCGCGGCCCAACCCAAAAGCAAAACACAACTCAATCAAAAACTGAAGCAAATTGCAAAATTTATTCGAACAAAATCGCGAACTCAATATAACTGAAGCAGCAATTTTTTTTTTCTTCTTTTTCTTTCTCTTCTTCTTCGGTTTTTCAATTTCCAACCTTAGCTCTATACCATGTTAAAAATTGTCAAAGAAGAAGAACAAACAGGAAAAAAGAAGAACAATCAAACTTATAATTTCAATAGAACAACTAAATAATACAACTTAATAATCCGTCCCAAATAGGGCAAATAAGAGTATATATAGAACTACGAACTAGTCTACCTTAATCCAATAAGGAAAACTAAACCTATTATTACCATAAATCTATTATTACCATGAACCTATTATAACTATATATCTAACAAGGTAGATTCCAAAATCAATTATTATATCACATGTATATGTATATGAGCAGCATTTTTAATCCATTTTTCTTGTGATTGTGCAGCATTTAAGCTTGTCTGCAGATTCTTTGCCTGTATTTCCAAAATATCTAAATTTGACTTCTCTGGAGGTAACTACATGTGGGGAATCCCCTTCAACGTGCACCCAATCTATCAAAGCTTCACTGGAAAATGGTATATATGTTTTATTTCGGTAAAAGTATTCTCTCTTTCTTGGAGTTCTACTTGAAGTTATACTACTCTACTCTCTTTTTGTGGAGTACACATGTTGAAATTCTCCTTTATTTTTGGAGTTTAAGGAATAGTAGATGGTATTGTGTGAGAAGTGCTTGAAATTTTCCTAAAGTAACCAATACAACTCCTAAAACGTTTGCAGTTGTAGTGGAGAGATTATTTGCATTTCTTTAAAGAGATTATTTTTTGCAGGGACATAATTGGGAACAAGATATCTTGGTCAACGTCCCGGAGAATGAGCCTCAATGTTTTGCTCAAAATCTCAGAGAAATTAGAGTAAGCTATTTTGATGGGCACAAAGCAGATGAGTGGAAAGTAGTGAAATATTTTTTAGAGCACGGAGCAGCGCTAGAGAGAATGATTTTTGAGCATACTAGGTCAATGGCAAATCAGGGAGATGAATCGTCTACTTTGCAGCAGTTAAAGAAGATTAAACCTTGCTCACTGAAATGTGAAATTGAGCTTAATGGACCTGAGTTTAGTGTGTGATTGAAGAAGAAGAAGAGCATCTATGTTTTAGCTAATGGATTTGGTATGAATCTGGATCTTATTCTGCAGTTGTTTGAGGGCAAAACAAATGTTTGGCACTCCATTCTGTAGGTCTATTAATACTTTATATTGAAATATATTGCTTTTATCTAGTATATTTTGAATGCTGCAAAATATGCTACAATTGCTGTTAGATATTTGCTAAGATTGTTATGTAATTTTTGTTTTTCTTTTGAGGTGCGATGTCCCGCTTTTGTGCATCTCATGATCTAATTGACATTCTCTTGAGCATCATCTTAACGAGTCTCTCAGTTCATGATTTGAAACTGCAAATACTCAGAAATTTGGCTCGTCCCCACCCTTGTGTCGCTCCTGTAAAAGCTTCTTCACTAGTTAAGGTCTCCTTTTTTCTGCCAATTGTTGTTGGAAGAATTGGAGTGTCTTTGACAGCTTTTCATTGCCAAGCTCGACTCTAAATCTTGTTCCTCTGTGTAGTGAGATTCTTCGTCGTCCTTGTTTGATCTTGCTGTGTGTGGACAGCAAAGATTGTTTGTGTGTTTGAGATTACAGTTGAATGAACATCCTAAACTACCTCTTCTCTAAGTCTTCTGTCTCTGCTTTGGTTGGTACTTGAGTTTGTGTGCTCAAAGTAGCTGAGCTGCTTTTCATCCTACTCTGATCTGAGGTGGGTTAGTAATTTAGGCATATTAACACAACTTTGAAGAGTGCCTAGTGAATGAATTTGTTCTGATCTTTCCCCTTTTGATAAAGAAGAAAGAAAGAAGAGCTTAATGGACCTGGGTTTAATAAGTGTAAATTGAATGGAAGGGAAAATTAAAGGGATCTTAATTTTGAAAGCAGCATGGTTTTGGACAGAAATCTTTGTACTTTATTTAGATTAACAACTGATTCTGATCAAAGAAACTTTCATATCTAACTGAGCCACATATTGACATGCGCAAAACTACAAGTGGCAAAATGGTTTGTAATGCTATCCCCATTTTAAATTATTTTTGTTACATACTATTTTTCTAAGAAAGAGTTAAGTCTTATACTATGATTTTCTGATGTTCTAATGGTCATACTACGGTAGTGAAATTCAATATACCTATTGTCATTAGTAAAATGCAATTTATCAAATATTAAATTTAATGTACGATATATAACACGGTAAAATTAAATTCAATATTCTTTCTGTTCCAAAACACAGGTGTCACCTAAATCAAAATTTGAATCTTATTTTGTATATTATAATATCTTTTTTTTTATCAATCTCAATAAGTCTTTTGACATTTTTAATATGGAAAAATTATAAAAGTAATCCACAATCTTTACCTCTATTTCAAATTTAATCTATAATCTTTAGTAAGTATCAAATGTAGTCCACAATGTATCTGTTTTGTTTCAATTTCAGTCCAAAAGACTGAAATTGGACCAAATTAACGGTCAACGAGTTTGACCGCTAGTCAAAAGCGGTTTTGACCTCTTGAAACCACCCTCAAAGATTGTGTACTACATTTCAAACATGGGTAAAAATCGTGGACTACTATTGATTTTTTTTCGAAATTGTTGGTGAGAAATTTTTAGAATTATGAGAATGAGAATTTAGGAAATGAGAAATTGTTGAAATTAAATAGTTTCTTGTTTTCTATAATTTTTTATTTTCAAACTTATGACATTATTTTATTTTTCTACCTTTTTTGTTTCAATTTTTCTCTATTCATCCTTGTAATTTGTCCTTTTTTTTTATATATCTTTGTCATTCTTGTTTTTCTCTCTCTCTCTCTCTCTCTCTCTCTCTCTCTCTCTCTCTACTCTCATTTATTTCTTTATTTTTTCTTCCCAACTCTTATTTTTTATTTTTCTTAAACATTCTTTCACCTTAATTTCTGTGACATCCCAGATTCAATACCCTGCATACAAGGGGTAGCTTCACCGGATGTCTACCTAGTTTGCATCAGGACTCAGAACATGTTTATCATAAAAAAATATATTCTTTATTAATATATAAAATTTAAAACTTACACAGCCCTATAATATTCTTTAAAACTTATATTTTTACTATTCACATCTATGCAATCGGTTTACCCAATTCGGGACTTTTGAAATAAAATAATTTTATGATTTTATAAAATTTTCTAAAGAAAATATTTCTCAACTAAAATTCTTTTTATAAAAATACTCTTATAAGTTTATTAAATATACTTATTATGAATGTTAGGGTACAACAACTAAAATAACTAATTTGACACCATTTATTCCACATATATACTTATTAAATATGAGATAATTGTGGACCACATATTATTATATTAGTAATGGTATGAAGAGTAAAAAAAAATTTAAAAGTTGACTATTCTATTGGAACAAGAAATATTTTTCAAAATGGATTCTTCTGATGGAACAGAGGGAGTAATTAATTTTTAAAAATGCAAACTTGAGATGAATATAATACAATTGTAACATAATTTTTTGTGACTTTGGAAGCTCCTATAATAAGTAAAAGGAATCAAAATTGTTAATATCTTCAAAAGTAAGATAAATGTGTTATTCTTAAATAATATGGAAAAAAAAAATCAATAGTAGTCCACAATCTTTACCCATGTTTCAAATGTAGTCCACAATCTTTGGGGGTGGTTTCAGGAGATCAAAACCGTTTTTGACTAATAGTCAAACTCGTTGACCGTTAATTTGGTCCAATTTTCGTCTTTTGGAGTAAAAATGAAACAAAACAGATACATTGTGGACTGGATTTAATACTTACTAAAGATTGTAGACTATATTTGAAATAGGGATAAAGATTGTGGTTTATTTTTGCAATTTTTCCTTTCTAATAATTTTTTGTTTACATTTTCAACACAACTTTTTACCTTCATAATGTAATTTTAATATTTTAAAATTACAATTCAAACCAAGATTTGAATCCAGCATGGATACCAAAATAAGTGTTGTTCTTTCATTTTTAATTTTCAAAAAAAAAGTGTCGTTCTTTCACTTTAAAACTAATTGAATTGTAATGATTTTTTCAGGATCCATATTTATACTTTCTACTAGCATTTTCAAGGTGTTTGAAAAATAATGTATCGACTTGAAAGAACAAGCAAAATGAGAACTCGGTGGTGTCAGATTGATTGGTGCAGCAACCGACGGCGAAACACTTGCAGCAATCAGATCTAAGGGTGGCTAGGTACATGAAGAAGAGGAAAGTGGCTTATTCTTTGTTGTGAGAAAATTAGCAATGGTGGCAATCTTGCTGAACTAGCGGCGGCGGGTGGAGATTGACTGGTGGTGGTTGGTGGTATTACATCTAAGCATGCAATTTAGCAAAAATAAGTGATGTCACTACTACAAAAATGACTTTTAATGGCGGTTTTTTAGGGCTTTTAACGGCGATTTTCAGCATTTTTGAACCGCCATCTATCCGGCAGCCGTAGAAATTCCGAACTTTCTACGGTGGTTCGCTTAGGAACTGCAGTAAAAAGTTGGCTTTCTACGGTAGTTTTGAAGATAACCGCCGTAAAAAGTAGACTTTCTACGGCGGTTATCTTCAAAACCGCCGTAGAACGAACCGCCGTAGAAAGTTGGTTTTGAAGATAACCGCCGTAGAAAGTACCAAATTTGTAAAAAAAAAAATTAATATTTTATTTTTTTCTCTACATTCAAAAAATATATATCAAAAACAGCAAGAACAGCCTTAGAAAGTTTTGATATATACATTTATATATATATTTCAACTTTATTCAAAATATATATATCAAAAACTTCCATGCTAATAAACCGAACAACCACCACACTTCACAAAATTTTTGCGTGCATCCATCAAATTCTAATTAATTTAATCATTCACATCAAGAACAATACAATAATCACCGATGTAACACTAATCAAATCCAAATTTAATCATTCATCATCTCACCAAACCCGAATTTAACACTAATAATAAACCCTAGGCCAATCACAATAATCAAGTAACAATAAAATTTGTAAAGCTTAAATAAAGTTGAAACTATTCGATATTACCTTTTTTATGATTTGAAGCCCACAACAAGGATCGATTGTGGTGAAATTATAATGGGAGATTAACTCCAAGTGGTGGGTGATGGCCGATTAAGAAACCATCTCCGGACTTGGGTGAAGGAGGATCTTGTTATCAACGCCGCCGGAAGAACGGATTTGGGGGAAGACAAGAGAAAAAACTGACGGAGAGAGGATGGGTGTCGGCAACGAGAGAACTCTTCGGTTTGCTGGAGATGGAAACAGGGGGAAGCCGCGGCTGGCTAGAGATGGAAACAAAGGGAAACCCTTAAAATTCAAACAAAATCAAGTTTCTATGGCGGTTTTAATAAAAACCGCCGTAAAATGGACTTTCAACGGCGGTTTTAATTAAAACCGCCATAGAAAGTAACTTTCTAGGGCGGTTTTAATTATAACCGCCGTAGAAAGTCCATTTCTACGGCGGTTTTAATAAATCCGCCATAGAAATCCCGTAATTGTGAATTCCCGCTCATTCCTCTATTCCTATTAATTTCTAGTTTTTCTTTTTTTGTAAATTAACCCCCAATTTTTTAAAATTTAATAATAAATATGTACTTTACTATTTATCAATTTTTATAGTAAAATTCATCATATTTATTAATTTTACGGCGGTTAGAAATACAACCGTGTAGAAAGTCCCCTTTCTACGGCAGTTTTGGAAAACCGCTGTAGAAAGTCCCCTTTCTACGGCGGGTTATTTCTAACCGCCGTAGAAAGTCCCTTTCTACGGAGGTTTTATATAGAACCGCCATAGAAAGTCCGTACTTTCTTTTTAATGGCGGTTTTGGTCTTTCCGCCGTTAAAGCACCGCCGTAGAAAGTCCATTTTGTAGTAGATGTGACGATGGGTTAACAGAGGAGAGTTAATTTGGCCCCCTTTTTTGGGTAATGTGTGTTTTTTGTTATAAAAGTAACGATAGTGACTTATCTAATCAGGGCCGGCCCAATGGAAGGACATGTTGGGCCTATGTCCTGGGCCAAAAAAAAAATTGGGGCCCAAAATTATTATAGTCCAATACGTATTAGTTTAAATGGTATTATTAAACACATAAGTATGTGGAGTTTAGTGGTAAGTTCAACTTGCAACTCTTATATGCCACGCAAGTTCAATCGCTAGTAGATGCAAAATAATTTCTCCCTCTTCTAAAACACATATAATTTTGTTTTAAAAAAGTTCAAGTGAATTTTTTTTTTCTGTTTTCAGTTTCATTTTTATTTTAAAAGGGTTCAAGCAAGAGTGAGGAATTTATTTTTTCAAGTTCAAAGTCCGCCTTAAAAAAAATAATTTTTTTATTCAATAAAAATAACTAAATTATCACATTGTATTTTTTGGGGGCCCTTTTTTTAATATTTTGCCCTAGGTCCCAAAAACTCTAGGGCCGGCATTGTATCTAACCCATGGTAAAATATTAGGGATTTATTTAAACTTTTGCCCTAAATAAAGAAGAAATATTTTTGACACAAATTTGTATTCAACGACGTGCGTATCGAATTTACGCTTTAGGGGAAACTCGCATATGAATTGTATCGTGGTTATGTTAGCAAAAAGTGCATATTAAATTTAGTCTATTAATGAATCGAGTATAGTCGATATATCGTATTAATGAAAATACATGAATCAACTCAAAGAAGGATATTTGTAATTTCAACCAAACTAAAAAAATGTAAATATAATTGTTAGAAAACTCTAGAGAATATTTATAGGGCCTATTTGGTAAGTGGACTCAAGTCGTGGTTTGAAACCACTTTTGATTTTATAATAGTTTTTCATCATTCTCAATAAGTGTTTTTACATTTTCAATAAATTTTTTTACATTTCCAACAGTTTTTCATCATTCTCAATAAGTTTTTTTACATTTTCAAGGAATTTGTTTACATTTCCAAAACACTTTTAATATTATAAAATCAAAAGTGGTTTCAAACCATGGCTTGAATCCACTTACCAAACAGGGCCATAATTTCACAAACGTAATTCGCCTTTTGAACTAAGGTCTTGTCGTTTTGGAGAGGTTTGAAAACATTGTTTTGAAAATTATTATTAAATTCAAAAAGCATATGTATAATATAAAAATGTGTTGTTAAAAATTTAAAATATATATTAAAAATACTGAGAGATTATTATAAAATTTAAAAAAACTCTTAAAGCATGTCAGGAGCTCTGAGTGGTCCAGCTTCCGTATTTGTGAAATACTTTCTATCTTGGGTTAATTGTAGAGAAACTTCCGTGGTTGAAAAACCTGTAAAGAACCCTCTCGTGGTTTGCCCAAAACCATAAAGTGACGGAAAACTAACTATAAGGACTAAAAATAAATAAAACTAATGGCAGGGACTAAAAGAATAAATAAAAAACGATGAACACTGTTTATCGTCTTCTTCGTTCTCCTTTTTTTTTCTCTTTTCTTTGTTCTCCCCGACGTTCATAGCTGAACCGAGCAATGAAATAGTAGAACCTCGGTTCTTCTGCAATTTCATTGCAAAGTTTTATTTTTTTTATTTTTATTTTTTCTGTTTTCTCCGTTCGACTCGATCTTGGCACAATGAGGAAGCTGAGACGGCGACGAGAGGAAGACGAGATGACGGGAGGAGGGAGAAAATTGGCAACCGGCGGCGGGGAGAACAAAGAAAAGAGAGAGGAAAAAAAAAAAAGAGAGAGAGAGAGAACGAAGAAGACGATGAACAGTGTTCATCGTCTTTTTTATTTATTCTTTCAGTCTTTGACATTAGTTTTATTCATTTTTTAGTCCCTGCAGTTAGTTTTCCGTCCACTTTATGGTTTTGGACAAACCACGGGGGGTTCTTTATTACTTTCCAAAACCACGGGGGGTTTCTCTACATTTAACCCTTCTATCTTTTCTAGTAGCAAATGCTTGTTTTTTGAAGTTGTATTTTGAGGTTTTGTGTCCCCTTAGCTCTTTTACCTAATTCTTAATAAAGATTAAAAGAGTCATCACTCCACAAACCACTTCAGAGAAAATAAAAATAAAAATCTAAAACATGTTTTTTAAACTATAAAAATGAACCAGACCAACCTTATCAGTCGTATAAGTCATAAATCGGAGAAATTATTCAAACCAGCGGATGTATACACGTTAGCTTTTTATGACGTGGTACAACCGCCTAATAAAATTTTAACACATAAGCAAAAATTCCATGTATTAAAACTACTAATAATTGGAAAATATGACTTTTAGACAAAAAGATATCCTAAAAATAAGTTGAGTTAATTATCATCTAAAACTTTTTCTCTTTCTAAATCCTGGGCATTGGATTACGTAAGAAGAGAAAACCTCCTCGGGTGTTGTTTATTTATTTTTTGTTTTATGTAATAATTTTTTTTAAGTTTGCATTATAAAATTGTTATGAAATTTTCACAAAGTGGAAAATGACGCTTGATTTTGAAATTGAGATGCAATGGGATTTTCCTATGATAATGTTGTAATGGCTACTTGCACCATTGCAAAAGATAAAGATTTAGAAGAAGAAACGGGAGCTTTAATTAATTTGAACAAAAATCTGGTGGTCATCTTTTTCAGAGAACTTTAGGCTTTGTTTTTTTATTTTTTTATTTTTATGAAATTGGGGTGTAGAACTGGAATTGGAGTGTTTGCTTGTGTAATAATTCTAAATATTAGAATTAAATTTCAATTCCAAATTACTTTAATTTCACAATTAATTTTTTAGTTGGACTAAAAAATTTTAATTTTAATTCTATACGATGAATTGTGTGTGTTAGTGTATGTGTTTTGTTTTTTACTCATGTCTGTGCGGTGGCAATTGGGCGGATTATGGGTCGGGTCAAGATTGACCCGACCCACTGACTAACAGATGATGTTCGAGTTGGTTTATGTCTGGGTCGGGTTATAACCCGCAAATTAATGCATTTGACCCGATGCATTATATTCACTTGACTCGAAGGGTTATAACTCGTTCGACCCGCATTTTGGCTGGTACTTTAACCTACAAATTTTTTTTATATATACAAGTGTGCTGGATATATATATATATATATATATATACAGTAGGCATGTGTATATATTTATATGCTTAATTAATGTAATATTATTTAAAAGATAATTTATATGAGTAAATTAGATCATCGAGTCATGATTTATTTTGATTTAGCTGGTTAACCATTTTATTCTGGAAAGAAGGTTCATTTAGACCTATATTTATATATTTTTTAAATGTGTCCATAAAATAACTCGTCAAGCCAATATATAAACATGCGCACATACATATAATAATTTTATTTGCAAGTCAATTCATTTATAAAATTTAAAATAAAGAAAAAAATTAAACTAACGAGTCAACCCTTTTAATCCGACCAAATGAATATCCGATGGGTCGACCCGTTTGTTTGTTTTTGTTTTTTTTATAAATCTTTTAGACATTTTAAAGTTATTTAAAAAAAAAGAAATCAAACGTGCCGATTCAGGTCGTGCATTGAACTCGATCGAACCTTTTATTCGGTCGGGTGTCTGTTTAGACACGCTTATTATTAATTACACAAAAAAAAAAGAAGTTAAAATGTGATTATTTAACAATTATAAATGAATTCTAATTCTATATAAAAATTTAAGTATCCAAACAAAAAAATTAGCATTGTAATTCAATTTCTACATAATTCTATTATTTTACCAAACAAAGGAATTTAAGTGAATTTACAATTTTAATTCTAGGGCAAACACCTCAAAACCCCCATGTGATTTGCGAAAGCTACACATCACCCCCTGTACAGAACAAAGTTACTCATCACCCCCCGTGCTTTTTCGAAATCCGTAAAGTAACGGAAATAACTAAAACTAACGGCGCCTGTGCATCACGCGCGTCTCTTGAAAGTTTGATGTCAAAGTAATTGGGTTTATGAAGCAAACGATTTATGAAGCAAACGATTTTTTGGAAATCGTTTTCTTCAGACTTTTTTTTTTTTTTTTTCGATTTTGGTTTCTGAAAAATCATTCACTTCTTCTTCTGCGATCTTCTTCTTCTTCTTCTTCTTCTTCTTCTTCTTCTTCAGTTCCTCTTCTTATTCTTCTTCTTCTACTTCTACACAAAGAAGTGAAAGAAATAGTGTGAGAGGAAAGAAACATGAAACCCATTGCTAGGTTTGACTATATGAAACTCAAGAAACCCAATTCCTAGCTCATGTAGTGTCTCAATCTTCTAAGTTTCAACAGGCCAGGAGATCCCAAAAGCTCGAAGAATAGACGACCAAAAAAACATCACTGAACACTTGAGATATAGCATGGTTCATAATTGAAAAACCAAAGAAAAGGAGAACCAGAGCTTTGGTTAGAAATGTTATGCTGATTGGTTTGACTGCTTTCTAATGGTCTTCCAATTAGAAGTGTCCATTTACATAAGCTGGTCCTAGCTTTCTTATAATATTCCATGGTCAGAGAGCTGCTCAAGCCACAGTGATCCTAGAATTGATGGCCAATGAGTATTGCCATTTCTTGAGTCAATTAGTTAGCCGAGGACCCCCAGGTTCAGAAACCAAAATGTAAAAAAAAAAAAAAAAAAAAAAAAGTCTGTCTTCAGAAACCGGAATGAAAACAAAAAAGTCTAAAGGAAACGATTTCTGGTAAATCGCTCTCTTCAGAAAAAGAAGAAAACAATTTGGGTAATTTGAGGGTAAATTGGTCAATTCACCATCCCCGTTAGTTCTAGTCATTTCCGTTACTTTACGGATTTCGGAAAAGGACGGGGGGTGATGAGTAGCTTTTTTTTTGTACAGGGAGTGATGTGTAGCTTTCACAAATCACAGGGGGTTTTGAAGTATTTGCCCTTAATTCTATAATTCAATTTTATATAATTTCAATTCAATTCTAATTCTTCGCCAAACGCCCATATGCTTGACTTATGGTTTCGAGCTTTTAATGACCATTGCCTGCTTCAATTTAATATTAAGCAGCTTATTATGGATGAAGCTTGGTGAGCGAAGGGTAATGGATATAAATTTACTGTGATTGTTATCGATTTAATAAGGCGGATCTTTAAAATCTTAAATTATTCATCTAAAAGTTCTATTTTCCATTTATGATTAGTTTTAATATGTAAAATTTTTGCTTATGTGTCAAAATTTTATTAGACGATTATACGATATCATAAAGCTAACGTGTATACATTTGTTGCGCTGAATAATTTCTCAGTGAACGATACGACCTGCGTTAATGGTAAATGTATCAATTAATGAAGTGACTTTGAAATTATTTTAGTTATAAAGTGTAGCTATTGAGTAATGATCCATCCATCCATAACTTCTTTTTTTCTTTTAGAAGATAAAAAAGAACGGAATTGTTATTCGCAGTAACATTCTCCTGTGAAAAGTCTGTAGGTTTTTACAAAAATAAAACAAATCATTTTCACTCTAATTATGGCTAATAGTAACGAGGACAATTCATATTATATGATAAGTAAACAATCTATACATTTTTTTTATCTATATTATACGGTAAGTAAACAATCTATATATAAATTGGTTTTTTAACCAAAAAAAAAAAGAATCTATACCTTATTCATGTTCTTTTTTTCTCTTTTCAAATTCTAACATTTTTATAACGTGGTATCAAAGGCAACTTAATACAAGTACAGCTTTCGTGGATCCAATTCCGCGGTGAGTTGGCGGGATTCGGGGCAGCGCCCCAAAAAAAAATTTTAAAAGAAAATATCGCCTATACCGCCTGCGGTATTTTCAACAATTACTATTTGCAGTAACCAAATTACTATTTTTTTAGCTAAAGGACAAAATAGACTTTTCATAAAAAAAATGTTACTGCAAATATCAAAATGGTTATTGCGAATAACATGCCCAATTTGCTAAATGGCTCGTCGTGGCGGAGCTACACTGGGGGCACATGCCCCCACTGCCTCCTCTACTGCATTAGTATAAATACTATGCATATTTTGGTTTTTTTAATATGTTCCCCACTGCCTCCGCCACTGCATTAGTATAAATACTATGTATATTTTGTTTTTTAATATGTGCCCCATTAAGCTTAGGTAGATATTAATATTTTATATATAAATTATTGTTTAAGTCAACTACAAAACTCAATAAAAGTAAAAAGCAAATCAGTATATTCCAAATTTCAAAACCTATAATCTTCTAAATTTATGTATTTTAATTCTTTTTGGTGGTTTTAATATTTAGTCAAAGTTTTTAATTATTTCTTCATAATATTTCTGAAAGATTTGAAATGACTGTACCTATTAATCTAAATATTTAAATTAAAGTTTCAATATTTTAATTATGTTTATGTAATTTTTATATTAACTTAATTGAAGCGAATTTGTCCTTCATAATGTGTTTTATATATGTATATATATGTTTAATTTTTCGTAATATACATTGTTTTATAAAAATAGTATTACAAAGTAGACTATTTTAATAGAACAAATGGAGTATATTTTAACTAGTTTTCAGTAATTTTTTATTTTATTATGAAATTAGTAATTAATGAAAGTTTTATTTTGCTAATTGCATATTTGCCTTTACAATTACTAGTATTTTTTTATTTTATGCAAAACTCTTTAAGAGTTATTTAAAAGAAAAAAATGGAGATGTGATCAAATTAGTAATAAAATAGTAAATAATGATAAGGTGAGGTAAATGTGTATTAATTCTATTTTTGGAAAATAACTTTAAATAAAATAGTATGAATTTAAAATTACAAAAATTGTTAAAATAGTGAAATTCTATTGTGCCCCCACTATAAAATATTTCTAGCTCCGAGTTAGTGGAATTCCACGTTAACGCACTTATCTCGGATTTAAATAAATGTCCTTAACATCTTTCTCTCTCTTTCTGTCTAAACAATATCAGCACAGTACACATATTAAAATAACACAATACCTACTATACAAATTATAAAAATAAAAAAACAAAAAAAAAACAACACAATACCAATTAAAAAAAGCACAATACACATATTAAAATAACACATTTCACAACTGAGTGAAATTCCACGTCAGCGTTTCGTCCCACATTATAATGGCCTTAATCTCTTTCTCTCTCTTCTCCGCCTTAACAATTTCAGCATAATACCCATTTTAAAACATCACAATATTCATATTAAAATAGCACAATACCTATAAACACAAAAAAAATGCAAATAATTTCAGCACAATACTCATATTAAACATTACAAACAATTACAACAAACCACTAATAACTTGACTACGTGGGAAAGTGTTGGAAATTATTAAACCAAACTTATATCAAATTAGGAAATTATATTTGTAGTAGAATTTATTATTTTAGTTATTTTCTATTTGTCTTAGGAAGTAGTTTTCTGAGTAGAATTTGGTAAGTGGATCCTGTTAAATTTTGGGTAAGTTTGTGATCTATATAAAGGATCTAAAGGTGGTCATTGTGATCATAAGATAAAAATACAAGAGAGAGATTAATTTTGATAGGAAGCTTAAGGGTCTGTTCTTTTTGGTTGGGTTGAGTTTAGGTTTGAGTTTTAATTTGGAAAAAATAGTTTTATAATGTAAAAATGTATAGTTAAATAGTAAAAAACTATATTGGAAATTATGAAAACTGATTATAATATATTAAATTTACTGTTGAGACCAAAATCAAAACTTAGGGCCTTTTCTTTAGGCCGAGTTGAGACCGGATTTGAGGTTTAGGTTGAGTCCAAATGGGTTTGTGCCTAAAATAAAGAAACAATGGTTTCAACCCAAAACTTAAACACATATTCCACCACAACCCGGTCCGCCCCTCTGCTGCCGCCGTCTCACCACCACCACCGCAGGCCTAAACCCTAAACCCCCAAAATCCAATTCTTCTTCTTCTTCTTCTTCTTTTTCTGTTTCAAGCCAAAAAATTTGAGATTGAATTCCATATTTTCCCAAATCCCCAAAATGGGATGTGAACTAAAGATTCAATTTTAAATTCCAATTACAAATAAAGAGAGATTGAGTGCGGAGGAGGAAGAAGAAGAAGAGGAGGAAGAAGAGGAAGAACAAGAAGAGGAGGAGGAGGAAGACCTACGTTGCCGACCGAACCGCCGCCGGCGCGAAGAAGAAGAAGAGGTCCGGCTTCACCGGCGGGAAGAAGAAGAAGAAGAAGAAGAAGAAGAAGAAGAAGAAGAAGAAGAAGAAGAAGAAGAGGAAGAGGAACGCTGAGAAGAAGAAGAAGAAGAAGAAGAGAAGGAGGAGGCCGGTGGCGGTTGCAGGTGGAAGCGGCCGGCGGAGGAGGGTGGCGGCAGCGGCAGTGGGTCTCAAGTTTTTTGAGGTGAAATTGGTCTTAGTTTTGGGGTTAAGAAATGGGTAAGAAACATTGGGTTGGTTTTGATTTTGGGTTTGAACCCAAAAAAAAGGCCAAACCAGGTCTCAGTTCTGCCAAAAGAACAGGCTAACTTTATTTCGTGAGCTAGGTTAGTTCTTTGTTTGGTTGATAAATTAGTGTGTGGGTCCAGTTTAATTTTATTAAGAAAGGTTTAACTTTCTTGTTCAAGCTTTACGACTTTGAAATTTAGTAATGAAATTTAATTTGGTTTATTTATTCTTCTGCTGAAGTTTTGATTTATTTCACTGTGCGTTAATCTCTCTATTATCAAGATATACGATTGTTATATCCTACAAGTGATATCAAAAAAAAAAAAAAAAATTGGGATTATTAAAGATGTTTTCTTTATCTATGCTTCATAATTGTCTTGTTTTTGTCTTTGATGGCAAAAAGAATTATGAACTCTGGTATCGACAGATGGAATATATCTTTATAATTATTGGAATTTTTGGCACGTGATTGAGTTAGGGTAGGGTTTGAGTCAGCTTTTGCAGAAAGCAAAGAAGCTGAGATAAATCAATCCCATTGGCTTAGTTTTATTTGAATACGAAGGTTGAGTTAGACGTGTATAAAAAATTTATGCATTCGAAGTCAGTCAAGGAGGCATGGATAATTTTAGAAAATTCCATTCGTGGAAATAGTGTTGTTAGAAGAATGAAATTACCAGAGTTGAGAAGACAATTTGAATTGGCTCAGATGAAATCTGATGAAAATATCCAAGAATACTTGGACAAAATAAGATCCATCGTTGGTGAGATGAGAATCAACGTTGAGAAGATGACATAAGAATATATGGTGTCGGAAGTTCTTCGTACGCTGACTTGGAAGTTTCACACAAAGAATTTGGTTTTAGAAGCCACAAAGGGTTTTTACGTTTGGTTACGACGACTTGGAATGTGAACTGGTGACTTACAAGATGTCTCTTGCCTGACAAATTGTGGATCCGACAGTTATCACCTTATTTTAATATTAAACAACATTATTTATATTTTTTTATGTATGAAAAATGCAAATTTAGATCATAAATATAGATAGAGGTGGCAATTGGGAGGGAAAGGGAGGGAATTGGGAGGGAGTTTATTGGGTGGGAAATTATTAGGGTAAGGATAGTTAATTACCCATTTAATTAAAGGGTTGGGAGGGATTAGGAGGGAATGGGAATTAAAATACCCAAGACCCATTGGGAACTTAATAATAGGGATCCCAATGAAATCTCATTAAGTGCCCATTTAATTCCCATTAATTACCCAAATCAATGCACCTTGAGTTTTTTACCAATTTTGTGTGCTCTTTTTTATAATTTAATTAGTATTTACTTTTACTTATTAATTACTGTTCACAGTTTGAGTTCTTTTTTTTTTTTTCTTTATGGTTGAATTTAATTTCACAAATTTTCATGTTCCATTTCAAAAAAAAAAAATAAACTAAATTTAAAGAGTGAACATCCCAAAATATATCTATACTTTTCGATTGTGTCCGCTTTTGTCCTTATACTTTTTTTGTAGCCACAAATGTCCCTAAACTAATTAAAAGGGGCCAAAAATGTACTACACCATGACATGTGCCTCACATATGACTTTTTCAGGGTATTTTTGTCATCTTTATCTTT
This sequence comes from Leptodermis oblonga, assembly GCA_016801395.1. NCBI lineage: Eukaryota > Viridiplantae > Streptophyta > Magnoliopsida > Gentianales > Rubiaceae > Leptodermis > Leptodermis oblonga. Next base: position 9,276,404 of record CM028754.1, on the reverse strand, counting down.
TTTTTTCTCCTTAGATTTCCTATATATATATAATTTTTTTTGTTTCCCTTTTTTTTTTCTCCTCTAAATAAATAATTTATTTATGATTCCCCCCCCCCCCCCCACCACCCCCTCCCCCCAAACCAAGCTCCTTACCCAGCACCCCCCCTCCTCTCTGTCCCACACAAAAAATTACCCAGCCTCATTGTTTTTTAGATTTTAATTTTAATATTCTACTTTTAAAATTTATAGATTAAATAGTTTTAATTATTTTTTATTTAAGAAAATATAAAATGTCATTACATTTTGTATATATTAAAATATATTTAAGATAATTACATGCATTATAAAAAATTAAAAATTACTTTTATGATTTCCTATATATTTATTTATTTATTTTGAGGAAAAAAAAAGAACTAGAAAAAAAATATATATATATATAGGAAATTTAAGGAGAAAAAAAAAAGAAAACAAAAAAAAGATGAAAAGGACAAAAATACCCCTAAAAAAGTCACATGTGAGGCACATGTCATAGTGTAGTTGATCTGCTCTAATTAGTACGGTTATTTTAGAGGTTTATTGGCAGTTCTCATGGGGTTTTGGAGTGTCTTTCTATGTTAACCACAGGTTTTAGAAAACAAGGCAGAAAGAGAGAAGATTTTCTAAAAGAGCATAAATAATTGTCTATTTGCCCAAATGGGCGCATGTGAACAGTGCGCGTGAACAGTAGCAACGACAACATTCCAAAAGCTGGGCTGGATACTTGTTACTTGGGCTGAAAGCTAATTCTTTACGGCCCAAGTGAATGAATTAATTGAAACCAAAGTCCAAGTCTATTTTGGACATTGAATTTAAGTCAAATTACAAGAGGAAGTGATGCATACGAGAATGTGATTCTCAAGCAATCAAGTTGGAAGATTCACACGCAAGCCTGGTTTGCGTAATTTACTAGGGCTGCGTCCCTTTCCTTTTCAGCCGCCTGTGGCTTTTAAGGAATTCTTTTCCTTCTTTAATTAGGTAGTTTACTTTCTCTACAAGTTAATTAGTTATTTCCTTTTCTTATTAGAAGATTAATAGGATAATTCCCCTATATAAAGGGATGCTTTATACGATAATTTTCATGCCTTCACAGTAGAGAGCTTCGGCTCTCTACCTTCTCCCTCTTTAATCAATGTTAATTTCTTTTCTTTTCTTTATTTTCTTTAATTTAGTTTTATTGTTTTTTTTCTTTTCTAGTTGAAGGGTGATCAAAGTTGTTCATACAATCGTGAGATCCAAAAGTATTCTCAATGTAAGAAAGAATGCGTGAATTCCTAATTATTTTCGGTGCATAATTCTTAATTTTGATTTTATCTAAAAGTAGCTAACTTGGGTTTAATCAGGTACCGTTAATTAGTTCCCCCAATACATAAATGTTGGAAGGGGCTAATACGTGGCAAGGCTATCGTATCGATAGTGAAGATAATGGGTGATAATTTTGTCGTTAGCCCGAAGGGTTGTGAGGCTCAAGTTTTCCTATTTCTTAATGCTTCTATTGTTAATTAATAATGTTTGCGGGGACTCGCTGCTTGTTAGTTAACGTAGTTAGAGAAATAATCCTTTTTACGGGGACTCCCGGGGGGGGGGGGGGGGGGGGGGGGTTATCGAGAAACTAAGGGAAAATTCAATCCTGTAGTGTTCGGATTAGTCAAAACGTTATAGACTATTGACACGTCTATTGACAAGGCTAATTTGGATGTTCGGATTAGTCAAACCGTTATAAACTATTGACACGTTTATTGACGAGGCTAATTTGGATTGCAGTGACCTATAACTAGTCGATTCATGTTTGCATGAGTATATTATAGTCAATGATCAATTGCATGAATTAACTGAGATTATGTCTTCTACTAGGTGTTTTTATGTGTTTTGTTTTACGAGAGAAATAAAATTACCAGTCCCTGTGGAGACGATCCTGCTTATTGCTATACTAGTTTTTAGTAGGTTTTTATAAATATTTTTGGTAGTTGAAACAACACCTAACAGTAGTACATTTTTGGCCCCTTTTAATTAGTTTAAGGACATTTGTAGTTACAAAAAAAGTAAGGACAAAAGACATGATTGGATCCCACAAGGACAAGTTTGTGTCTTGTTGAACGAAAAGTGTAAAGCATTACAGAGGGGACACAACGAACATGTAAGTTATTTATTGATTTCATTTATGATTTGTATATTGTATAATTTCATGATCTTTTATATAATGCTTTATGTTATATAAAGAATTTTAATGTCAATTGTCTTTTAGGGTTGAGAGTGCACATGCACAGTTGAAGAAGGCTATTGGTACGGATAAAAAGGTATTTTCAGGTATTTTTCATGACATTAATATTATGATAGGGTTGCACTTAGATAAAATTCGGACAGCAATGGAATCTTCGCGCAGCAAAACATGCCGGAAGAGCGACTACTTACTGTATAGTAGGTTTAATGGTAGAATATCTTTCCTGGTATTACAATGGTGGAGGAAGAATACACAAAAAGAGTTGGCCTTATCAAGGACAATGGTGCGCTGTGTGGTTGCGAACTCCGAACAAGTTGCGGTCTGCCATGTGCATGTGAGATGCAACAGTTGGTCCGCGCGTACCGTCCAATTGATCCCATCAACGTTGACGTGTTCTAGAAGACGCTACATTTCGAAGATAATGATATTCCAGAAACTCAGGAGGAGAGGCAAACCGCTGCAGGGCGACTACATGACATGTTTATTGATGTAATGACACGTCCAAGCGCTGAGATATACAGGGTCATGGGTGTGGTGCATTTGAAGACGAAGACAAAGACGAAGGGTTGTGAGGCCCCATGCTTCTGAATGGCCTTACGACCTTCCCATATTTATGAAGCAGTCCATGTTCGAATACATTATCGGACACGTTAATGTAGTGCCCGATGGACATTGTGGTTTCAAAGTAATTTCCTATTTCGCACACGATGCAGATGAGGCGCAGTGGTACCAAGTGTGCAGAGACATGCACCAAGAACTCCGGGATGAAGCTACTTTTTAGCGCTTCGTTCTTGGGCCAGTCAATTACGAGTTAGCAATCAAGATGGTAGATTGTTATGTAGTTCCGGCATATGAGGAATTCTGGTTTGATTCTCATATTCTAGGAATACTTGTCGCAACGAAGTACCAGAGAGTTGTTACATTATATGCCCTGCAGAGTAATACGTTCCTTCCACTTCTGTGGCAAGGGGCCGGCATCTCTAATGATCCGAGCAGTTTCATCAATATGGGTTTAATAAGACAAAATTATTTCATTGCTTTGTTAGCGACAGGGGAGGTCTTGTTACCCCCAATCCATCTGACGTGGAGAAACAGGGCCTCAGAACAAATGCAGCTTTGGAAATCCCATTTGGAAGAAAAATTTGTTGATTTCAGGAATAAATCGACTGCTGAGTGTTAGTAGTAGATGTTTTTCATAGCAACTGTTTCACGTTAACTACAATTTACTATTGATTTTACGATCACAAGATAAGATTATCATATTTTAACTTTCGTATGTAATTAATTTTAACATTACTGAAGGCATATATATATATATCATCCCAAATGACATATTACTTTATACAATGCATAAAAAAGCAAATAAAATATAACACACCTAATTTATACCCACTTATTCAGTAATTTATCTTACTCGGGTTCAAAAAACAGTCAATAAAATAGCACATGGGACCTTGCCGCAATTTACTCCAGTCCCGGTATCAAATCCTCCAAATGGATAGCCACCTCCTCTATGGCACTCTCCCTCACGTCATTGGGGACGGTATGCCGATTTCGGGGATGAGCATAATACATTTTACTTACGATATATTGCAAGCGCTGCATTTGGAAGAAAAATCAAAATATAGTAAAAAATATTGACGAAAATATATAATTAATTGACAAAAATAAGCATAAATTTTTAGTGTTTACCACAACCGCAGATAGCTTTTTGGGGTCCACTGTTTCGTCCACTTCCATGTCGTCGGGACTAACACGAACGTGCGTTCGGGGCTGGAAGTAGTCGAGGTACTCAAGGCACGCCTGATCGGGCCATCGAGCCCTCTGCATCCCCCTTATCACCTTACTCTTGTACATTTGCGGGGTAATAAAATTTGTATCGTATACGCAGGAGTACCTTTTTATTTCAGGCCCTCTGTAATAGCTTTTTGGCTCTAAAACTGTGTGAGCGATCGGCTGCATGAATCCAAATTGTCGCAAGAACCGATAAGGCATATATGGCTCTACGACCGCAGGGCAATAAATAAGACCTCTGTACAAGGTTATTGGGTGCACTCCTGAAGGATTTGGCCCAAACGGAAGCCAATTGACCTAGTTCATATGAAACATAGTAAGTGGATAATCGACTAAGTCGGCTATTACACCAATAAACATTAACAAATTTAAATGACAGAGAAATATTAGCTCTTCGGATTTCATTCCGTCTAGTGCGCGTCTGTATGACATCAAATCCTAGTTAGGTTCGCGCTTCCTTCCGGTTCTGATGTGCCACTTGGTTGCAGCAGGCCACTCGACATCCCAAGATCTCAGCCTTGGAGTACTAAATGCAGGAAAGTACTCGTATATCCAGCTCTATTAAAAAAAATGCAAAACAAATTAGTCATTTTAATGTACCGGTATAAAGTATTGAAATAATTTATAAATGATTCCTACAAACCTACAATAAGGTCAGACACTCGCCTAACTGGGCACCGTCCGCCCTAGAGGCCCTACCAAGATTGCGATAAAGGTTCGCCAAACAAGCTGCACCCCATGCAAGTCCGCTTACGCTTTCTACATTGTGGAGGTAAGGCAGGAAATGCCCAAAAACGTGGGTTTTTTTCTTATCCACGAATAGGGTGCTCCATACTAGCCACAACAAATACCCTGCGGCAGAATTTGCGCCCTCCACTTGTCCACTAACACAATGCTCCCGAAGGAGGAACATTCTCACACTTGCAAAATCTCGATCCCCGAGCTTGTCTTCCTCAATCCCCAACAATTCTAACAGTAATTCCTTCATTTCTGCCGGCTTAATTTTTCAACTAATTGGCGATCCGCCAATCGGAATCCGCAATATGTAGGCCACGTCGTGGAGAGTGATACTCATATCTCCGAATGGCATGTGGAATGAATTTGTTTCCGGATGCCATCTCTCAACAAAGGCACTTAGGAGTGCAGAGTCTAACTCTGGATGCATGCTCCATACCAAATGTGTCAACCCGGACTATTCAACTATACTTTTTAGTTCCCTATCGGCTAAATCTCATCTTTGCAGCCGCTCGTGGCCATTATGGCACAACAATACACCACGTTTTTACACAATTTAATAAATAAAACAATACATTTTAGAAACCAACGTATTACTCATAAATCGGCCGGCAGTATTTTTTCTAGTAATACCGCCGGCGACCAGCGTTAGTTTCTGGAAATCAATTAACGCCGGTCGCAGGCGGTATTACTTGAAAAAATACCATCGGCGCTGTATTTTCCCAGAATACCGCCCCTTTCAAGGCTGTATTTCAGCCCCATCCAGGTTTCCTCGGCCTAAAGTTTACAGATCTGGTGACAACCGGCTGGATCCCTCGGCCTAAATTTTACAGATCCGGCGACAACCGGCAGGATCTGCGCAAATCAGGGAAAAAAATTAATATTCTCGGGCAAAATACTAACAAATCTGGACATATTACAACCAAATTAATCAAAAAAACAAATAAAACAATAACGAAACAAATATTAATTTTAGGCACTCACATTTTGCCGATCCGATTCGTCTCGACTTTTATCCGATTTAACCAATTTTGTGATTCCTTCTTCTCTACACAGCTCTGCTTCCTCACATTTGCTTCTGCTTCCTTTTCCTTTGCAGTGTATTTATAAACTTTTGCAGGCCTATTTCATACTTTTGCTTTTTTTTTTGTGAGGGGTATTTTAGATTTTTAACAAGAAAATGTTACTGTAAATAGTAAAATAATTACTGCAAATAACAATTTCGTATAATAATTATATGTCAATGGTACTATCTATAAGTATCAATAATATTATATTTAAATATCACCTTAAGGGTGAACAAAAACAAAGCAAAAAATAGTATTTAATATATATATATATATATATATACACACACATATATGAAACTGTTACTTGACAAAGGTTGCAGCGGTACTTTTAAATAGTACAAGTGCTACACTTTTTGTGTTCATCTTGTTGAATATTCTTGTAGTTTATAATATAAGGTTCAGAAAATATTTTGGGTCAAAATCAAGTTGTGCGACACGGTGTGCGAATCGCACAACTGGTCGCACGAGTGGCAATATGTTGAGTAAAGACATGAAGAGTTTTACTCAAGCCATACGACACGAGGTACAAATTCGCCATCCAGTCTCCAGTCTCATGACTTACAATACGCAGCTTCTATACTTGCAAAAGCAAATTGTGCTGCGCGAAGCTTCGTGCAATTCGTGCGGCACATTGCATAAGTCGCAGTGCCAGCTGAAAGGTGCGACTCTTTGTTTCTTCTAAAAGATGCATTTTTCGATTGAAGTGTTGTATCCGACCAAATGAATGGTTTGATTAATAGGCTAATCATACCCAAATTTGCAACATTTCATCTCTATAAACAGAGGGTGAATGGCTAGAATACAGAATCAACTTTTTTCATATTATTTTTTTGTCTAAACAATCAAAGATATGCATACTTTGTTGTTTACGAAAAATTTATTATATTATAAAAGTGGTATTGCCATATACCTGATTAGAAAGATAATTGGGGCATTAAACATTTTAAGAAAAATGATTATACACGGCTTTGATTTCTGATTATTTACTTAGTGGAATTCTCTGCAATTTTTTTTTCAACTCTGTTTTTACTTTTTCTTTAAATATTGAGAAACCCCTTATTTTTTTAAAATGGAGAAACCCCTTATATTCTTTACATCTTTTAGACAGAATAACTACTGTCACGACACAAATCACTCACAAGCGACCGTGACCATAGGATAACTTTGTCAAACTAATTTTTTAACATATCAATGAATCTTTCGGGATAAATATACAACTATTTAATTTAATGTAGTTCAATTACATTAAAAGTGGTACTCCAACACAAATGAAGAACGTCAATAACCACAAAAATAAATTGCTGAAATTACTTTACGAAAATTAACGCTAAAAATTTTTTAATTGCTTGTTAATTAAATTAGTTTGCATATATTCGAAATGTTACGAATGTTCAAAAATGACGTAACAAAAGTTTACAATGAAAAAGATTCGCAAAAAATCATAAAAGTCTTAACGGTTAAATCTAAGATGATTACCGGTCAATTAGGCATTAAACGATTATTGAATTCATAAAAGATTGTCGAAATTATCATAATTGCAATATTATTCATTCACAATTGCCTATAACAATAGAATACATGTACGCCATTTATATAGAGAGGTCAACAAAATAAAAAATAGAGAAAGGGCAAATTAGCAAAAAAGGGTTTAAAAAAGTTTTTAAAAAAAAAGTCACTAAAATAAAATAATAAAAGAAACAAGACTAGTAGAAAAATAGCACATAAAAAAGATATTTCAATGAAAAGATACAATTAATTAAAGCCCGTTTGTAGCACTAAACGAACGAATTTGCTTGGAAAAGTCCAACAAAGCGGCGATGAATCACAATTTTAAACTTAGTTTTTTTTTTCAATAATTTTAATATAATATTTTACTGTAATTAAATGTTTTTACATTTTTTATATTATTATTTAAAAAATATATTTTTTCAAAAACATCCTTCAACGAACAAGCGCAAAAACCCGCACATCAAGTGTATCAAGGTTATATTATAAAAATACACATTGAAATTAGAGTAAAGTCTCCATTTGGTCATTTATATATGGCTTGATGATTTTTTGGTCCCTTACATTTCAAAATGATCTTTTTGGTCCCTTACATATCGTTTAATAGTCTTTTTGGTCCCTTATATTTCAAAACGATCTTTTTGATCCCTTATTTTTATTTTTTGAATTATTTGGTCCTTTGACCGTTCAATCTGATGGAAAATATTAATATCACTCACGTGTTGTTCACACAACTCCGTTAGCGAAATGGCAAATTTGTCGTTTAACCCGACAGAAAATGTTAATATCACCCACGTTCCACTCACACGACTTCGTCAACAAGTGGCAAACTCGTCCCAACATTATTTTTAGCATTCCAATAATTATATTGGGACAAGTATTTCTTTAGCTAACGAAGTCGTGTAAGCGATACGTGATTGATAGTAATATTTTCCATCGGGTTGAATGATCGAAGGACGAAATAATTAAAAAAATAAATATAAGTGGCTAAAAAGATCGTTTTGAAATATAAGGAACAAAAAAAATCATTAAAAATATATAAAGAACCAAAAAAATTATTTTAAAATATACGGGACCAAAACAATCATTAAGCAATATGTAAAGGATCAAATGAAGACTTTAGTCTTGAAATTAATCATATCACAAATTAAACTTATGATGAATCGGGTATAATGATTTTAGTTTATAATTATTTAGGCCCTGTGTGGTATGATTTCCAAAACATGATTTTGAGATTTATTTTGATTTTATAATATTAAAATTGTATTGAAAATATAAAAAAATGTATTAAAAAATGTAAAAATGTGTATTAAAAATAATAAAAAATTATTATAAAATTAAAACTTTTTTCAAAATTATGTTTTGAGAATGAAAACAAATAGGGCCTTAATTTCATTCGGGTATAATACTTTAGTCTTGGTATTGATGAAAGGATAATGATGACGTCATCTTTTAGTGTAGCGCTAGTCAAACTGTCATCCATTGTGATCTTATCATTTCTGCCCCTCTAAGTCTAAGTAGTACTGTCATCAGTCATGAATTCGTTTTCCAAGAACCACATGAGGATAGCTGAAGCAGTGAATGGCAGTAAAACTGCCACACGCAAAGCTACACTAATACTAGCAAATTGCTTTATCCCTTAACCTATTTCTTCGATCATTTTTTTTTGGTGAAATTTATTAGCTAAATTTATAATTATAAAATCAATAAAATATATAAATATACATAATTATATTGTTGGTTGATAACTTTATATGTTTCTGCTCAAAACGCTGTAAGATTTGATCATTTTAATTATTCAATAACAATTCACAAGTATTATAAAATTAAAAATTAGTTGAAATTATATTTATCTCTAATTATAATTTAAAATATCTTACTATTTAATCTCTCAAAATAATATTTTTCTGTTTCTTGTAATACAACTGATTATAAGTTATAACTTATAATTTTAAAATATAATGTTCTAATACAATGGAAGTAAGAAGGTAAATGATAATCATATTTGCATGTTCAAGGAAGTTCATTCAAGTATAACCTAATAAAACAATTTAACTTTTAATAGTTTAATTTTTCTGAACGGGCCTAATATTACAATATTTTAATTTTTTTATTAGTGTCATTAGTTATTGTTTTTTTGGATTTCCTTGTCTTTGCTTGTGTTTTTCTTTCGATACACATTTTTATTATTTAGGCCTTTAAGGACCATGTCTTTTTTTTATAGTTTTAAAAATATACTTTCAAATTTTGATTTTAGAAATTAATTTTTAAATTAATAAGTGAATAAATATAAAATTGTGTAGTTGAAACATAAAAGTATATATTAAAAATAATGAAAAATTAGTATTAAATAAAAAAATCTCAAAAAATATGTTTTTGAAAATATAAAAATGAACTAACCTAAGTAGAGTTATCTAATTATGATACGATACAAAAATACGATATGAACCCGACACGATATAAACATGTTACATTTGAATCTTAGTTTGTCTTACGGGTAATATATTTTGATTCAAATATCACGAATAATTAATTGAAAAAAGTTATAACTAAAAATAATGAACATAAAACTACAAACTCGAATCTGACTTGAATAAGAGCACGAAATATTTGTAAATTAAATAAATTAATACGAATAATATGAATATTTAAAAGAGTAAATTTATGATTGTAATGTGTGAATTCAAACCCAATAATCCAACTGAATTGTTATACGCAGTAACCATTTTATTATTCGCAGTAACATTCCCCTGTGAAAATATAAAATGCCCCTGGTCTAAAATAAAAAAAGAAAAATAATAAAATCGGGTATTATTCAACGTGCGTGAACTGTACACAGTACCCGGTTAGAAAAAAACTGAAGAAATACGGCCGGTGTCCCCGTAACCGTTTCACTAAACGCAGTAACATTCCCCTGTAAAAAGTCCGAATTGCCCGACTACGATCCATATTACACTATAAGTAAACACTATATTTATTTTTTTACTTTAAATTAGTTTGCATAAATTCTCTATATACTCCTTCATTATAATTTTCGAGAAAAAAAACCCATTCGGGGGATTTTTTTCCCGGATCGGCGATTATCCGGACGTTTTTTTTCTGTTTCTGCAACATTTCGACCTGGGAGACTGAGTACCCGTTTAAAAAAATTTCAGAAAATACCGCGGCCGGAAAATATCGCCTGAAAACGGCGGTATTTTCTGTTTGGTTACTGCGTTTAGTATTTTCTATTTTTTATTTTTGATCAGGGACATTTTTATCTTTTTACAAAGGAATGTTACTGCGTTTAATAATTCTGTTACTGCATATAACATGCCTCTAATCCAAAGAACATAAATTACAACTATTTCAGTTATAGAGGTTGGCTATTGAGTGTTGAACCATCCATCCATCCATTCAAAACTTTTTCTTCACAAAAAGTATACAAAGTAGATGTTGTACGAAAGCAGGAAAACCGTGTGGCAGAAGGAAGCTTCTTTCTGCGACCCTGCAGAGCTTTTTGGCAGTCAAACTGCAAAGCAATGCTTTCGCATTTCAAGATCAACCAAAAAATAAGTAAATTGTAATTATAAATCTTGAGATGTTTTGTGAGGAGGGATTTTTTTGGGAATATTTTGAATTAAAGAGAATAAAACATATAAAAGTATAATTTTAAAGAGAATATTTTCACATCAAACACTCTATTCCGACTAAAGTCATGTTTTTTTAAGAAAATTTGATTTTTGATTTAAAAAAAATAATTTTATAATATAAAAAATATATTAAAAATATAAAATTTTATAATTAAATAATAAAAAATTATATTAAAAATAATTTACCAAATTCATTTCTAATTTTTTAATATATTATTCTTCGTTTTGTACAAAACAATTTAATATATAAATTAACTGTTTTCATAATTTTTAGGACAAAATTTTACTATTTTACTAGAGATAATTAAAATAATAAAATTAAATTAAAAAACATGTTTTAAAAAAATAACTCTGAAACTGTTCTTAAACGTATCATATTTTTTTATTTAAATTAAAGTAATTAAAATGTGTACTCAAGATCCCTATGAATACGGTATTCTGAAAATTATTAAAAGTATATTTAGATTAAAACTACCTCGCCTTGGATGGGGTTAGTTATGTGTTTGTTCATTTGCATTAATACGGAATATTATGTGTTCTAATTTTAATTGCTCTGCTCCTTCTAATCTTGAAACGATACATAAATTTATCCTAAACGTTACTTCAAGAATGCAAAGAAATCTTTCTTAATTTAAATTAATATTGGTCATTATCATTTATTTTCTCTTTTTTGGTTTCATATTGATTTTAATTTTTATTGAATTTATTTTTATTACAATCGGTTTAGACAGTTACTAAAATAATATGTAAGTCAATATTTGGTGGCCCTCAATATTTTAGTCTTCAAGGCTTATACATAGGGATTTATACATTTCTTTTGCTTCATAAATCATACCTTCTGTGGAAATAATTAATTTAATAACAATTATATAAATCAATAAGTTATGTTATAATAATAAGATTACATGTTTGAATACAGAAATTTAGCATGCAACAAAAGTTCAAATTGCTTTGGAATTATTTCATTTAATCTTATGATTATTCTCAAATACAAAATGTAAGATTCGCATAAATTTTGTTAATTTGATGTTCCGTTCCATAGATGCTCTGATTTTGTTAATTTACCTCCTTTTCTATTTTTTAGTTCTTAGTCGACTGCGCTTTTACAGTATTATTATTATTTTTTTCCTTAATCTGTGAAAACAAATCCTTCCCAAAATGTTAATTTTTTTATAAAAAAATTCCGTAAAACAAGAAACGAATTTGGGAGATTAGGAACGACCCAATTTAACTTTTTTTAAAATAATGTTTTTGGGATAAACGAAGACGGTTAAAAACGGATCTGCAAAATTCGTTTTTAGAATGGGAATGAACAGAAGAATTTGAGTATTTTTGTAATTTTCGTCCCTAATTTGAATATTGGGGAAAAAAATCCGTAATAAAAGAGGAATAAACCACACTACCTTATTCCTTTTCTTCTCCATGTTCTCCCCATCTTTCCTTCCTTTCTTCTGCCTCTTTTCGTCTTCTTTCTTTTACCTTTGACTTCTCCGGTTGCACCAATGGTAGCAGCCATGAACTCCAATCCTAATCAATATGCAACAGTTTCTTCTTCTTCAGATGAACATGAAGATAGACTCAGCTCTCTTCCAGACTGCATAATCTGTCATATTCTCTCATTTATGCCCACAAAGAATACGGCCATAACATCCATTCTGTCAACGAGGTGGAGGTACATTTTTCTAGCTGTTCCAAAGATTGATCTTCAAGATTCCACTTTGGCTTCACTTAATGCCGATTTCATCCATTTTGTCAATCGGTGCCTAGTGCTACGTATGACGTCTTCTTTAACCGAGTTTCAACTGAAACGCGTAAGCTTACCTGAACCTGGAGTGATAAGTCTATGGCTGATTGCTCTGTCATTTCGGAAAGTCAAAGTGCTTCAAATTAGTGAAACATCCAAATCCAACTCGCCTTCATGCCCACTGAATTTCTATCTCTCACGATTTAAAAATTTAGTGGTCTTGAAGCTAAGATGTTTCAATGTGGTCTTCCACATTCCTGAATTTGTCTGCTTTCCCTATCTCAAGGTACTCGAATTGAAATGGTTGGCTCTGCATTTTGAACATGAAAATTTGAGGTTTGCCGAAGATAGTTTCCCACTGCTTGAGGATTTGACTTTGAATGCAGTTAGATTCCCAGATGGAAAGAACAAAGCTTTCTTCCTGGGAATATCCTTGCCTACCCTAAGAATTTTGTCGATCATTAAAATTCTGTTGCCTGTAGAAGATAGCAGAATTGACATTGATGCTCCACATCTTCAACATTTCATATGTGACGTTGATGCCGAAACCCCAATAAATTTAAGCAATTGTGAATGTTTGGTATCAGCAGATTTAGCTTTTGGGTCAGATATAGTAGACTCTGCTGATCATTGGTTTCCTGAACTTTTAAGGAAGGTAAACAACGTCATGGAGCTCAAGTTATTCTTGGTCATTGAAGAGGTAAATTTCAAAGCCAGCTATGATCATACATATATTAGTCGTACGTTGTAATTTTAGTGCATTTTTTCTTGTGATTGTGCAGCATTTGAGCTTAACTGAAGATTCTTTGCCTGTATTTCCAAATTTGACTTCTCTGGATGCAACTATAAATTGGGAATTACAATGGATTCTACTTCAACGGGCACCCAATCTGACAAAGCTGCACTGCACACTGGTATGCTTTATTTTGGACAAAAACAAATGCATGTTTCTTTTATTTCACTGAAGAGTTTATTTTGAAATTGCGCCTCCTAATTCATAAATAGTTTTACAATCTTTTTTATTTTTTTATTTTTGCAGCTCTATAATTTTGTCGATAATATCTTGGACCCGGAGAATGAGCCTGAGCCTGAATGTTTTGCTCAAAATCTCAGAAGAATTAGAATAACCGATTTTGAAGGGCACGATGATGATCTTGCAAAAGTGAAATATTTTTTAGGGCACGGAGCAGCTTTAGAAAGGATGATTATAAACGGTCCATTCTCGAGTGAAATTCAGAAATTTGAATCGTCAACTCTGCCGCAGTTAAAGAAGATAAGACCTTGCTCACCTGCGTGTGAAATTGAACTTACTGGAGCTGGGTTAAAGTATATGTTGAATCCTTGAGTGGAAACCAAAATGTAAGGATTCTTTCTTTTGAAAGCATCATGATTTTGGACACAAATCTATATGCTTTATTTTGGACAAAGTTTCATAGGGACATTGCTCAAAGCTACAAGCTGTACTCTCTCTTCTTGAATATGTAATGCTACCTATTGTGGATTTTAGTTGTTAATTGTGCGTTTCAGATTTGATAGTAATTCATTTTGAAGATTATTTTTGGCCATTCTTTTTAAGGCAAAAACTTGTACGATGCCCGGCAAAAATGACACTTTCCGTCCGGTTTTAGTAGTTGAGTGATATTTGTGGAGAAAAAAAAAAAAAAATTAGTGACCAAACGAAAAAAATTAAAAAAATAATTTGATATTTTGGACAATTTACTCCACAAAATATGGTGTGTTTTAGAAAAATAAAAATATGTCAGTTATGAATTTTGAAATTATAATATAGCCTCGCCCTATCTGGTCGATATACTTGTATGATAGGAAATTCACTTTTCAAAATATTTTTTTTATAGTTTTAATAAACTATTTGTATTTATATATATTTTTCATAGTAACTAAATTTTTATATTCAAATTATGTCTTGGAGACGAAAATAACTGAAGAAGCTTAATTAAACAACTTAATTAAGAAAGTAAATGAGTAAAAGAGCAATCCATAATCATATACTGAACTGAGAGAGCTATCAGGTTTCTGAGTTTATTAAAATATATCTTTAAATATTGTTTCTTAATTCAATCTAAAATGTAATACATTTTTAGTTTCTAATTGTATGACATTTTAGTCTTTTGTACCCATATTAAAAAGTTTATCTTGTTAACTTTTAAATTTATTTCATTATCTCAAAATATCATGGAACATGGATTGTGTAATTATTCTAACTTTATTAAGATAAATCTAACGCAATTTATCTTAGAACAAAGTTTTGCAACGTTATTTAATAATAAAATTAGGGCAAATTTCTTAAAAATTCCTTGTGGTTTACGAAAGTTATTAAGAATTCTCATATAGTTTAAAAAGCTCGAATAACTCTCCCGTGATTTTTCGATATCCGTAACCGTTATATTTTTAGTTAACTTTAACGATTAACTTAAGAAGTCAACCATTTTAAAAAGAGATAAAATTACGAAAATGCCCCGGTCAACCTAAGAAGCCAACCATTTTAAAAAGGATAAAATTATGAAAATACTCCTATCACTGTTAAAGTTAACCAAAAACCTAACGATTATGGATATCGAAAAACTACAGAAGGGCTATTCGAGCTTTTTAAACCACATGGAGATTCTTAATAACTTTCGTAAACCACAAGGTGATTTTAAGGAATTTGCCCATAAAATTAACATATCAAGTTGCACAGGACGCGCTGGTGAACTCACGTCTAGTTGGCTGTTAATTTACGTTGTGATTATGTAGATTAAAAATGAATTAAAAACATAAAATATTGTTATAAGAGCGTGGGGTTGTGATTATGCAGATTAAAAGTGAATTAAAACTATAAATTGTACTATATCATAATGAAAATTGGTTATAAGTCAGCCAAAAAAATTGATGAGTTTGACCGACTTTTTGCAGACCTGATTTTTATGTTGGGAATGTAACTTATGAATTTTTATATTTTTTTTGGAGTAAATTGCAATTAAAAATTATGTAAGAAAGAGAAATGTTGTTATTTTAAAATATTGTTATTATAATTTTATTGGGTAATTAATTTGAAATTTAAAACTGAATTAAAAAAAAAAAAAAGAGAATGTTTAGTTATTAAAAAAGAAAGTAATTTTTCATAAAAAATAAAACAAAAAAATCGCCTTAATCTGTTTAATTGAAAAACCTCTCTTTGGAGCTGAAGTAATGTTCTATTGCCGATGATCTTGCGGGAAAACCGATTTTCAGAGCTGGAATAAAAACTGCATCGGTTATTGCCGATATTTTGGTAAAATCGATTCTACCTTTGAATATGAATTTTTAAAGATTCAAACTAAAATTCGTAAGTCTTTTATAACCTTAAGCACTTTAATTAATTAAGATTCATTAAAAAACACGGAATATGAGGATCGAAAAGCAGTAGTCGAATTTTTTATAGGCCACTACATGCACAATTAAGGCCGTAATTTCAACCATCAAGAAGGTGCAGAATTTTCAAGCTCAAGTTGCCATAGGAGCAAACAATTGATACAGTGATGTGTTCATATAAAAAATTCAAATGTGAATGCATTTGGTTATCAATGTAAAGTGTCTTAGTCGTCTACAAAGACTTTAATAAGCCAAACAAATAAATTGCAGCCAACAAAGCTATTAATTCTTGCATCGAAGCAATGCATGACTTTCAATGGAATAATTTGCTGAATATTGATAAACTCAAGAGTTCATCTCAGCATTCAAAAGGGTTCTTTAAGTTTTGATTTTGGTATTAGTTTTGGTCTCAACAGTAAATTTAATATGTTATAATCAATTTTTATTAACCTTTTACTATTCAACTATACATTTTTATATTTTTAATACACTTTTTATATTATAAAACTATGTTTTCAAAACTAAAACTCAATCCTTTTATAAAGAACAGGCCCTAAGTTTTGGTTTTGGTATCAGATTTGGTCTTAACAGTTTAATATATTATAATTAATTTTCATCATTTCTAATATAATTTTTTATATTTAACTATACCATTTTAAATTTTTAATACACTTTTTACATTGTAAAATTATTTTTTTCAAACTAAAACTCAACTCAACCAAAAAGAACATACCCTTAAATGTACGACGATGGCATCAAGCCTTATTCTAGAAGTCTTTTAAAGAAGGACAATGCAACACCCCATTTTTAGGGCCTGTTTTTTTCATCGTTTTGAAAACGATTTTGAAAATAAGTTTTGAAAAATAATTTTATAATGTAAAAAGTGTATTGAAAATGTAAAAAGTAGATGCTAAATAGTAAAAAGTTGTATTGAAAATGATAAAATATGATTAAATTATATTAAATTTACTGTTAAAACCAAAACCGTTTTCAAAACAGAATTTAGAATAGTCTGTAGAAAAGCTACCTTTGTAAGCTTTAATTAACTTTGATGAAATGTGATTTGTGAGTTAGTTCTTTCAAAAGATTTTACATTTTTTAGACAATTTAAGTGATTTGTTCTTGATATTTTTATGCCAATTTCTCAATATTTTACATTTGTAGGTCAATGTAATCTATAACAGCAAGGTTCAATTTTTTTCATCTCTAGCTGGGTCAAGATTTCATCAACCAAAGAAAAAACCTTTAGAATGGTCGTTTAGATTGTTTCATTCCCAAACTGAATCACATCAGTTTCCTTGTCTGTTAAAACAACCTTTCGCCTCTTGTCGCATTTTATCATTGCAATACTCTAATCTGGAATGGTATATGAGGCTCCATTCTCTTTATGACCCAATTGAAAAATTATTGTTTTAAGAAATAGAAAAAAATGCAATAATGATTATATTATTTTTTTGAATTAATGTGAGTAAAAATTTAGAAATTTTTTAAAATTTAGTAGAAAGTGATATTATTTCTTTATGTAAAATTTTGAAGGGAAAAAAAATAGTAATTTTCTTAGAATGGAGTGGAAAATAACAGAGCCAGCCTTGGGGAGCCAAAGAGTTTTCTCTTGTTTGGACTGTTCTCTTTCAATTCACAGGAAATTCTGTAGATCAGCATTGAAAAATGACGAAATTAAATTAAGAAAGCTGATTTAATGTGGTGCATTGCTTCCTGTATATATGAAAACCATGAGGCTCCTTCTCAATACAATAGTACATCAATTATTTCAGTAGGCTCCTTATCAAGCGGATGATTTATTCATTTTTCTTTCTTGTTGTTTATTTACTTTCTGTAAAACTTCAACATTCGTGCTTTTGTTTCATATGTTTTCTATTCCATTCAAATTTTTTACTGTTCAGAATTTGATAATTGTAGTTTTTAAATTTTGCCGTTCGAATTGAACTGAATTGAAATTTCAATTTTGTTAATTTTTTTTGTTGGTTTGGATTGAAATTAGGGACTTTATAGATTGAAATTGGAAATTTAAGGATTTAAAATGTAGGTAAGGGATGTTGCATATAATTTTGTGTTAGAGACTTTATAATTAAATTAAATTAGTGATTTTATGGATTGAAAATTAAAATTGGGAAATTAAGAACTTTTAATTTATGTTATAGATTTTGGACAAATTTTTTTATTTGTTTTATTTATAACCTTTAGCTTAACCAAACTAGTACATCTCTCTCGCCGAAAAGGAAGTGAATTAGGTGACTGGAATTTTAAAAAGCATCGAGGCGTTTTTCTTTTTGGCAATCGAATGAGTGTAGCCATGTTACATCAAATTGAATTTTTAATGTAATATATATATTAAGTAACAATCGATTAAATGGTTAGGAGGCTTGAGACCCTTTATTAGAAATCAAAGGCAAAATACCAAAAAGCTTTCTAAAGGTAACTTAATAAGTCTTACCTTAGATATAAAAAAATGCGAGGATGCAGATACAAACTATACAAGTATAAAAACAATTCAAACATTATTATCCCCTTAGATAGGGAAAGCCCCTTGCATCTAGGACAACTACACCTCTAATCCTCTGGGGAAAGGTAGAGTGGACAAAAAACTATGTATGACAGATAAACTGAAGTTTGAACTAAACTATCTGCCACTGTATTGCCTTCGCAATAAAGGTGTGCAATGGACCCATAAGTATGCCCTTAACGCGAGAATACAGGCCAAAGCAGAAGCCGATGGCCAAGGGCTGTCCCCTCTCTGGATTGCCATAAACAAAACTGTAGAATTAGTCTCCACATTCTGTCACAAAATATTTTAGTGTAATATTTTGCTTTATTAATGTATTCCGTATTGATGAATAGAAGCACGTCACCTTTAGAGAAGTACTAGCAATCTTTATCATTTCTCTCTCAGCTTTACCTTATCAGTCATGAAAATGTAATACCAAAATTTACTAAATACAGTACCAAAATATTAGAAAGAGCATAGAGCCCCTAGGCAATTACTGCACCCTTTTTATCTTTTCTTTTGTTAATTCATTATAGCAATTACTAAATGCATTTAGAAGATGAATAATTAATTATTATTACTGTTAAAATACAACTAGTATATAAAAATATTCGCTTATCATAAAATACTCATTTTTTATTATATAAACTCTAAATTCTAAAAATTCATAAACCCTAAATAAAAATTATTCATAAATATCTAAATTAAAAAAAACACTAATTTAAAATGTATTTATAATTAAACAATTAAAAAACAAAAAAAATAAAAAGATAAGAAAACGACCCCAGGCCGAGGTGGCCTGGGGTGGTATTTTTTTAATTTTTTTCAGTTTTTAATTAGAAAATACATTTTAACATTAATAATAATTAATTATAAATATCTAAATCAAAAAATACTAATATGAAATGCATTATAATTTAGAAAACTGAAAAAAGAAAAAAAGAAAAAAAAAAGAGAGAAAAACACCCACTTGAGCATAAGGATAGTTTGGTCTTTTACATTTTTTTAATAATAAAATGGGACTACACTAGTAAAACTTGGAACTACATTTAACAATATCGTTTTCCAAGAACCGCTTGAGAATAGCTATCGAGTAGGCAATTACTAGGGAAACAGTGAATGAATGGCAGTAAAAATGCCACAAGCAAAGCAACCCTACTAGCTAAAATGGAAAATCGTAGTTTTATCTATTTTGTAGATTGGTTATAATTTTGCTCACTTTTTAATGCCTTCTTGTACTAATAATTTCTGTTTTATTATGTTTTCACATGACAGACAATAAAAGATTTTACGAGTCAGTTGGATCAAAATATAATTTTAAAATTTATACAATCACTATTAAAATGAATTGCAAAATTGGCTACTACTCGACATAGGAATTAAAATTCCAAACAAGTAAAAGAACATGGAACACAAGTGCAACAAGACATAAAAGAGAGATTAAGGTGTTCTTTTAGTGATTGAAATGGAAAATTTTTTATTTAGAGAGAAATGTTTTTGGAGATTTGTGTAGAAAGGAGAAGATGATTATATTATTTTTTTGAATTTATGTGAGTGATAATTTAGAAGGAATTTTTAGTTTTTAATTTAGTAAAAAATGATTTTTTTTTTATGCAAAATTTTTAAGGAAAAAAAATGATGATTCTCCTGAAATGAAATAGAAAAGAACAGAGCTTAAAAATGCAACTAGTGTATAAAAGAACGACCAAAAGTACAAATTTTCCAACTAAATTGCTTTAGCCCTTAACCTATTTCATCATTTTTTGTGTGAAATTTAATAATAAAGTCCTAAATTAATAATTATAAAGCATTAAAAAATATAAATATATGGAAATAAATTGTTGGTTGATAATTTGATAAAATACGATTTACGTAGTGCTCCTGCATTTATAATTTACGTACGTTTATGTTTCACGATGTAAGATTTGATATTTTTAATTGTTCAATCACAATTCTCAATTATTATAGAATTAAAATCAATTGAATGAATTAGATTTATCTATAATTACAATTTAAAATATCTTATTATTCAAATTCAATCTCTCAAAATAATATTTTTTATCCATAGAAGAATTTAGTCATACAATTGATTATGACTAACAATGTACAATGTTAAAAATTACTCATGTTTATATTCTAACATATCCAAAAAAAGAAGGTAAACGAGGGAAGGAAGCCTATGATAATCATATTTGAATGTTCGTGGTTATATTTTAAAAATACGTGTGCAAATTTAGTTGAGATGTCGCATATTAATTTTAGTTAGTGAAACATCGTTTATGAACCTGAAAACGGTTGACAAGATACTTTCTCCCTCAAAGATAGAGTTTGTTTGTTTGGCTTAAATAAAGATATTTGAAATTTCATCGAAACTCAAAACAGGAAAATGTAATTGTCATAAATTTCAAGAGAATATTTATAATGTCACAAATGTAATTCGCCCTTTGAATTGAACTAAGGTCTTGCTTTATTTAAGAGTTTTAAGGCTCTGTTATTTTCTGTTCTATTTCAAAAAAATTATCATTTTTTTTAAATTTACACAAAAAACCTTATTTTCTACTAAAATTAAAATTAAAATTTAAAATTTTCTTTAATTCTTTACTTACATAAATTCAAAAAAAATAACATAATCATTATAATTTTTTTTTTCTTTCATACACAAATCTCCAAAAGAAATTTTCTCAAAAAAATTCCTTCTCTAAGACTAAATTTTTTCAATCCAATCACAAAAAGAACGTAACCTAAAATATGTTTTCGCATTTTTGTTTTAGAATTTTTTTTAAAATTTAAAATATATTCGAAATAGAAAAATGATGCAAAGTAAAAAAAACAAAACCTAAAAACGGTAAAAAAAAATTAATATCAAATGAGAAAAAAAAACTTAAAAAACATGTTTTTGAAACTATAAAAACGAATTAGCCCAAGTAGGACTGTCAAACTATGACACGACATGAACCCAACAAGATAAATGACTTTTTGTTGATTCCTGGCTGATTTCGTGAGTTATATGAGTTGATTTGAATAACACGAATAATTAAATAGATAATATCTTACAAACTTAAATTATAATCTGACACGAATAATTTAAATTACAATACAAAAGTACGATACAAACTTAAAATACTTATGAATTAAATAGGTCGACACAAATAATATAAATAATTAAACAAATAAATATATTATTATAATGTGTTGACATAAGAATCCCCCAAGTCAAATACGACATAAATTATCACAAACATAAATAAAACAAGTCCTGAACGGACCTGGATGAGTGGTAATTGTATATCAATTAAAGAGGTGACCTTCGAAATGATTATAGAGTGTAGCTGTAGAGTATCGATCCATCAATCCATTCATAACTTTTCCTTCACAAGATTAAAAGGGGCATGATATTTGCAGTAACCGTTTCGATATTTGCAATAATATTTTTTTGTGAAAAGTCTAAAATACTCTTAACACTAAAAAAAAAAAAAAAACCCAAAATGTCGCCGGATTCCAGCGACATTTTTGGCCAAAAATGTCGCCGGATTCCGGTGACATTCCCCCCCCCCCCCCCCCCCCCCTTCAATTTCATATTTGCAGTAACTACCGGGCGGATCTTCGCCAATTCGGTAAAAAATTCACATTTTTGAGAAAAATACTAACACATCCGGACATAATACAACTAAAATAATCAAACCAACTATCTAAAATAATACCGCAAAACATTTTAACTTTAGCCACTAATCTTTTTCCGATCTGAGTCGTCTCGATTTTTATCCGATTTTGTGATTCCACCTGGCTCTACTTTGCATGAATTATTAAACGGACAGAGCCTGTTAGTTGCTTTTTCAATTTTTTTTTTTCAGCCTGCACGGGCTGCATAGTTGGTTTGTAATTTTTTTTTTTGTCCAGGGGTTTCTTTGTCTTTTTACAGGAAAATGTTACTGCAAATATCGAAACCGTTACTGCGAATATCAATTCAGAAAACACGGAAGGAAAAGAATAAATAAACCAAAAAACAAAAAAAAGGAATTAGAAAGAAGCAAAAGTGACCGTGTGACAGAAGGAAGCCCCTGCCACACGGCAACACTTATGCAGTTTTACTGCAACTTCAAGATAAGCCAAAAGTTAAATAAATAAATAAAAACCTGGGATTAAAAAAAATTGTAAGCTATATTTGGATTGTAATTATAAATCTTGAGATTATTAGGAATTTTTTTGGGAAGAAATTGCTTTTGGAATATTGAGCAGGAAAGAGAATATAGCATGTAAAAGTATAATTTTAAAGAAAATTTTAATTTTTTATTTTATTAAATTTTTTTAGTGTATTTAGATAAAGTTTTTGTAAGAGAAAAAGTGAAGATTTTCACATCAAACCCTCTATTCCGTAAAAAATACGAAAGCCACAGGCACAGCAACACTGCTGTCTAACAAGCTTTTGCCCTTAGCCTATTTCTTCATTTTTGCTTGACTAAATAATAAGGGGCATGATATTTGCAGCGACGGTTTCGATATTTGCAGCGATATTTTTTTGTGAAAAAACTGAAATACCCCAAACACTTAAAAAAAAAAAAAAACAAAAACAAAAGTGTCGCCGGAATCCGGCGAAATTTTGGGCCAAAAGTGTCGCCGACGACCGGCGACACTTTGGGCCGAAAGTGTCGCCGGTCACTTTGGGACAAAAATGTCGCCGGCGACATTTTTGAGTCAAAGTGTCGCCGGTCGCCACTTTGGGCCAATAAGAAAGTGGTTACTTCAAATAAGAAAGTGGGGTTTTTGGCCAAAATGCGACACTTCCCCCCCCCCCCCCCCCCCCCCCCACTTCCCCACTTTCTTATTTGCAGTAATCACCGGACAGATCTTCCTCATTCCGGTAAAAAATTTCACAATTTTGACAAAACTACTAATAAATTCGGACATAATACAACTAAAATAATTAATAAAACTTTTTTTTAAAATTTTTTTCCCCAAGGGCATTTCAGTCGTTTTACAAGAAAATATCGTTGCAAATATCAATTCCGAATAATAAATATATTTCACAATTAAGAAAAGCTTATCCGGCTATTTATGCCAAAAAGTACAGTGTTTCAGGGGCCACCTTCAGCAAAAATTCTGCACGCTTTTCAATTATTTTTTTAAAATTTTTTATATGTATATTAATATTATTATTATATTACTTATGTAATTTGCAATTTAGTCCTTAATTTCTTTAATTACTAATTTGTTATTTTATACTCCCTTCGTCCCTCTCAAAGAGTTCACTTTCAAAAAAAAATTTTCCATTTAAAGAGTCAATTTTAAATTTATTTACATTACATACCCTTACTAATATTACCATATGTGGCTCACAATTAACCATTATTTCTAAAGTAAGGATATAAGTGAAAAATATGATAGTAAATTATTTATTTTATGTGTTGTACCTCACAACCCATAATAAGTTTTACATATTTCAAAGTGGACTCTTTGAGTGGGACGGAGGGAGTAGTATACAATATGATTTAGGATATATAATAGTAATTTTATTTTTGCTTCTTTATTGTTTATAATTATTTTATAATTTTAAATACTTGAAAATTACAATTTGTGGATTATAATTCTTTTAACTATTTCGTTAAAAATTATGTTTGGAACTAATTCAATTTAAAATATTCTTCATTGACAAAAAACTGTCAACAATATTTTTAAATAATACTAAATATGAAAAATAAATTATTAAAATATTCAAAATACATAAAATAACTAAAGATGCATACAAATTACACATAAATTTAAAATATGCGAAATATATTATTTAGTATTTTAATAGTATAAACAATTTTTATACTTCCGTTCACTGTTTGTTAAATGCGTAATAACCAAAAGTAGGAGGTATTTTGTAAAAAATTGAAAAAGTAAAAATAATAATAAAGAAGAATATGAAATTAAATAAGGAAGATAATTTAATGAAATATTCTTTTTTGTTGATGGAGATGTGGAATTGGTTGGAATAAAATTACTGTAGATTCTGCAAAATGTGAAAAAATTTACTGCAAAATGAAGAAATGGTTGGAAATGGCCTAATGATATGTTCTTTACTGAAGGTTTGAGTTTTAGTTTGAAAATTGGTTTTGGGAGAGAAATAGTTTTATAATGTAAAAATTATATTAAAAATGTATATATAAATAGTAAAAAGTTGTATTAAAAATAATAAAAAATGATTATAATATATTAAATTTACTATTGAAACCAAAATCAAAACGTAAAGAACATGCCCTAAATTTATAATTATAATAGTAATTATAAATATATATATACATAACTATGTACGTGTTCTTTTTGATGGGTTTGAAAACGGTTTTGAAACTAGTTTTTGAAAAATAGTTTTATAATGTAAAATTTGCATTCAAAATATACAAGTATATAGTTGAATAGTAAAAAATTGCATTGAAAATGATAAAAAATAATTATAATATATTAAATTTACTATTGAAAGCAAAACAAAAACTAAAAGAACATGCCCTATATTGTTGATCAATAAATTTTAATTTTCTAATGTAAATGAACATTTAAAATTCTTACTATAAATTAAAAATCTATAATTTCTCCCTTCCAAACTATAAAATCTCTAAGGGTTCATTTGGTTAAATGGAATTAGAATTGAATTGGAATTGAAATTCTATAGAATTGAATTTTGGAATTGGAATTGGAATTGCAAATCCATTTCAATTCCATTGTTTGGTAAAACTATATAATTTATTAGAAATTGAATTGTGATTCCATTTTTTTGTTTGAATACTCAAAATTATGTATAGAATTAGAATTCAGTTGTAATAGGCAAAATAACCATATTTCATTGCATCTTTAGTACACCTTCATAGTCTGAATAGTATTCCTCCTCCTTCACTACCATCCAACTCCATGAAACTCACTTCCTTCGAACTCAATCATCCATTTATTCCAATTTCCATTTTATTTCAACCTTCCCGTTTTTAGCTTTTCTTCACACATGTTTTACTATCTCCCAATTCTACTACTAGTTACAGAGAAAAAGAAACAAAAAATTGAAGATCTTGATGAATGAGTGGGATGTCCTCCATGAGGATTGATTTCTTGAATCCATCATGAACATGATGATGATGCAGGGAAGTTCTTCTCAACAAAATACACAACCTCTTCAGAGAATGTTTTCAAGAACTAACCCACCTGCCCATCTCCAAAACAACTTCTTCCAAAGTTTTACCTTTCCCAATTCAATTTGAGCCAGAGCAAGATCAATCCATCTTCTCCTGTAACAGCTGAAACGGATCAAGATCTGTTTTCTTCAAGAAAGAAACTGAATTTGTCAACATGAAACTAGACTCAGCCAAGTCCAACCACATCAACAGCAGGGCAATGAAGCCACTGCCTCAGATGTAGTGTTGATGCGGGTGGCGATAACCAAGAAACAATAAAAATTTTCTCTCCGAACGCAATGAAAGTTGTTGATGAAGAAAAGATAATGATCAAAAACAACAACATGATGGATCATGGAGGTGATACTAAAGATGCAAAGAAAGAGCTACTTGGGATAATGATGATGATCATAATTTTGGTGGGATTATACCAAACTAATTTTCTTGTCCTCGTCTTTATACAAATATAATAGAAAGACAACAGAAAAAAAAAAACCCATAAACCTATTAGAGGCCCGGCCCATCTTCAATATTCATTTTTTTTAAAGACTTAATCTTCATTGAATGTTTCTTCATTTTTGCCTTCCCCTACATGCATATTTCCATCAAAATCACACAAGTGACCAAACCTCATTCATCATACTCTGACATATAGTAGTTCTGCAGTAAAAAAAAATGCAACAGCCCAAATCATATATAGCAGCGAGCAAACAACAAACAGAGCCTAAAAATCACTTAAGCACAGAAGTATAGCTGCAAAATTTAGGGCCGATAGTGTAGGTTTACCCGCTGTTAAGCTTCAAGCAGCTTAAGAAGCCTAGAGGTGCAGCCACAGATCAAACATTGTTTAGTAAACAAAAAATGTTCAAACATTGTTTAGAACTGCTACTGCTATTGACATATCATAATAGAAGACAAAACAGTATCCACCAACCATCATCCCAAGACTTGAGACTCAAAAGCATCAAATTCAAAAGCCAAAAGAAAAGAAAATCATGACTAAAAAGACTGAGAAAAATTTAAGGAAAGAAAGATGTGATTACCACACTCACATGACATACAAATGTAGAGAGAAAAGAAGGCCAACAAATTAAAAGCCTAGAACAGAAGTAAACTTTCTTAATCTTAGAGTGCTTCCTCATTACTCAAGAATCCCACATCTAATAAAACCAAAACAAATTCGGCAGTTAGGATGCCATTTCCACATACTTCAAGATGAACTTTTTCTCTCTGATTCTAAAGCTTAAGATTTCCAAAGATCACACAGGTCAGAATCCAGAATGTGGGTGTAAAAAATATGCCATTATGAACACATCTAAAAATATACCACTTCTTAAGCCAGACTGCTTGAGGAATCTAATCACGTGAGCCCAAATTTTGTTTATAGGCAATTTATACACATCTACTTCATAATGGATTGTTTTTTTGCCTTAGTTTAGTATTAGGCCGTTTTAAAAAAATATGTATCTTCCTTAGTTATTCATGTTGATATGAAGCGTGCTAATCTCACTAATTATTTCTGCCCCTGATTTGCCATTTAACAAACATGGCACATTTCCAGAATGTAAGTACTAATTAGGGGATACGCAGGAAATGGAGGCACATGTATGAAATTCTTATGCATTATAATGTCAGGGTTTTTGGTGCTTTGGTTTCTTCCAATTTCTTAACCATAGCTTGAACACAAAAGAGAATCAAATAATGCTTACCCTGTCTGCTGCTAATGATTTTATTGTAAAACCAAGTTCAAGAAAACAACTTCCAAAGCCAAATCCTCATCCATCGTGAATAAATGGCAGCTTTATAGTTCCAACAAAACACATCAGCTTCAACTTGAAGATACTTGTACAAAATTACAGAAACAGGAACTTCTAGTTCTTTGCAAATTAAGAGGTACTTCACCAAGTAGGGAAAAAAAGGAATCAATCATTCAATCTAATCACATGTAAACATAACTTGTTTTTGTAAGATTCTATGATTATAACAAGCAAATAATCTCCTGTAACCACCTAACTTTCTGTCAGTTCTTGTCTCGTATATCTTTCTTTCCTGTATATTTCAATAGAAAATAATGCATAACTAAGATATCAAAATTTCAAGAACTCAGAACACAACCGTCAAAGGAAAAATTGAAGTCAAATACATACCCGAAAATCCTAGAACATTTTTGGATCAACCTGATGGTAACATGAGGTAAGACTTTTCGCTAGCTTAGAAATTAATGTGGGAAAAGGGATAAAATGATTCGTAATTCTGCAAGTAAAAGAAACACCAAATAAAAATTGTAGCTATTTTAACATCTTAAAAAATCTCTCAATTGAGCTAATTGCTCACCATTTAATTTTGATGGGATCTGAAACTAATCACGTATTGTGGCTCATGTGGGTACTCCAAAGAATATATAGACGAGGAGACAACAAAATATTAACTTTTCACCACCAACGAAACCCCATTGCTCTTCTCCACTGCCGAAGCCGCCATCGATCTTCACCACCACCGAAACCGCCATTGATCTTCACAGCCGCCGAAACCGCCATTGATCTTCACCACCGCCGAAACCGCCATTGATCTTCACCGCCGCCGAAACCGCCATCGCCACCGGAGGTCTGCGATAGAGAAGAGAGAGGAGAGACGTTTGTGGGTATCTAGTCGAAGAAGAAGAACAGGAAAAAACCCATTTCACGTTATAACTCGAAAACTAATCATTTAACCGGCCTTTGACCTGCGAATTTTTAGAATTCTAAAGGAATTGGAATTGAAAATCTTTGGTCCAACTAAAGAATTCATCTCATGGAATTCACCCCAAATAGATTTGGAATTCCAAGATTTAATTTTGGAAAACTTCCAATTCCATGGGAATCAAACAGTAAATGAATTTTTAAAATTTCTAATATAAAAGATTTACATTTAAAATCGCTTACCTATATGCAAAATTTGTACTTTTCTTAATTCAATCCTAATTAGTTCAGCCTGATTTAGTATCATGGTTGCTAACTTTGATAGATATATATCTGTTTTAAAAATATTAAATATACGAAGTAGAGTTGAATATTACTGAGTCGATCTAAAACTTGTTATTAAGGCTCTGTAATTTTAGTGACTCAATTGTAAGATTTTTAGTTTAGAGAAGGAATATTTTTTTGGAAAGAATTTCTTTTAGGAATTTGTGTAGGAAAGATAAGGGGCCTGTTCTTTATGGAAGTCTATGAACTGGTTTGGGTATTTTTTTGGGTTGAGACCCAAAAATAGCCCTTTTTGGGTTGAGACCTATGTTTCTCACGGCCGGTGTTAACCCCGGGTCTCAGTTTTTGTGCTGAGACCAAAAACCATCCCCCCCCAGCCCATCTCCAAGAAACGGGTTCCTCTTTCTCTCTGCCAAAATTTCCCTCCCCCAAATCTTCACCCTCGACGGAGAATGAATTCCATCGTCTCTCAGAGCCAGCCAAAATTATCGTTGGCAAACGAACGGCCTACATTTTGCTTCGGCAGTTGTACTCCCCCCGGTGTCTTCTTTTGGTTCGTCGTCTGCATCAACGCCTCCAATTTTTACCCTAGGGATTTCGGGAAACTTGTGACCTCACCGGAATCCAACAAATTGACAAGGTCAGAATGAAGATTCTCGGCGGTGATTAACGGCGTAGAGAAGAGCTTCGGGCAAGGGTAAGCAATCGGCCGCAACTACCCCGATTTCCCAGGTAAACCTCCATTTCCTTACGCCACTGGCGGCCAAGACTTTTTCTGACTTTTAGTCGAATGTAAATCTGTATTCTATCTCATGTTAATTCATGTGAAACGGAGAAGTTGTTCTTGATTTTGGTTATTTTGATACATTTTTAACGATTTTTGCTCCATAAAATTGGTTTGAAGAACCATTGTTCCGAGTTGGGCTGTAGTGAAATTGTTTATACCTTAATTTTTCGGAGGCTCATAGGTGTTTGTAATGGTTGCCGTTGGAGTAGGTTGTTCTTGATTTCGTTGCTGAAAAGTTGTTGATTTTGTTGCTGCCAAGCTGTTGATTTTGTGTGCCTTTTTTTGGCAATTTTGTGTTACTCTGTGTCGGGGGCTTGGGGGGTTTGATTTTTTCGACTTAGAAGAGGTAGAATTTGACAGAGATGTGAGAATGACCTATAGAGCTGTGTGGATCCGTCTTCCAAGAAGAACCAAAATCGGGTCGGAGTATTTTTCAATTAGAAATATCTGGATTGCATGCAATTGGGATTCCAGTGGCTTTCGATGATGAAAGAAATGTTGTGAGAATTCTGAGTGGACTTATAATGCTTCAGAATTAATGGTTATTTAAAAATTTTGGATGCCCGTGGTTATGGTTGAATCTAAGAAGTTCTTTTCATTAATATTTGATTGTATAAGTTATGAACTTACACTTGAGCATAGAGAAGCAGAACTAGGCGCCCAACTGTAGAAACATGTAGGTTTACAGGGCGAAAACGTCGAAGGTCAATTTAGTAAAGAGAACAGATATTTGCTTTGTCTGCTAAAATCAGCTCCTGCATTAATACTAGCCTTTATGTATTTGGAGATTAATGTTGTTTTTTTGGTTTAGCATTAATTGTTAGAGGTTATGGTTTTCTTATTACGAATTTTGTTGATTCTAACCGTACTACTTGTTATATTTCCTTACTGGTTCACATATGACATTCAATAAACATGCGGTTTATTGACCCTTCTGCTCAGTTGCATACCATGCAATCCACAATACGACAACCTGGAATGAGAAGACCTAAACAACGGGAACATAAGGGTATGCTACTCTATGCAACATTTATTTTCACTGAGTACTACATATTTTTATCGTTTCACTTTGATTATGTATGAATGATAGTATCATATTATTAATTTAGGTGGTTTAACAAGAAGTTGTAGCACCATAGTCTCTGTGACGGACAGTAACAATATATCACTATGCACTCGCAATTCAACGGTTTCAAAGGTTTTTTTCTAATAACCCTATTGCAACCAATTATGCTAATAATGTTTGCTCTATTTGTGTCTATCACCAACTTAATAATTTCTGTTTTGTATCATACATTCTCTGTAAATTTGTAAAATATTTTCTTTATTCATGTTTTAATTTGTGGTGGTAAGAAAATGGATGGGAAATCCGGGACACAGATTCAGAAGGCACAATGGCCACAACATGTTGAGCGTGCACTATTGGAAATTATCCAAAAGGATAATACAACTCTAGGTCGGAAGAGGTGTTCATACAATGAAGCCCATTTAAAAGATATAGCTAATGAGTTAAATACTGCAACTGGCATGGCTTTGACAGGGCCCAAAATCAGCAACAGGATAATAGGTTGGAAAAAGAAGTATAGAATTTGAAAAAAATTGTTGCTTGGCCAGATGGTTTGGGGTATAGAGCAAAGTATGATGAAGGGACAGGGATGTTCCAGGTTGGTGACTGGGAAGTGCTTGAGAATGTGAGATTGCTATTTTCATATCTACATCCCTTTTAGATATTACTTGCTCTTATGTAAAATATGTAGTTAATGTCCATTTCTTCCACAATGTTTGGTATTGTCTCAGATGTTTCCTGGAGCGAAGAGAGAATGCAAGGGAAAAACATTTCCCTACTATACTGAGTTAGATTAATTGCTTTCAGGTGGAGCGGCTGACGAAAATATAGCAATTAGCTCCAATCATATGCCACAGAAAATGGCTACAACTACTGACCTGTGGGATTCTGATGATGACATTCAGTTGGGTAATGCATCTGATGAAGGTGAGAGTCCTCAGCCAAAGGAGAAAAGTAAGGGAAAGCGGCCTGCCCGGGGAGAAAGGGGTTTTGCTTCGAAATCCAACAAATCCACTTTCAGCGCTAGCCCTAATGACATGCAATCTTGCATTGATGCATTCAATAGGTCCATGGGCTCGCAGCATTATAACCCCACTCCTACTACTGTGGTTAACCCTCTTGACATTGCTAAAGCTTTGAATGCTTTGCGTTTAGATTCGTCCACATACGCTAAAGCTAGTAAGAGTTTGGGAAAGGACCCTTTTATGGCAGCTATATTCTTAGTCTCTGAGGAAGATCAACAGCAAGCAATCGTTGATGAAATCCTTAACGTGTGACCTAATGGGACATGCTGAAGGGGTTGCGTTGGGAAATGTTCTTGCTCTCTATCCATTTCCCAATGCAGCTACTGCGTCATTGCAAACGTTTGCTAGTTTGATTGAGAATGCTTCTCTTGTTTCTATTTATTGTTTATTTGTACTGTTTAGTTGTGGTTAACAATTTTCCATTGTTTGGGAGTTGTTTTCATTGTACGGCAATCTGTTGGTTTTTATTGGTTTGTTCGTTGTTGAAGACTGTGACAGTAGTTTATTTGAGACAGATATCATTGTACGGCATGTGTGTTGTTTGGAATTTATGTCATTGTTGGCTTATAACATGTTCCGATTTTTGGAACATCTGATACTCATGGGCTACCAAGGTTATGTGCATGCAATGAAATGGTTCTCTTATTAGAAGTCGGAAGATGCTTGCCCTATTTTTCCATGCTTTGTTAATTTGTTCTCTTTTTACACGTGCGGTTGGTAATTAGAAAAAGTAACTTTATTGCTTTTTGGATTACAGCCTAATCATGACAGATGATGAAATGAATTCAGCTGATGAGTCCACAAATGGAGCAAGTGCAGATACTGGAAGTGGTGCCAAAACCAACAATGCAGACTCTGCAAATTGGGATAGCACTGTGGCCCTCTATCAACTAATGTTGTTAAACCAACTGTGCAGATTGCAAAGTCTTCAACGTCCTGAACGAGTGATTCAGCATGACTGCCCCCTATCGGGTAAGGATTACACTAAGTGGATGTTAAGTTCTCGCCATCCACTCAACCTTTATGAGCAGACGTGCTTAACACGTCCGACTTTTAATGCCCTACTTGAGCGACTCCATTCAGATGGCTTTTATTTAAAAAAAGAGAAGGGGGTATCATGGAAAGAAGCATTTCTTATGTTTTTGATGTGCATGGCAAGAGATAAACACATCCGTGATTTAACAGATAGATTTCAACATTCCCCCTCTGTATGTTCTTGTGTGATCAGGGAAGTAAGGGAAGCCATTTGCAAAATGGGTCCCCATGTGATTGTCCCACGCAATCAAAACATTGTTCATCCACTAATCCGATGAAGGCGACATCTATTTCCTTATTTCAGGGTAAGTCGAGGTATATTACGTCTGAAAGTGGTGTTAATATCTAATGTTGATAGTGTTTGTTTTTCACTTTTAATTAATTGATAGAAAGATGATTATAGATATTTAACATTTTTTTAATTTCAATACTATAATTTTGAAAATGAGTATTATAATGATTCCATAATATGATTTCTTTCACTCGTAGGGGTGTGTGGGAGCAATAGATGGGACACATGTAGAAGCTTGGGCTAGAAGTGAGGTACAAGTACATTACAGAAATCGCAAAGGTCAAGTATCGTAACGTATTAGCTGTAGTTGGTCATGACATGCGTTTTGTTTTTGTATTGGCTGGTTTTGGGGGCAGTGCACATGATGCAACTGTTTTACAAGCGGCAATTGATAACCCACTTCATGCTTTTCCAATGCCCCCCTAGGGTAAATATTATGCTGTTGATTCTGCATACAGAAATATGCCTGGTTTCCTAGCCCCGTTCCGTGGTATTGAATACCACATTAGTGCATTTCGTGGACGGGGCGGACATTATTTTTCGGTGAAGGAGTTATTCAATCATAGGCATGCACAAGTGCAAAATGTAGTGGAGTGAACTTTTGGAGTGTTGAAGAGTAGATTTCACTTTCTCACGGGACCGATGTTCAGCTATTCGCCAAGAAGTCAGGCGGAATTTGTGGTGGCCTGCTGTGTTATCAATAATTTGATAAAAGATTACAATCCCAGAGACGAGATATTTGAAGAGCTTGCTGATAACGTTGATGAAAATGAGAATGTGGTGATTGATGGGGAAATGAATTGGAATGAGCTGGTGGAGGTTAATCAGTCGTAGGTGGGGATAAATCAAATGTCGCAACTGCGAATGAACATTGTGAACCAATTGTTAGAAAGCCTGCAATTGTAAATTATCTGTCGCTTTAATTTTTTTTTGTATGAGTTGAAGCACTTTTATTTTACTGCTAGATATAGGTGCTCGATTATTAATGTTTTTGTATTATTGGTAAATTTCGATAGTACGTGCAGAATTGAGTATTAGAAAAGTAGTGTCCGAGGCTGCTACAAACAACTTCATTAACCATCACATATTCAATAAAATTAATATGTGTGAAACACTTCGGTTAATTATTTGAATAATGTCAAATTTTTTCTTTTTTAATTTTTAAAAAATTTCCGTTAATAAATTTTTTTATTTGTTTCAAATAAATAAAATCAAACCATAGTGGAAAATTTTTGGAAGAAAAAAAGAGGGAAAAAAAATTTTCGAAGTAAATTTGAACTAATACCCATGTTCTTTAGCTTGGGTTGAGAACTGGTTTGAACCCAGTTTTCAAAACCTTGTTTCTTACAAATTGGCTGAAACCCATTTGGCTGAAAACTGGTTTCAAACCAGTTCTCAGAACATCGTAAAGAACAGGCCCAAGAAAAAGTGTAATAATTATATTATTTTTTGAATATATGTGAGTGAAGATTGAGAGAAAAATTTGAAATTTGAAATTTGAATTAAGTGAAAATGCTCACATTTGTTTTCGATTAAATATAAGAGCTATCGATACTGTTCAACACTCTTTGGCTCAACATGGGGCAACCAGCCCTTTTGACGAGTCCTTGTGGGCTACTGTCCCTCATTTTGTTTCTTAATTGCTACTAGACGATTTTCAGCGCCGTTAATTAATAAATGTCTTTTTACCCTAAAAAAGAATAAAAATATAAGAGCTATTGATGTATAATTGTTACCAAATCAAGTAAAAGTATTAATAAAATTTAAAACTACAAAAAATACATATTTAGAAATTAGAACAAATATCCAAGTAAGGGAGTGCTTGATTGGGTGTAGTAGAAGACTGCAATGAAAGTTACTTGGGAATGAATGTGATTGATGATGCTTGGTTGGATGTAATAAGAATCAAAATTTCCTAATCACTCCCTTAATTTCATTACATACCTCCATGTATTCACCCAATCCCATTTAGGAATTAGTGAGCAATATTTTTTTACTAAAAATGTCCTTACTTCTATTAACTTTATTAATTTACTTTCTCTCTCTAAATGTTTTTCTCTCTCTAATTTTATTATTTCATTTTCTCTCTTAAAATTTTTTTCTCTAACTTTATTATTTCACTTTCTCTTTTTAAATTTTTTTTCTCTAACTTTATTATTTCACTTTCTCTCTCTAAATATTTTTCTCTCTCTAACTTTATTACTTCACTTTCTTTCTATAAATATTTCTCTCTTTAACTTTATTACTTCACTTTCTCTCTCTAAATATTTCTCTCTTCTCTCACTTTATTACTTTTTTCTCTCTCTAATTTTATTACTTTACTTTTCTCTCTAAATTTTTATCTCACTGTCTCTCTCTATATATCTCTTTTTACTTTTTCTCTCTACATATATTTTTTTTACTTTTGCTCTCTATTTTATCCTTTAATTTTCTCTCTCTACATTTTCTCTTTCTCTCTCCACATCTATTATTTTACCTTTTCTCTATAATTTTATCCTTTAATTTTTTATCTCTACATTTTCTATTTATCTCTATATCAATTATTTTACTTTCTCTCTCTACCTTTTTCCTTTAATTTTTTTCTTCTAACTTTATTACTTCACTTTGGTTATTTTCTTAATATAATTAAAAGGATAAAATTAAAATTTTAACTGATTGTCATTACTAATGATGAGCTAAATCAAGCATTATCAATCACAATAATACTCATTACACAATTTCAACTAAGCACAATTGACTCATCAATAATTTCTATTGCCATTGACCCTTCAATTATTTTCATTGAGGAATTTATTCTAAATGTCTAAATAAATGTAATTTGCCCAAATATTATTTACAAAAAATGTATCAAGAATTTTACAAAATTGTATGAAGAATGAGTTTGAAACTTGGGCCTGATTGGTATAGTTTGAGTATCATTTTAATTTTATAAATAATTTTCCTTTATTCTCAACAAGTTTTTAAAATATTTTTAATAAAATTTTTTATATTTTCAACACACAATTTTTTTACATTCTTAATATATTTTTAATATTATAAAATAAAAATAAAACTCAAATTATAGATTTGGCTTTGGTTGAGGACAAAAACACAATGCACCTATGCAAGCCTATGCAATTCTCGAAACATGTAAAGAGACTTTTTTTTGCTTTGAGAGAGTTGTCTTCCTCTTCTTCCAAGAACCTCTTGGGAAGAGATATGATGATTTCCTTCCTCCCCCTTGCCAGTAGTTAATGGAAGTTCAGTAAAATATGATGATCATTTCCTACCTTCCTTCTTTCTTCTTCTCTACTATTATTCTCCCTAATCTGTCCTTTTCTTCCTCTCTTCTCCCCCTACTTCCCTTTCGTCTTATTCTTTTTTTCACTTTTAGTTTCACCAATGATGCTTGCAGGCATGAACTCCAATCCTAATAAAAGACCCAAGCAAGATGCAACAGCTTCTTCTTCAGAGGAACATGAAGATAGACTTAGCTCTTTTCCGAACTGCATCCTCTGTCATATTCTCTTATTTATGACCACAAAGAATGCGGCCGTAACATCCATTCTGTCAACGAGGTGGAGGTACCTTTTTCTAGCTGTTCCAAAGATTGATTTTCAAGAATTCCATAGGGTTTTAATTTCGGAAGTATATCAAATCAGAAGACCAGTTAATCCAAATGAGGATTTCATACATTTTGTCAATAGGAGGCTGATGCTATGTATGACATCTTCTATAACTGAATTTCAACTTTGTTGCACAAGGTTGCCTGAAGCTCAAGTGGTAAATCTATACTCTGTTCTCTTGTGGCTTTGGTAGAGAATCATCACTTTTTTTTTTCTAAAACTTTACACAAAGAAATAACTTTATTTTTTTAACAATTTAAAATTAAAATTTTAAAATTCCCTCTAAATATTTACTCACATAAATTAAAAAAAAAATACAATCATTATACTTTTTTATCTCTCATTTACATAATTTTCCAAAAAAAACTTTCCTCTAAAAAAAAATTTTTCCTCTAATAAAATTTTTTCTACCAAAACCACAAGAGAACAGAGCCTTACTACTCTGTTCTTTCGGAATGTCAATGTGCTTGAAGTTCGAAGTGAAGGAATGTTGGCTCCAGCTTGCCCCCATGCCCACTGAATTTTTTGCGAATTATATCTTTAGTGGTCTTAAATTTGTTAGCTATGTAATAGTTTAGGTTGGTGAGGGTATTTCAGTCATTTGCCTTGTTTGTTTATATAGTATTCAATGGTTTTAGTTGGTCCCTTAAAATGTTTCTATTTGGTCCAAGTTGGAATAAAGGTTTTAAACGGTCCAAACTTCAAAATCCGGCTAATGTTTTTCTTGGCTCCGATTAGCACTCCTACTTCACATGATTCACCAAGGGCATCTGGTAGAAAAGAAAAAAAAAGACATCTTGACCCACTTTTTCTTTTCTTTTACTTTTGAGCAGCCCTTCACTAGAGTCTGGAGCAGCCTAATACCTTCCTTCCATTTTCTTGGAATCAGTCTTGCACAACCCAGATCATTCTCCATTAATTGATTACAACATCTTCTCCCAACTCTAACGATTGCAAGCTAAAAAAAAAAGCTGAAACTTTTGAATTGGAGGCAGCAAATCTGGGCAACGCTCAGTAAAACAAACTAAACAGGGGCTTCAAATTACTAAATAAGAACAACTACATGCCATTCAAAATATATTTCAGAGCTTACAAAAGTTGTTTGTTCATGTGCAGACAAAAGCTTCCAGCATCACACATGCACTTTGACAATGAGATCTGCACACTTGATGTTATTTACCAATATATCACACTTGGTCTGTGTCTGAAAATGAGATATGCACCAAAACTTAGCCGATTCATCACTCAACCAATTAAAAGCATTCATATGTTCAAGTCTCAAATTCTTCATTAGCTGCTGGTACTTTTCCACGTATGTTGCTTTTGCAATTTTCCACATTTTTTACTTCAAAGCCAGCCCCCCGTTGCCGTTGGTCTTCTTCAAATTATTATATAAATGCTGCACAAAATGTCGATGAGAAATTCTGGGTAGCAACTCATAAACTGTTGGGC
Organism: Leptodermis oblonga; assembly: GCA_016801395.1. Lineage (NCBI taxonomy): Eukaryota > Viridiplantae > Streptophyta > Magnoliopsida > Gentianales > Rubiaceae > Leptodermis > Leptodermis oblonga. The sequence goes on along the minus strand of CM028754.1, from coordinate 9,238,463 downwards.
AAAGTCCCTGTATGCATAAACACCAAAAAATAAATTATTAATGTAATCAAAGGATATGCAAATAATGTATTCAATTTCGAAAATAACCTAGAGTTTTACCTTCTGTCTGTATGAAACAATCACCCATTCTGGACTGTCTCTAATTTTCAGATCTTCAATAAGACTACTTAGAAACCAACTCCAAGTATCCTTGTTCTCCACTTCAACAATAGCGTAAGCAACTGGGTACATATTGTTGTTGGCATCCTACCCAATTGCAGTCAATAACTGCCCTTTGCAAGGTGTTTTCAGGTGGCACCCATCAATCCCCAATACTTTCCTACAACCTTCCAAAAAACCTTGTTTTGTTGCCCCTCAACACAAATACAGTCTCTGAAATCTATCTGGCTCATTGTCCCGTCTTAACAAATATTGTAGACCCTGGATTGGTTCTACAAAGCTCAGCTACATAATCATTAATTATCAGGAACTGGTCAAAAATCTTCCCCATTACTTTTGTTAAAGCCTTTTTCTTAGCTCTCCACCCCTGGGTTTTTGAAATTGTCAACTTTTTTTCATTCTGAACTCTAAGCATTAAGGCTCTGTTCTTTTGTGGCTTGTATAGTGAAAATTTTGTTGGAGGGAAGTTTTTTGTTAGAAATTTTTTGGAGGGAAGTTTTTTTGGAAAATTGTGTAAGTGAGAGATTAAAAAAGTGTAATGATTGTGTTATTATTTAAATTTATGTGAGTAGGTATTTAGAGGGAATTTTAAAATTTTAATTTTGAATTGTTGAAAAAGTAAAGTTGTTTCATTGTGTAAAGTTTTGGAAAAAAAAAATGATAATTCTTGAAAAATTGCCACAAGAGAACAGAGCCTAAATGTGGAATTGTAATATTAGGGTTATTCCCAAAGTCATCAGAGTCCCATTCAGAGACAATGTTTGAGTTACAAAGTCTAGGGCCCTGTGTGGTATGATTTCCAAAACATAGTTTTGAGATTTATTTTAATTTTATAATATTAAAATTGTATTGGGAATGTAAAAAGGTGTATTAAAAAATATAAAAAGATGTATTGAAAATGATGAAAAATTATTATAAAATTAAAATTTTTATCAAAATCATATTTTAATAATCAAAACAAACAGGGCCCTACTCCACACTTTTTTGCATGTGTGTTTTCCATTGTAGGTCCTTATCTCAAATGTAGGGTCATTTGCAACTTTGGTTCCATAAAGCTCCCAAGGACATTGATTAACACACCTCACCCTAATATTGTCATTCTTCAGATCTTCAATAAGACTACTTAGAAACCAGCTCCAAGTATCCTTGTTCTCCACTTCAACAATAGTGTAGGCAACTAGATACATATTGTTGTTGGCATCCAACCCAATTGCAGTCAGTAATTGCCCTTTGCAAGGTGTTTTTAGGTGGCACCCATCAATCCCCAATACTTTCCTACAACCTTCCAAAAAACCTTGTTTTCTTGCCCCCCAACACAAATACAGTCTCTGAAATCTATCTGGCACATTGTCCCGTCTTAACAAATATTGTAGACCCTGGATTGGTTCTACGAAGCTTAGCTACATAATCATTAATTATCCGGAACTGGTCAAAAATCTTCCCCATTACTTTTGTTAAAGCCTTTTTCTTAGCTCTCCACCCCTGGGTTTTTGAAATTGTCAACTTTTTTTCATTCTAAACTCTAAGGCTCTGTTCTCTTGTGGCTTTGGTAGAGAATCATCACTTTTTTTTTTTCAAAACTTTACACAAAAAAACAACTTCACTTTTTCAACAATTTAAAATTAAAATTTTAAAATTCTCTCTAAATACGTACTCACATAAATTCAAAAAATAACACAATTATTACACTTTTTTATCTCTCACCTACACAATTTCCCAAAAAAAACTTCCCTCCAAAAAATTTCTAACAAAAAACTTACCTCTAATAAAATTTCCTCTACCAAAGCCACAAGAGAACAGAGCCTAAACATTAAATGTGGAATTGTAATATTAGGGTTGTTCCCAAAGTCAACAGAGTCCCATTCAGAGACAATGTTTGAGTTACAAAGTTTAGTACTCCACACTTTTTTGCATATGTGTTTTCCATTGCAGGTCCTTATCTCAAATGTAGGGTCATTTGCAACTTTGGTTCCATAAAGCTCCCAAGGACATTGATTAACACACCTCACCCTAATATTGTCATTCTTCAGATCTTCAATAAGACTACTTAGAAACCAGCTCCAAGTATCCTTGTTCTCCACTTCAACAATAGTGTAGGCAACTAGATACATATTGTTGTTGGCATCCAACCCAATTGCAGTCAGTAATTGCCCTTTGCAAGGTGTTTTCAGGTGGCACCCATCAATCCCCAATACTTTCCTACAACCTTCCAAAAAACCTTGTTTTCTTGCCCCCCAACACAAATACAGTCTCTGAAATCTATCTGGCACATTGTCCCGTCTTAACAAATATTGTAGACCCTGGATTGGTTCTACGAAGCTTAGCTACATAATCATTAATTATCCGGAACTGGTCAAAAATCTTCCCCATTACTTTTGTTAAAGCCTTTTTCTTAGCTCTCCACCCCTGGGTTTTTGAAATTGTCAACTTTTTTTCATTCTAAACTCTAAACATTAAATGTGGAATTGTAATATTAGGGTTGTTCCCAAAGTCAACAGAGTCCCATTCAGAGACAATGTTTGAGTTACAAAGTTTAGTACTCCACACTTTTTTGCATATGTGTTTTCCATTGCAGGTCCTTATCTCAAATGTAGGGTCATTTGCAACTTTGGTTCCATAAAGCTCCCAAGGACATTGATTAACACAAATGGCCCTCACCCTAACATTGTCATTCTTCAGCAGTTTTAATTCCCTCCTATCTAAAATAGAATGCATTCTAATTGCCTTAACCAAAGTTTGTTTGTCCCCAAACAATATTCCAATGTAAAATGTAGGATTACTCATGTCTGTATCTGGGTTGAACTCTTTTTGCCCCTGTCCTGTACCTTCTACGTACCCCCTCAGAATCTGATGAGAAGGCAACATTTTTTATGCCTGATACAGATGCACAATCACTTTCACTGCCACTGCCCAAGTCAATATCATTAAACCCCCCATTGTCTCCATTACTGTTGCTTATGTTCAAACTAACATTAGAAGCCTTGTAATTACTAATGCACCACCCAACCTTCTCAATTTCTGCATCTACATATTACTCAAACAGCAAATCATTTTCTTTATCAGACAGCAAATAGTCAGAATCACAAATAGTTTCATCATCTTTGCTATCTGACTCACCCATAGACAATTGTCCTAAACTATCACCAAACAACTCACTATGTTCAGTTAATGGATCATATTCATTTTTCCCAACTCTAAACACCTCCACCAGTTTAAGACCTTCTAGTGACTCTACCATTTCATAAATATCACTGGGCACATCAAATTTTTTAAAACCTGCACTCACATTAAACTTATGATAATGATAGAACAATTTGTGAGGCCCATTGCACCCTATCCTTTCAGCCATCCCATGCAAATCGTTAATAGAAATTGTATTTGACTTTATGAAGTCAAAGTAATCCACCTCACCCTCAACATACATAAGTCTAGGCTGATTATGAAATCTTCCACCATGATGATATTTAATTGAGATTAAATTTAACCCATCGCCTGTTAAAAATATTATAAACAAAAATTTCATCACATATGTCAAATACCATTCCAGGTAGAAAAGTGAAAGGAAAAAAAAAAAAAAAATTATGAACAAGGGCAAACAAATGCAATAAACATTTTTGAACCAGTACATCCCAATAAGACAATGAAAGGAAAACTGAACCTTTAGGTGAAAGAAATACTTTATGTTTCGTCATCTTCAACATCAGGTAAGTCAAAATCAGGCCCTCTCCACATTTTCACGTACAGTCCCGATCGAATCTCCACAAAATACAGTGGCTGATGTGTTTCTTTAAAACCCTAATCGTTTACCTCAGCCTTTTCAGACATATTTCCTCCTTCAATCCATATTATTATTTATACAAGTGCAGGTAAAAGTTGGGGGTAAAAAGTGGGTCAGCACTTATATTTGTGTTTCCACCATTGCCCCTATTAAAAAGCCCGTGCAAATCACGTGTTGATCGGCAGCGGGTCATTTTTGGTTGGATTTTGAAATTTGGACCATTTAAAACCTTTATTCCAACTTAAGAGACCAAATAGAAACTTTTTAAACTTAAGGGGCCAATTAAAACCATAGTATCAAGTTTTGGGACTATAGAAGTCATTAAACCTATAGTATACTTGCCCAAATTGGAAGACTAATTTTTGTATCAATTTAGGTTTTCTCTTCTTCTGTTCTCTTCCGCTCTTCTCTTCTTCTCTTCCAAATGTAACATGGTATCAGAGCCTAACCTCAATCCAAGCACAACTTTCGGGCTGCGGCGGTCGCAGCATTTTTTTTTTGTCGGGCAGAGACTGGTTTTGCAAGGGCATTGGGTTTGCATTGTTTCTGGCGGTTTGGTGGTGTTCTGTACGGCCGCAGCGGAGGTTTTCGACGGGTCAGTGGTGTTTTGGTCGCGGAGGTTTTCGGCGAGCCATTGGTATTTCGGTATTTCTCATCCTTCGGTATTTATTGCTGCTCTTATTTGGTGTTTAGTGCTAAAATTGTTGGGTTATTGCTATATTGTGTTGAAATTGGTTGTTGCCCTATTTTCTATTGGAGTATTGCACTATTATGTGGTTTTGGTTGTTTTCAATCTGGTAGTTGAAATTGGTTGTTGCTATATTCTCCAAGTTTTGTTTATTAGTTGGGTAGTTGATTTATTCAGTTTGTTTGGTGGAAGTTTTGCTATTTCGGTTTTGATTATTAGCATGGCTTCTAAAAAGGATGATTCTCTTCAAGCCATTAGTGTCCAATTGAATGGAAAAAATTACTCTTATTGGAGCTATATATGTGATGCTGAATTTTCTGAAAGGGAATAGACTGTGGGAATATGTGGATGGAACTTGGGTTAAGCCAATAGAGTCAATATCTAAAAGTTCAAAGGCAGTAAAGGATGATAAATATGCTAAAAATTTGGCGAATTGGAATGCCTACAATTCAAAAATTATCACTTGGATTAACAATTCTGTTACTCAATCTATTGGAGTTCAGTTAGCAAAATTTGGTCCTATGAAAGCTGTTTGGGATCACTTGGAAAAATTGTATCGGCAGTCTAATTTTGCTAAGCAATATCAGTTGGAGATTGATATTCCTTCTCTTCGGCAAATCAACATGAGTATTCAAGAATTCTATAATGCTATGACCAATTTGTGGGATCAGTTACTCTTACTGAGTGCGGACCTTAGTGTTTTTGAACCATATATTGCTCGTAGAGAGCAGCAACATTTAGTTCAATTCTTGATGGCCCTCCGTGAGGATATTGAGGGCTTGCGCGGATCGATTTTACATCGCAATCCTCTCCCTTCAGTTGACTCTGTGTTCAATGAATTCTTGGCTGAAGAAATTCGGTTGAAGTCAAAATCTGTAAAACAGGGAATTCTACCTTCTCCTAGTCCATCTGTGTTTGCTGCTCCTTCTAGATTTCTTTCCACTAATCAGAAAGCTGGTCAAGATGAATGTCGTTTTTGCAAGCAGAAAGGTCATTGGAAAGCCCATTGTCCTAAGTTGTTGAATAGAGCACCAAGGACCTTGAAGCCTCCCTCGTCAAATGTTGCAATTGCTGCTACTGTAGCCCCGATTGCTATTGGGAATACATCTACTGCTACTATGGCTAAACTTGCGGAGCAATTTCAAAAATTTATGGCTTCTCAGCCACATGCTTTGACTACTTCTGTGGACCTTTTCTTCAACAGGTATTTCTTCTCCATGGATACTAGACTCTAGAGCTTCTCATCATATGTCATCTGATGCTACTTCTTTTATCAACCTCTGTTCTAACTCTTCTGTTCCCGTCACAACTACTGATGGTACCCCTATGCCCACCCAAGACATTGGATCCATTTGCACTTCTCATTTATCTTTGTCCAATGTTTACTACATTCCCAATTTAACTTTGAATCTTGCATCTGTTGGCCGTTTGTGTGATTCGGGATTCTCTTCCACTGCTTGTTATGTGCAGGAGGTGCAGTCCGGGAGACTGATTGGGATCGGCCATAGGCAAGGGGGACGCTATGTTTTGGATGAATTGAAATCTTCTCATGTTGCAGCTCCTACTGTTGATTTATCATCTTTTCGTTTGAGTTCATCATCCTCTAGTTTTTATTTATGGCATTCATGTCTTGGACATGTTTCTTCTTCTCATTTAAAATACTTAGCATCCACAGGTGTTTTAGGACAATTGAAAACTCATGTTATATCTGAATGTTGTGGTTGTAAACTTGCTAAGTTTTCTGCTTTGTCTTTCTATAAAAGTGCTTCTGTTTCTGCTGCATCATTTGATTTGATTTATTCTGATGTTTGGGGATCATCACGTGTGCTAACCAAAGGTGGTTTTCGATATTATGTCTCTTTCATTGATGATTATACTCGTTTATGTTGGATTTATCTTATGAAAAATCGTTCTGAATTCTTTGATATTTATCAAAGTTTTTGTGCCCTTGTCAAAATCAATATAATGCTATCATTAAATGCTTTAGGTGTGATTTGGGTGGTGAATATACCTCCAATAAGTTCTCTTATTTACTTGCTTTTGATGGCACTATTCACCAATCTTCTTGTACTGATACTCCTGAACAAAATGGAGTTGCTGAAAGGAAACACCGTCATATTGTTGAAATTGCTCGTTCTCTTCTTTTGTCTGCATCTGTTCCTAGTGAGTTTTAGGGAGAAGCTGTCCTTACTGTCACATATGTTATAAATAGAATTCCATCATCTGTTACTGCAGGTTTGTCTCCGTTTGAAAAAGTACATGGTTGTATTCCTGATTACTCTTTCCTAAGAGTTTTTAGGTCTACTTGTTTTGTCCTTCGTCCTCATATGGAACGAAACAAATTGTCCAATCGTTCCGCAATATGTGTCTTTCTTGGTTATGAGGAAGGTCGAATGGGATATCGTTGTTATGATCCTCTTGCTCACAAATTCTATGTCTCTCGTCATGTAGTGTTTCTTGAACATATTCCTTTTTATTCCATTCCTTCTGATTCTCACTCTCTCACAAAGTCTGATATTATTCACATTGATCCATTTCATGTAGATTTGGATATGGTCTCACCCAATGTTCTATCTGATTCTAGTAACTTTAGAACTGAGTCTGACAATGCAGGCACCTCTTCAGATGATTCCTCTCCTACTCCTATGGCCTCTCCACAATCTCCTGTGACTACAGAACCTCCTCCTCGTTATCCACAATGTAATCGTAAGTCCACTCAATTACCAGACTTTTTTATTCAAATTATTCACATGCCTTTGCTTCCTTCTTGACCTCCATTCATCATTTATCTGAGCCTTCTTCATATCGTTAGGCTATACTTGATCCCTTATGGCAGATAGCTATGGCAAAGGAACTTTTTGCTTTGTCCAAAACGAATGCTTGGGATCTTGTTTCTCTAGCCTCAGGAAAGCATGCTATTGGCTCTCGTTGGGTTAATAAGATCAAAACAAAGTTTGACGGTCTGTTGAGCGATACAAAGCTCGTTTGGTGGCTAAAGGATTAGCAGTATGGGATGGATTATGAGGAAACATTTGCTCCTATTTCAAAAATGACAACCATTCGCACTCTCATTGCGGTCGCTTCTGTTCGTCAATGGGACATATCTCAAATGGATGTCAAAAATGCCTTATTGAATGGTGATCTTCAAGAGGAAGTGTATATGTTTTCCCCTCTTGGTGTTTCACATCGTCCTGGTGAAGTTTGCAAACTCAAAAAGGCTCTTTATGGTCTCAAACAAGCCCCTCGAGCTTGGTTTCAAAAGTTCTCTACTGTGATCTCTTCAGTTGGCTCTCTTGCTAGCTCCCATGATTCCGCTCTGTTTTTCAGGTCCACTTCTCATGGTCGCATTCTACTCTCTTTATATGTTGATGATATGATTATTACGGAGATGATATTGATGGGATTGCTAAATTGAAAATTCAATTAGCAAAACAATTTGAAACGAAGGATTTGGGTCCTCTTCGATACTTCTTGGGAATTGAAGTTGCTTATTCTCCTCGAGGATATCTCTTATCTCAGTCCAAGTATATTGCCTCTATTCTTGATCAAGCTCGCCTTTCTGATGCTAGAATAGCAGATACACCTCTTGAAATTAATGCTAAATATTCCCCTTCAGACGGGAATCTCTTACCAGATCCTACTCTGTATCGGACTATTGTTGAAAGCTTGGTGTATCTCATTATCACCAGACCAGATATTTCTTATGCAGTACATGTGGTTAGTTAGTTCATTGGTGCACCCACATCAGTTCATTGGGGAGCCGTTCTTCGCATCCTTCGCTATCTTCATGGCACCCAGTTTCAAAGTCTTCTGTTCCCTTCCTCTTCCTCCTTGGAGTTGTGTGCTTACTCAGATGCTGATTGGGCTGGAAATTGCACTTATCGTAAATCCACCACAGGTTTCTGTCTTTTCCTTGGTAACTCTCTCATCTCTTGGAAGAGTAAAAAACAAGATGTTGTCTCTCGTTCCTCCACAGAAGCTGAGTATTGTGCTATGGCTACTACAGTTGCTGTGATTGTTTGGTTGCGCTGGTTACTTGCTGATATGGGTGTAACTCTCTCTGGTCCCACTCCTATGCATTGTGATAACAAAAGTACCATTGAGATTGCACATTATTCAGTCTTTCATAAGCGCACTAAACATATTGAGATTGATTGCCACTTCACTCGTCATCACTTTCAGCGTGGTACTATTAGCCTCCCATTTGTATCTTCTTCTTTGCAGCTTGCTGATCTGTTTACAAAATCTCATCCGGCACTTCGGTTTCGTTTCCTGAGTAGCAAACTCTCGTTGATCACTCTTGATTCACGTGAGTTTGAAGGGATATGTTAGCTATGTAATAGTTTAGGTTGGTGAGGGTATTTCAGTCATTTGCCTTGTTTGTATATATAGTATACTTGCCCAAATTAGAAGACTAAGGGCATGCTTGGTTGATGGTTTTGGAGGTTTGGGAATGGGAATGGAATGAAAGTTGTTGTTTGGTTAGGTTGGGGTATGGTTTTGATTCCCTCCTTTGAGGCAATCCTCCATATCCTAGCATATTGGGGGGTATGGGTTTGATTCCCTCCTTTTGTGTGTATTTTTTATTTTTTAAAAATTTTAAGTGCTAAAATTCATCATTATAATATATTTTAACACAAATAGTTTATAATATATCAAAATTTAAATGTAAAAAAATTAAAATAAATTTTAATCCTAAAAGTTTATTTGTGAACCAAACACCATCTATGGTAATGATAGTCATTCCCTATCACAAACCAAACAACACCAATGCTATCATTCCCTCTACTATCATTCCCCACTATTATCATTCCCATTCCCATTCCCATTCCCCTCTACGAACCAAGCGGCCCCTAAGTTTTGTATCAATTTAGGTTTTCTCTTCTTCTGTTCTTTTCCCCTCTTCTCTTCCTCCCTTCTCTTCTTCTCTTCCAAATGTAACAAAATCTAAGTTCTAGAGCTATGGTCCTCCACATCTCTAAAACTTTCAGCTTTCCGAATCTCAAGAAACTCATCTTACAAAGTTTGACTGTACATTTTGAATTTGAAAATCTGAAGTTCGCCCAAGATGGCTTCCCTCTGCTTGAGGATTTGACTTTGACTGCAGTTAGATTCCCAAATGAAAACAACCAACCTTACTCGGGAATTTCCTTGCCCACCCTTAGAATTTTGTCCATCATATTCCTGTTGAAAGAGGCAGGATTGATATTGATACTCCACATCTTGAACATTTCACATTTCAAGGTGATTGCTTTCATGTCACCGAAACGCCAGTAGGTTTAAGCAATTGTGAACGTTTGGTATCAGCAGATTTAGCTATAGATTCAGATGTAGTTGACTTCCCAGGTCATTGGGTTGCTGAACTTGTAAGTAAGCTAAACAAAGCCAGGGAGCTTAAGTTATTGTTGGTCACTGAAAAGGTAAATTTCAAAGCAAACTATGATATATTATATAATAGTTGTAATCGTAATGCATTTTTCTTATGTGCAGCATTTCAGCATAACTGCAGATTCTTTGCCTGTATTTCCGAATTTGACTTCTCTGGAGGTAACTGCAAATGGGCTATTAGAATGGATTCTACTTCGACGTGCACCCAATCTTACAAAGCTTCACTGGAAAATGGTATGCTTAATTTTGGAAAAAGAATGTATACCTCTTTCATTTAGAAGAATCTATTGTGGAAAAAGACTCTTTTAGTGCAACAACAGAAGTGTGTGTGTGTGTATATATATATATATATATATATATATATATATATAGTGTACCTTTCAAAATTGTCCTTTATTTTTTGATTGCAAGGAAGATGCTATTGTGTGAGAAGTGAGATTAAGATTAACCGAGCCAAGCCTCAAGTAAATTGTTTGTTAAATTACCATGCATTGTGACACAATGAATCTTCAATGCTCTATTTCTGTTCTTTGTTTTGTACATTTTTCTTTTATAGAACGAATGGGATCTCATAAAAAGAATGGACAAACAATGTTCAGGTTTCTGTTTTTGGACACCATGGAATTGTTAGATGGAAATTAACATGTATAGATTGAGAAAGAAAGAGTTTGCAATTATAGAAGAGGGGATATTATTTGCATTTCTTTGAAGGAAATTATACAAAATTATTTTTTGCAGGGTTATAATTTGGACGAAAATATCTTTGTCCCGGAGAATGAGCTTGAGCCTCAATGTTTTGCTAAAAATCTCAGAGAAATCATAATAAGTTATTTTGAAGGGGATAAAGAAGATGAGCTTGCGAGACTAAAATACTTTTTAAAGCACGGTGCTGCGTTAGAAAGGATGATTATAAAGTTTTCATTTTCAGAAGCATTTCAGGAATATGAATCCTCAACTTTGCAGCAGTTAAAGAAAGTAAGACCTGGTTCATCAGCATGTGAAATTAAGCTTCTTGGACCTGTTTGAATGGAAGGGAAAATGTAAGGATTCTTCTCTTGAAAGCATTATAATTTTGGACAAAAACCTATATATTTTATTTTAGTTAAAATTTCATATCCAATTTTTTTTTATATATATTTTGGACAGGGACGCGCACAGGACAATGAGAGGCCTAACTGCTAAGGGTCTTTAATATGCTATCCCCATCTTTTTATGGATTTTAGTTTCTAATCGTGTGTTTTATATTTTATCGTATTTGCTAAAATTATTCTCCTTATATTTTGTTTAAGACACAGACTTGCATTCGACATGTTCGATGTGACTTGTTCGATGTTAAATACACTAATTATGTGCACATATATAAAGTACTTTTTGTGAATCTTTTCAAGTATTATTCCTGATGCATTGAATATAAATTTGCATGCTGAATTACTGAATGCGACGTAACCGTTGATTTCCTCAAACAAATTGTCAATGGAGTTGTTAGGTTGGTGGATGATAAGTCATAATTTTAAGGGTTAATTTGCTGTCAATTTCAGGACTGTTAAGGCAAATTCTGCACTTAATTGGTTTATTTTATTACAGGAATTAAATGGAGAGGAAGTTGAGCATGTGAGCAGCAATTTGGCAAGAATTGGTCTCTTTAGAAGTAGAATCGTGGCAAAAGTGGGAGTCTGTCTCTCACTCAAAAAGATAAAGAACAGTTGATTAAGGAGTCAATTCAATCTTGACGAATAACTACCCAGAGACTGCAAAAAAAAAAACTCCCGACAGTTGAAGGGAGTTGGCAGACACCATTGTCGGATGAAGGAGTTGGAGAGGCAGTTCTTCATGGCTGCAGTTACTTTCTTTTTGCTTATAAATATTAGATTCGGAAGGAGGAAAAGGGAGGCTGGGTTGGATGTCTGGATTTGGAATGGTCCATGTCCCGTAGATTAGTTTTTCTTCCATGTTTTCTTAATGCAATTTCTTTTGTTCTTTTCCATTCATGTTTCTTTTGGAATCCGTTTAATAATAGAAGTAATTCGATTCTTTTAGTTTAGCTTCAATTGTTTCTATTTCTTTTGTTCAGTTATGCATATTTGTTTAACTCTGCTGTCTTTGGTGTTTAGTAGTAATTAGATTGTTTAATCCGGCAATTACAGGATGGAGCACTGATTTAAGTTGGTTCGTGAGACCTAAATGTTTTTTCAGTTTATGAATGGAAGTTCTTGTTATTCTCTATGATAGTTCAAGCATTATGACAGGTTTTCTTAGGTACTGATCACACTTAAGTTAAACTGCAATAATGGGAAACTAATCGGATAAATTGAGGCGGTCCTCTTTGAGTCCGATTAGTGGTAAGACTACCTTCAGGTAGGGAAAATAATAGGGTAGTCGAATGGCCCTGCGTCAGAGTCTTTTGGCTAAAATCAGGTTCCCTTCTTTCTTAATGCTGTTAGTTGGTTAATCTAGTAGAGCGTCTCTTTAAGTTACTAGCTAATTAGGAGATTAGTTAGAGATGCATCATCCTAACGATCGGAAAAATGAGAGGGAATAAGGTTATGCATGGCTTGTCGCCGGTAACCATAACTGATTGATTTATGTTTGTAAACATATCATTGAGTCAATGAACGAACTGCGTAAACTAGTGTGAAATCATGTGCTTGCCAGAAGCTTTTTCTATATGTTTTTGTCTGTTTTATTATTTTAGTTTATTAAGTGTTTTGTTTCTTTTTAATCCTAATGAAATTCTCTCCAAAAACTATTTTCAATTAACTGAAGGAATGAGTTAATCCCTTTCCTTGAGGAGACGAACTTACTCACCAATGTGCTTATTTGAGTAGGTTTTATTTTGGTGTAAAAACGATCCATCAGTGGATGAACATTACTAAATATAGGGGGTGTCAAACGAATGGGTTAGACGAATATTAAATGGGTACTAAGTTAATACGAGTGAATAATACCGATCCATGCATATTTAATTGCAAATAATCTTAATTTAACTAGTTAATAGATACTCATGAGTACCCATAATAACCCATCTTACAAACGGTCAGAAATTTTGGTGGTGGTAAAGCTATGTGGAAGTAATATGGCCCTCAAAATTCCTAAATTTGTATGCTTTCCAAATCTCAAAGAATTCACCTTGGAATGTTTGGCTCTGCATTTTGAATATGAAAATTTGAGGTTCACTAAAGAAGACTACCCTCTGCTTCAGAATTTGACAATGTATGAAGTTAGTTTTCCAAAGAAAAAGAACAAAGTTTCCCTGAGAATATCCTTGCCTACCCTTAAATTTTTATTCCTTCAGTTGGGACAAGAAGCAAGAAAGATTGACATTGATACTCCACAGCTTCAAACTCTCCAATTTGACATTGATTCGTGTGAGAGAGTAAATTTAAACAACTGTGAATCTCTGGAGTTCGCAAATATAGCTATATCCGAAACAATTGTCTTTCGAGGTCATTGGTTTACTGCATTTTTAAGTAAGGTAAACAACGTCACGGAGCTTCAGCTATACGTGGTCATCTCAATCGTCCTTGCCATTTTAATTTCATTTTCTTTCGATTTTACAGGATTCCAGCTTAAATGTAGATTGTTTACCTGTGTTTTGGAATTTGACTCTTCTGGAGGTAACTGCAAATGGGGGATTAGAATGGATTCTACTTCAATGTGCACCTAATCTGACCAAGCTTCACTGGACAATGGTATGTTTTCACTCTGTTCAAAATTTCCTTCTTTTTCGTTTGTTTTTTTTTTTTTTTTTTGAGTAGTAGTTGCAATTGTGTTTAGAAGTGAGATGATTATTTGTTAAATTATTATGCATTGCGAATATTATGAATGTTCAGTAGTCTCTCTCTCTCTATATATATAAATATATATTGTGCATTTTTAACACCATTACAAGGGTAAAAGTATCATGTTTTGTGTCACCAGATACACCTCATCATGATAAAACGAATGAGGAGGAGGAGAGTATTTGTATCTCTTTTAAGTGTTTCAAAATTATTCTTTGCAGGGGCTATTATGACGAGAAAACCTTTATCTATCCCGGAGGAGAACGAGCCTCGATGTTTTGCTCAAAATCTAAAGAAATTAAAATAAGCAATTTTGAAGGGGATGAAGTCGAGTTTCCGGTAGTAAAATATTTATTAGAGCGTGGAGCAGCGTTAAAGAGGATGATTATTCAGCATCAATTCCCAGCAGTGGAATGTGAATCTTCAACTTTCCAGCAGTGGAAATCATCTACTTTTCAGCAGTTAAAAGAAGATAAAACCTCGTTCACCAAGATGTAAAATTATGATTAATAAATTATGCTAGCTAGGTTTGAAGCGTCGTGAATTGAATAGAATTGAAAATGAAGATTCTTCTTTTGAAAGCATATATATATATATATATATCATGATTTTGGACAGAAATCGCGAGGGTCTGTAATCCAGGTTTTAGTTATTAATGCTACTGGGTTTTATATTTTGTTGTATTTGTTTTTATTTATTCTCGTTGTATCTTTTTAAATATGGTCCCGCTGTTTGTTACTAGATTTTGCATATTCGTTTTGGGTGTTTTTAAGTTTTAAAAATCATTTCAAAACTCAACCTTGTTTGGCACCAATTTTAAAAATTGTTTTCTAACGATTTTCAATCAGGTTTTTCGCATTTGGTTTTGGAAACACTACTGCGCAAATTTGAGACAAACAAAACGATCTCCTCACTTTGTCACTTCAAACTTGAGACATAAAAAGCTCTCATTGATTTGCCCCTGCAAACTTAAAAAGAATAAGGTTCCGTTTTGACAAGTACTTCAAAAATATTTTTTGTATTTTAAGAGTATAAAAAATTTAAAAATGGTGTTCGGACAATAAATTACGAAATGTTTTTAAAAAATAATTTTAAGTAAAATGTTTTTAAAATACACTTTAAACATGTTTTATAAAATATTTACAAAATTTTAAAGTTATTTTAAGCTAAACTCACAGGTCGGCATGTCCTGCTCCCGATCCGCCCCAAACCCCGGACCCATCCCGACCTCATTCGACCCTGCTCTGCCTCGGCCCCCAATCCTATCCTTTGCCCCTGGCCACGTTTCAACCTCAGCCCCACCTCTAGCTCACCCCGACCCCGCCCTCGTTCCTACCTCGCCCCCGACCCTGGGCCCAGACCCAATCACTCCCCGGTCCCTGACCCGACCCCGACCTCGACTTTGACCCCGAACCCAACCTCAACCTCGACCCCACCCCTACCCAACCACTCCCCAGCCCCGACCCCGACCCCGACTCCCACCCAGGCTCCGACCACACCCCGGTCCCAACCCCGACCATGCCCTCACTCTAGGCCCATCCCTGGACCCGACCTTTTCCTGGTCCCAACGCGACTCTGTCCCGGACTCCGATCCCTGCCCACCCAATAGAATCCGTTAGCTGTTCTTTTGCTAAAAAAGGAAATGGTGGTACATACCACTACGTAGATGGCTACGGTAAAGTCATCCTAGCCCTGTTGACCGGTGTCCGGTAAAGGCTTATCAAATCCGGTGATGGTTCACTACTTACCTATAGTAGTTCTACATGAGTTGCTGATCATGATGTGTTCCATTCCCAATGTCATGCTGGGGATTACTTGAAGATCTAATGGTTCTTGATGACTTCCAGTTACAGATGAGCCAAAATGATAAGTATGGTCTCTTGTGAAATTGTATTTGGATTATGGTTTTTACAGATACATTTTGGATATTTGTGTAACCTCTACAAGAGGTATATGATGACAGTGTATGCATGTGAGCTCTATGTTCACTATGTTTGTAAAAGATAGGATTGTTGTTTCCATGATTTATGGCTTCATATGGGGTATGCCTCATTGGTATTGTAAAAGTTTGTTAACTGATGAACTCCCACTATTATAGTTCGATCTTACCAGTTATTGAGCTGAAATTCTTGGTGGAAAAAATCATTTACCTTTCCTCCAAAAAAAAAAAAAAAAAAATTGGTCTACATACCGTAAACATAAATTTATATAATTTCCAAATCAAATATAATTTAAAAATATATATTTTTTTCAAGTAGTTGTCCAAACATTTTTTAAACTATTTTTAACTCAAAAAAAGTTTTTGTAAAACACTTGTCCAAACACATATTTCATTAAAAAACTTCAAAAACGTATTTTATAAAATATTTTTGAAAAACACTTTTATAAAAATAATTTTGAAGTACTTGTCCAAACCTCTCAACAAATTTTCAACTCTTTTGCTTGCATGTTTTTAAAATTGATTTTTTTAAAACCTTCTTTAAAATCTGGTTTGTAGTATTTTTTATAAAAAAATTATTCTCGTTATATTTTTCCAAATGAATTTTTTAAAATATATTTTTAATATATTTATTGTAGTTAAAATATATATATGATTAATTTTCAAATTATGTATTTGAACCAGAAAATACTTTACAGGTCTAAGTTAGAGAATCCCTAAACACCAATGTTCAATAATTTAATTAATTAGAAGGTAATTGAGTAAAGAACATCCCATATACTGCAAGAGCTAGCAGTTCTGAGTCCATTGAAAAAGCATCTAGAATTAAAATTGAAGTCATGAGTCAATAAAAATTTGTGATAATAAGAATTTGAATATATGGCAATTTGAACCGATAAGTCTAATGCTTATTATTAACGAATGACATAAATTTTTTAATTTTAATCCAACGATTCATATTTAATTGGGGATGGTCCTCATCTGACGGTCATCATATTCTCTACATATAAATGGTTGCGTTTGTGTTCTATGAGAAATGACTATTAGAAGTGTGTCTTTGGAATAGTTACTGCTAATTCAAATGTGATTGATGGTTTCACCTTTATTTCATCATTCATTAAGGCTCTGTTCTTTTTTTATTTCATTTCAGGAAAAGTATCACTTTTTTTCTCAAAAATATTACACAAAGAAACAACATCATTTTTACTAAATTCACAATTCAAAATTTAAAATTTCATCTAAATCACCACTCACATAAATTCAAAAAAAATATAATCATTACACTTTTTCTTCTCTTTCCTACACAAATCCCCAAAAAAAATTTCCTCCAAAATAAATTTCTTTCCTAACTAAAAAATTTCCTATCCAAGTAACTAAGAGAATAGAGCCGTACTCTGCTTTTCAGAGTTTAGACGATCAACATCTTTTTTCACCTTAAGTTGAATTACGCTGGTATGCTATTCATGATTTTTCCCATCTCCAAACATAAAAGTTCATGGATTCAGGTGTGTAATTATAATGCAGGAATTCTCACTTCATGGTTTCATGCCATTTCTTTGGGATGTTTCTGCAGTATCAATTACACATGTATGTTATTCATGGCTTTGCCATCTCTAAACGTGAAAGTTCATGAATTCTGTCTTTTGTTGTGCAATTCTAATATAAGAATTTCCAGTTCATAGTTTCATTCCATTACTTTGGGAAGTTTCTGAAGTGTGTAAACATTTTGCAAATTTGTATAGATAAGTAATGAGTAAGTATCGAGGGAGTGTAATTTAAGCGTATGTCTGGCAATGGAAAACGCTAGAAGCAAAAAGGGTCAAGTAAAATAATAATAATAATAACAATAATAATATATAAATGTGTGTATATATATAGTAGTAATGAATTTGGACAAGAGCACCCAGAGGAGAACAAAGAGGGAATTAAATTAACAAAAGAAAGAGAGAGAGAGATGAAATTTATTTTAAACATCAAAAAGCAATATTTTGAACAGTTGCTTATAAACATCAAAAATCAAAATTTTGAACAGTTGCTTATTAACATCAAAATCCAAAATTTTGAAAAATTACCATTTTGTTTACTAATAATGGCTTAGGAAATAAACAAAGGAAGAAACGACACATCTGTTTACAACGATAGGAAAAAGACACAACCATGAGATGAAAAATGACAATCTCCAAATTGGTAGTATCTTTTTATGTTAGGAAGTTTACAGACGTTAGATTAGAAAAAGGGACTATCCCTAAATGAATATGAACTCTTGGATTAGAAATCAAGAAAATTTATGTCATATATAGATAATAACAAATTTTAATACTCTTTTTATTTCATTTAGGTATTAATTATATTATTAAATGTAATTACTCAAACGTGATTAAATAAAAATGGTTATGTTGTCACTGAATCAATGTGTGGCTATCAAAGCATGTCTCCGACGTAATTATAAATATGTTTTATTTTTCTATTTTGTTTGTCCTTTTATTTAAACAAATCATTCTCAATACATATAAATTTTGTATTTCTAATATATATATATAACTTTAGCATTTGAAAATTTATTTCCAAAACAAAATTTTATGAGGCATAATAAATGCAGTAACCGTTTTACTAAACGCAGTAACATTCCCCTGTAAAAAGTCTATTTTACCCTTAAGTATTTAAAAAAAAAAGAGTTTCCATAAAATTTCACACTATTCACAGGAACATTGGGAAAATACCGCCCACAAAAAAATACCGCTCACAAAAGGCAGAATTTTCCCAGAAAATACCGCCCACAATGGGCGGTATTCTCCGGCGGTATTTTCTGAAATACCGCCCTTTGTGGGCGGTATTTTCGCAAAATTTTATCCCGTTTATAGGCCAAAAAATCTCCTTTATTCGAAAAAATGTGTAAGTTATTTAAATACCGTGTAATATGAATCGTACTCGTGACTATAAAATCAAATGTTGTGCGGTATTTTTTTTTTTTAGGTAAAGGGTAAAATAGATTTTTCATAAGGGAATGTTACTGCGAATAGTAAAACGGTTACTGCTTATAACAATTTCGAATTTTATATTTCCAAAATGATAACGGTCCTCGATGTGATGCATGTCTCCAACATGGTGTGAAGAGGCGTCCTTCGCGTGGTGTCCATATCAACAAAGGTGATGTCATGTCCCCAACATTGTGGTGCCATTTTTGACTCTTCTGTGAAGAGTGACATCCACAATGTGGTGCCCATTGTAGGGGTGTGTGGAAGGGGCAGTCATGCAAATTGTGGTGGAGGTATAACTCTAAAGTTTTTGGTCAAAAAGAATGTCCCAAAATATAGTTTCCGTTTTCTTTCTCCCTTTGAAGGTCAAAAAGAAACGATTGATGTGTTCGATATGTCAAACATGAATGGGACTTGCAAATTTGCACATTTATCCGAGTGTGAATCTCTGGTATCGGCACGCTTTATTGGTTCCTCTCCTGGGAAAGAACTTTTAGTAAGTAAGGTTAAAGTCTGTCAAGAAGCTTCATTTATCAAAGGTAAATTTTTTCTAGCAGATGCAATCCCAAGTACACATATGTTTATATCTCATTATTTGTTCTCTCGTCTTCTTAATTCACTTTCCCACTTCTTTTTAGTGTATCAGCGAGAAACCTGATTCTTTGCTTGAATCTCCGAATCTAACGCATCTGGAGCTAACTACAAATGGAGAAATATTGTGGATTCTACTTAACGTGCGCCAATTCTGAAAGCGCTTGTCTACACCATGGTGGTACGATTACATTTGGAATAAATATTCACACTGTTCTCTATTTTGTGGAGCCTAAGAATTGCAAACGGTGGAGCTTGTTATTTCTAAACTAAATTCCAAATTAACAATAATAGAATAGGAAAATTTTGGAGTTTATATTTAAAGTTGATATAAAAGAACACCATAACTTTTTTTAGTCATAATATGTATTTGCCCACCTATTTTATTGAGAAATAAAATTACAAACTATTAAAAACAAAAGAATTTTCATGGTCGTTTTTAAGTAAGTGCATTTTGTATTTCACCGGTGGCTATTTATGAGTTTGCATATTGATAGAAATAATATTTTATTATTGTATATATGATACATAAGATAAGGATACCATAATTACAGATTATACATATCTTAACACCTATAATCCAAATAAGCCAATCATTGCCTTGCTGTTCGCCTGATTACTCATTTTCTGATTGTGCTGGGCAGTTTGAAACCAGCACTGTTGTGGGATTGAAAAGGTCTTTTGAGTTATTAAGAAAAGTGAAAAAGCATTTTTATTTTTTGTGCTGGGCGATACTGTAAGTTCCTTGCTCCCAAAGATCGAGCCTCGATGTTTAGCTCGAAATCTCAAAGAAATCAGACTGAAAAATTTCGAAGGGTCTGAAGCTGAATGCGCTGTAATGACCTATTTCATGCAGCACGGAGCTGTGCTAGAGAGGATTTCTACAGATTGTGGGTACTATGGAATTCAGGAATTGTTTTGCGGTTCTCAACTTTTAGGGAGCTAATGCGTTTTGGAATTAATTAAACCAAACTTGTATTTACTTATTAGGTAATTATAATTATAGTAGGATTTGTTATTTGTCTATTTCCTATTTGGTTTAGTATTTGTTTTGGGTATCCTATTTGTTTTAGTAAATAGTTCTGAATCAGATTAATGGTAAGATTCAGGAAAATTTAGCCTACAAATAAAGGCATTGGGTGATCATTGTAATCAAAAAGAGATCACGGAGATTTACAGAGATTGATAGGGAGAAAATGAATAGCCTTTGGGTTGTTTCTCGACCAAGCTTCGGCTTAGGTGCGCCTCACAGATTGTATGTGTGCGGTTTGTTTATTGTTTGTTATTACAAAGAAGTGTGTGCAGGTTTGTTTATTGTTTGTTATTACAAAGAAGTTTTATTCCGCTGTACGTTAATCTCTTTATAATATTATTTTGGATATATATTATTTTTATATCTTACAAGTGGTATCAGAGACAGATTAATTAAGTTTGATAAGTGACGTTCAAGCTTTGTGGCAGCGTCGACAAAGGAAATCAAGAGAAATCGGACAAGCATAGTTTGCGGTTTCCGAAGAAAAGTCTTGCGACTTGTTAAGCAGTAAAGTGGCTGCTTCCTTGTTTGGGTCTATTAGTTTGGTTTAAATTGAGCAAAGCTTTGTTTATTTTCTTTGATCTGCGTGCGATCAAAATATTAATTAATTGTGGATTTGAATGTCGTGGCTGAAACTCGGAGTTGTTGGTGGAATATTAATTAATCTTTGATCAGTTTTAGATTTGATTAAATTAATTGGTCGGCAATTTTTGTTGGCTCGAATTGCAGTGTCAGTTTGATCTTCGTGGCTGTTTATTTTGGGATCTACATAGATAATAGCATATGTTAAAAGTTTTGAATTATTGGAGTAGTTAAAGATGTCTTCTTTACCTATCATTCATAAGTGTCCTGCTTTTGTCTTTGATGGCAAAAATAATTATGAACTCTGGAGTAAACAAATGGAAGATTTCTTTAGAGTTATTGGAATCTGGCACGTGATTGAGACAGAATTTGCAGAAAGCAAAGAATTCAAGATAAATCAATATCAGGAACAATCGGCTCTGTATTATTTAAGAACGAATGTTGAATTAGACGAATGCAGAAATTTATTTGATGTAAAGACAGCTAAGGAGTTTTGGGAAACGTTAAAAGTTGCCAATCGAGAAAATGAAAACATTCAAAGAATGGTACTGCAAGAGTTAAGGAGACAATTCGAGTTGATAGAGATGAAGTCTGATGAAGCAGTGCTTGAAGTTGATGGTGAAAGCTTAGAGAATGGATCTTCCAGCGACAATACAGAGAGCCAAATTATCTTTGAGCAAGAATGTGTCGAGGAGGATGAAGACATTAAAAGTGTTGATTTGGTCAAAGAAGAAGAAGAAATTGTATGTGTATCAGAACAAGAGAGATATATTGAAGTTGATGATCACATAGATGAAATTGATCATGGGATTGTTGAAAGCTCTGTTAAATTGGGGCAGATTAACTGCAGTGAAGTGGACTTATTTGGTGGAGTGTCCGACCAGGTTAAAAATGTGACAATGGAGCCTTGGGTTTGCAAGGACATTGTTATGTTTGACGACATTGATGAAATTAACAATGTCAACGGGAAGCTCTGTTCTAAAGATGAATTGGTAGATATCAGTGAATTCTTTGATCAGACTGAGAAATTTGATAAGGCTTTTTCAGAATACAAGTTTGTGTCCACATCTTATTTAAAGGTGATGTCTCGAGTTTACGAGAATATTTTTGGCATTTGCAAGGTTGATTACAAGGTTGATGAGCAGATGAACTCGGATGAAGAAGAATGGGTAAATATGAATAAATTCTTCACTAAAGAGGAGTTTCCACAAAAGATTTATGGCACATACAAAATTGTCTCTATGAAGAGTTTGCAAGTAAAGTTGAAGGACTCCTACAAGTTGGTGTTGCACGTTGCCTACACAGCAATGGAGATTTTGATGGAGATTCAAGCTCGTGATGGCAATGGAGCTTATTTGATCCAAGTTTGGTTTAAGGGAGGCTATGTTGGAATTAATTAAACCAAACTTGTATTTACTTATTAGGTAATTATAATTGTAGTAGGATTTGTTATTTGTCTATTTCCTATTTGGTTTAGTGTTTGTTTTGGGTATCCTATTTGTTTTAGTAAATAGTTCTCAATCAGATTAATGGTAGGATTCAGGAAAAGTTTAGCCTACAAATAAAGGCATTGGGTGATCATTGTAATCAAAAAGAGATCACGGAGATTTACAGAGATTGATAGGGAGAAACTGAATAGCCTTTGGGTTGTTTCTCGACCAAGGTTCGGCTTAGGTGCGCCTCACAGATTGTATGTGTGCGGTTTGTTTATTGTTTGTTATTACAAAGAAGTGTGTGCGGGTTTGTTTATTGTTTGTTATTACAAAAAAGTTTTATTCCGCTATACGTTAATCTCTTTATAATATTATTTTGGATATATATTATTTTTATATCCTACAATGCGTCTATGTGGAATTATTATTTAAGAAAAAAAAATAGTATATAGCAAATTAATGACATTTTCTTTTTGTTCCTATTAAATCTTCTTTCTTTTTTTCAATGGTTATTTTGTCTGCCCGCTGTGTTCAATCTCTTTCCTTTATTTGGGCCTTTCTTGTTCACAACAAAAAAACATGACAGACGAATCGGCACCTCTCAGGCTGACGCAAGTAGGAATTTTGTAATTCAGTTTTGGGCTTTCGACCCTATCAACTCCCTTTTGAATCATCAAAAAATCACCGAAACTGTAAACCGTGTAACAATCAATGTAGGCTAGCAAGCAACAATTTTTTTATATACACAAGACTTCCAACTCCAATAATCTATACATTTTATTTCACTACAGACAATCTATCTAATGTTGATATGTAATACATCATAGGTTATTCGAGATGCTAATTAAAAGAAGAAAAGGCCATGTTTTTTTTGATGGGATACTTTTTATACTTAATCATGATAATTGTTACTTTTTCACTACTTTTTCCATTGCATGTATTACCTTATTTATTTATTTATTTAAAATTTAAAGAAACAGACAATTTATTAACAACTAGATGCAATATGAGGCCAAGTTTGAGAATAAACAAAGTTATTATCTCTTATGTTTATTAAATTGTTGGTTAAATCAGTGGAGATCTTTTTATTTTTAATTAAGTGGGGGAGGAGATTGACAAGAAAGGTTGAAAATGGGTTTCTTACGATGACTCATGAGCTTCAGTGGCTATGATGGAAAATGACCGCGTCTGTTTAAATAGATACAATTACTTACATATTGAGGAAGCCACACGCGCTTATTTTTTATTTTAATATAGGCAATATTTCAACCTTGAAAATGGATATTTTTTGTTTTCATTACAAGCTATAAATTTTATATTTTTAAATAGGTTATACATAACCAACCAGATTTATTACCTATAGACTCTAAGCGATATGACAAATTGACAGTTACCCATACTGAGTTATAGTTAACCTCTTTTGTTTTTAAAATACTGCGTTACCCTCCTATGATATTGGACTAAAATTTCACTTAGATGAAAATAATAAGCACTAACGGTTATGATTATTAAGATTATGCAATACCAAATATAATCTTTTTTAAAAAAAGGAGAAAAGGTTAAAACAAATTAGGAAAAAAAAAAATCTAAAACCGTTCTTCCAGACGAAAAGAATCTGTCAATTTTCTTTGACTTCAGCAACAATTTCCGGCCTCCAAGTGTGTAATACGGCTGAAATATTTTTAGAATCTTTTCAAACCTCTGTGTTTCTGTACGATGTTGTTTACAAAAGGAGGTTGGTTTGACAGCAACAAACTACAGTCGGGTTCTTCAGCTCCTTCAAAGACAAACAACATGAATACTTTTCCGGGTTCTTCACCACCTGAAATAATTTTCAATAATGACGCAGCAGGTTCCAGAAACTATATGTATCAAATTAAAGGCCTTAGGGTAAATATATAATTTAAAATCCTGATATCCAGCAGAAAAAATTCATCGCATTTATTACAACAGTGGTTACATCTTTTCTATAAATATAAAAAATTTCCTCCGTAGAGCTCCTCCCCAAGTGTGTTGCTGTAATTTGTATATCAGTTTGATGCAAATTGAACCCAGTTGCATTGGAAAAGAACAAATGATTTAAACGTAGCTTAGGTTGGGCGATTAATCGGCATATCCCACCTGTACTTCCTCTATCTCTTTTTTGTTCTTCAAATAATCTCCAATTCTGCGTTGTTGACCTTCTTTAATTTTCGAGGTGTTTAAACGTTTAAGCAGCAGAAATGCTCAAAGGAGGCGCCCCTTTGGAGGTGGGTGTACAAATACCCGCCTCCAAAGGTGGCTAAATAGAATTTGGAGGCCGCCTCCAATTAGGGAGGCAATTGGAGGCGGGAGAAACCTTCACCCGCCTCCAATTGCCTCCCTAATTGGAGGCGGGTGAACCCAAAACCCGCCTCCAATTTCAAAAACGAAAACAATTTTTTTTTTAAATTTTCAATACTAGATCAAAAATTGTCTTTGTTTTGGACTGTTGAAAATAATTTTGAAAATTTATCGAGATTCTAGCGAAGCGAAAAATTAGTAGATAATAAAAATCACAAGTTTTAGAAGAAATATATACTTTCGATTTTAATATTAAATATATAAGTATATGTAACGTAGTGGTAAATTTAATGTGCAAGAGTCAAGTGAAACTCCAGGCGCGAGTTCAATTCCTACTAAAGCCATAAAGTGAAAAAAAAAAGAAATTAAATTTTTTTTACGAGGGGTTATTGGAGGCGGGTGCAAAACTGCACCCGCCTCGAATAACAATTAATGGAGGCGGGTGCAACAGCCTCCAATAACCATTATGTTTAATGGTTATTGGAGGCGGGTGCATGTTGCACCCCCCTCCAATAATTGTTATTGGAGGCGGGTGCATTTTGCACCCGCCTCCAATAATTGTTATTTGGAGGCGGGTGCATTTTGCACCCGCCTCCAATAACCCCCAAAAGGGCAGGCAGGTGCGGGCCCTCCAAAGGGAGGCGCCCGCATTGGAGGCGGGTGCTGCCCGCCTCCAATCTCCCTTAGGACCCGCCTTCTAAGGGAGATTTTGGTGTAGTGAACGGTGTATGAACAAAGTGTGTTTAATGTTAATTTCGAAATAAAATAATGAGATAATCTTTGATCGGTACCAAACGTTATGTTTTATAAGTGTTTAATTAATGGTGCGGTTAGTTTTCAGTATTTCCATCAAACTGACATTTTAGTCAAATACTATAGGGAAGTAACACGATATTTTAAAAACAAAAAGGGTAACTATCATCCAGTGTAAACCACAAAGGGGTTAGTGATAAGAACCGGCTCAAACCCTTGTCCATTTGCCCAAACGAAAGGCACGCAACTTTGGGGTTGATTGGTTACGGCTATTAAAGCAATTTTTTTATTTTTTAGTACTAAAGACGTTGTGGACCTTGTGTCAAGGTCACATAATTACAGCGATTACAACTGTGGCTTCTTGCCATATTATGAGCTTCTATGATTTCTTCCTACCTTGTTTACATAGCAGCAGGGGCAGATTTAGGGTGCCCCACTTACCTCACCCTAAATCCTTTAATGCATATATGTATACTATATAATTAATTTCTTTTAATAAGTTAAGTTCCCCTATTATATAAGTATTTTTTTCCAAATATAAGTATGAGAACTCTTACTTTACCCACTACAAAACTGATTCTAATTAATAAGTACTCAAAATACGAAGACTGATCATGAACGGTAAAAAGTATGTTAAGTAACATGATGATTTTACAATTTTTTTTTATTTTATCATTTTTTTCATGTATAATAGATATTGATGTGGCCCCACTAATTTGTTTTTTTGGCTCCGCCACTGCATAGCAGTCGGACAAGTACTTGGAAAAGAAGCCAATAGATTCCTCCTTTGTATCAGTAAATATCAGGATGGAGGACCATGCGTTCTTTGTTGCTTCCCTTATGGTTGATAGTATAGCTAGCATTTCTGCCTGAGATGCTGATATTACTGTCGTACACTCAGTGTCCTTTCTTATTTCCATTCCCTCGTTTGTCCTTGCAGTCCATGCAATTCTTGCCAGACCTGAGTTGGAGTTATAGGCAGCATCTGTTAGAATTTGAATGGCAGGGTTGTCCACCGCTTGTGACAGAGCACTATTCCTCACTCTATTTTGAGCGTTTACATTGTTTAGTTGCAGTCTCACCTGTGATTCTGCATTCAATCGTGACGGTTCTGTCTCCAGATCAAGTCTCCCATTTGGATGTGCCACTGCTTGAGTCGTTTGCAGGTCATACATTGCCTCCAGGCTTTGATGCGGCAGTGATTGACTGTCATTCCAGAATTTGTTATTCCTTGAACACCTTATAACCCAAATTATGTAGCATAATTGGGGAAGTTGCTCTACCCCGGTACATCTTTCATCCATGCACTAAACCAACTTTTAAAATATGTAGGTGCCCCTTCATCAAAATTTAATCCAAGCGGTGAAGTCCTCCATATTCTCTTTGCATGTGGTCGACCATTTCCACTTCATTTTCGCAACTACAACAAAGTGGCGACAGCATAATTCCTCTTCTTCTCAGAGCTGTTGCCGTTGGGCATGCATTGTGCAGTAGCCTCCATATGAGGAATATTAGTTTTTCTGGAATTGCTTTGTAGCCTACATAAGATATTCCTTTGTAAATATTTATTTTCAAGGAAAAATTCACGGTAAAGAATATAAATTAGTTAATTAAGAATTATATATATATATAATAAAAAATAAATGTTAAATTCTTTTGTTCACACCCTAATTTAGCTTAAAATAACTCACATGTGAGATAAAAAATAGTTCAAATATTGTTAGAATTTAAGTTGTATCCATGCATTTATTTTAAACAAATTTTCAAATTAAAAGACAAAAGTAAAATATTTCAAATTATAGAATCAAATGGAGACAACATTTCATCTTAATAAGAGACTACTCCTTCCGTACGACAAAGTAAACTCTTCTAATGGAATGTAGAGAGTATAATCAAGTGATTTCATCGATAAGTAAGAAACGTAACAACAGTCATATAATGTAATATCTAGATTTTCTTTTATTTTTTACTTTTTCTAAATTTATTACTTCTTTCTTAATTATTAATAATTTGTCAATATTGTAGTATTAATATATCCAATACCTAAACTAAGCTATTAGCTATATTGTCCAAAGTAGAAGAACGTATTGTGCTGAAGATCTTTGCTTGCTTCTGTCTGCAAATCCCCAGAACTTGAGATTAATAAACATTCTAAAAGTACTTGTAGTTAGGGCGAGTCCTATATATTTTGACCCAAAGTATGCATGAGGCACAAGGAAAAAAGAAAAAAAAAGAAAAAAAAGAAAAAAAAAGAAGAAGCTGTCTGAGCACTTTTTGTTAAGTAGCAAATTAATGTCTCCAAACATAAAGGGCGAACTACATTTACCTCCCCTGAATTTTGAAAAAATAAAAAACTATAAATAACATACTAATTATTTGAAACTACATATAACTCTCTCATTAACTCATATGAATGGCCAAGTCATCTAGCTAAAAAAACAAAAAGACGTAAAACTCAATACATTACGGGTGATAGATATCAAAATACTGTTAAAAAGTTGTAATTTGAGGTGGTGGCTCTGGTAATGGCCAGCATTGCCAACTCCACCGCCATCAATTTTTCTTTATACTTTTCGTATTTGTTAGAAATGAGATGAGGGTATTTTTGTCATTCAAAATTAAATTTTTATGACTTTAGTGTGCCCTGTCAACTTTCAGATCTAGTGAGTCACTCGATAAAAATTCAGATAGGTTAATGGGGGTCATTTATAGTTTTTTCAAAACTCGGGAGAGGTAAATGTAGTTCACCCAAACATATACTCCTTCTGTCCAATTAAAAGATTTCAATGACACAATTGTAAGTCATCACAAGATACAACTGAAAACATTATTCTTTACATAAGACAGAAGAAATATATGCTTGTAAGGTTGCTCAAATAAAAAATCATACTGGAGACCGATCAAAACCGTGGTTTTGGATTTTAATCTGCGATTTCAGATTCGGTTTTGGGTTAGATTTGAATCCGAACCCGCAATTTCAGATCACATTTTAATCCAAACCATAAGTGGACTGGCTACAGGTGACTGTGGCTGGCTTTCCTCAAACTTGTCATGGATCTCAATGGAAAAAATGTGAAGTATGACAGAGTCATGGGTATGGTCATCTCTTAGTGGAATGTGCGGCATGTCAAGCTGAGATTGCTTAAAAGAAATGTTATTTAAGGTATTTTGAATTTGTAGACAACTCTATTTTGTGAATGATTATATAATTGTTTGGCGCACTGGTCGTGCGTCGATGTGTTTGCGGGTTAGGGGGTAACTTGGAGTCTTCTTGTATGAAATTATAACATATTAAAATTCTTGAGTAATATGTACGTACTTTTATACTAGTGGAGGGGAACATGAAATCGAGATATTATTAAGAACAATTTAAAATATTTTAGTAATAGAAGTAATGAAAGTTTGGTACACTTTTAAATTGTATCTAAAATTACTTTTAATAAGAATTGCATGTAAATCACATATAAACTTTGAATTGATATAATAATTGTGACGGCCCACCCCGACCCCCCCTTCGGTGCCATACACAAAGGGATGGATCAGGGAGGTGACGCCATTCAGGGCTCACGCCTACAGTTGATAACAGGAGGAAACTATAAATTCTTTATTAATACATAATTTGCCTTAATAAATTCGAAAGGTACAATCTTTATAATTTACATATCGAGGGTAGTGGGATGGTCGCTCAACAAGATCATCCTATTCCAAGCTAGTATCTAGTCTTATCATCAGGGTATCCTAGCAATCCTTGACCTCGTCTAGTCGACCTCGCCGTATGAAAAGACCCAATAGCTAAGGTACCTGTACAAAATAAGGTTTTTGAAAAAGAGGGTGAGCTACTAGAATATAGCCCGTGAGAGTCCTCAAATTTATGAAAGCCCACAGTGCTAGTATTAAGAAATTGAACGGATAAGAAAAATAACAATTCAAGTATCGGCCATTTCAAAATAGTAGTGTAAGAATTTCAAAGATCAGGAGTGAAAAAATAAGAGCAATTACCAAGATAATAATATTCAAAGAGCTAGCTCGACACAAAGCACCAGTCACCATAGGGATTATCAAGTTAAACATTTTGCTTCAGAAACGATTCAGTCGAAGTTTTGCCCTAGAGAGCGAGCGCAAATTCAAAGCAGTAATTGTAGAGAAACCGTTTTCTCGGCAGTGAGTAGAGAAGGAGCAGTGGTGGAGATCATACAAAAGTCCTTCTTGTCTAAGGACAATTGCATGACTCCGTGGTTGCATGACATACATAAGTACAGTAGCAGTAAGTGACCACCAGGTCAACAGTAGCAGTAAGCGACCACCAGGTCAACAGTAGCAGTAGGCGACCATCAGGTCAACAGCAACTATGAGAGATAGTTCGAGGAATCAAAATAGCCAAATAAAGAGTTGGAGTAAAAGTACCAGCACAAGATTGTTAGAAATGAAATTTAGTCACACAAGAAGCTTACAAAGCATGGCAGTTTTGCAAAGCAAATCAAGAGGATATTTTGGGGATTTCACATCCACAATATTGTTGCATTAGAGGCGGAGTAAATCATTCGTAAAACAATTTATGAAATGGTTGTCAAGCATAGAAATCATTCATGTAAGAATAATACAAAAGTCTCTCCTTTTTGTAAAACATAGCAAATGGTGTTTTGGGAAATTCTTGTCCAAAATAATTTTATGGCGTGGGCAGCCATACATTCACAAGCAATTCAACAACATTGAAGAAAACAATGGTACCTATATCATATATATACGTGTATATATATATATAGTTATCTTTAAACGCGTAGTAGCTAAGTGCAAAATAGCAAGAACCCTCACCTTAGCAAGCGAGGATAACCAACTCAAAGGTCCCCAATCAATCAATCCTGCAGATTAATTAACCCTTAATCAGTCAACGTTGCACCGTATTACTAATCGAAGGCCTACGGAGGCATGCAAATTACCGAAAGTAAAAGTTCAAGGCCCCTATGTAAGTTTGGACGACAACAAGGCATTGAATACTCAAAATTCGTAGGTTCAGAACCTTCCTATGCAGGGCAGTCAGCTTAAAGTGGATGCTCCTCTCAACTGGTAAGTCCGATTAACCCAAAATTTTACCAGTAGCTAAATGGCATATTAAAATAGATAATGTAAAATTTTCATATTTTTTTGGAAGAATGAATAATTAATTATCAAAATCGCAATCCAGTGTTTTCCTGAAAAACACTATGTAGAGCAGCCAACTTTAAATGCCTATATTTCTCAAAATACAGATCGCCTTTAGACGAAATTTGACAAAACGGTAGAACTATGTCCCTTTAACATACTTCATAAGTTTCAGAATTTTCCAAAATAGGGTTATTTAAATATTGCTTTCGCAATTCACTGATTTCCTGAAAAATCCCTGTACAGAACTGTCATTTTTAAAAATTTATAACTCGAAAATTACAGGTCCAATGGGCACGAAAATTTGCAGGTAGCTAAAACCAACTGTCTGAACAGTACATACAAAATTTCATAATTTTTCTTAAAGTATACATTTTATGATAAATTTTCAAAACTCTGCCGCTCTGTATGACCAAATTCCAGTAGACAGTCACAGTTAATAAAATCATAACTCAGCAATTCTTGAACTAAAAATCACAAAAAATTGGTGTACACATTCCCTACATAGTGATAAATGTATGTTTGATGTAGTTCCTCTAAATAATGGTTCCAAGAATCAAAATCTTGAATCGACATCGATAGTGTTAATATTGAATCTATTTATGCATCAGCAACAAATATATATACTGATCAGTCCACCGGCATCTATCATATACACCTACGTGTACTGCATACCTATGTATCCATCTTAAATTCCCCTTTATATAAGTAGGTTTGTTTGTTCTTTCCAAGCTAATTAAAAACAAAGGCTGCTCAGCTTATACACATATGCCTTCTCTACATCTCCGGTTCCATCAACAAAGAATAATCACCCAGATATAACTCAAAACTTCTCCAATTACAAAACCCTCTTTGCAAGCATAGCCGATTTTGTGAAGTAGTGGGTGTTCTTACCTGTGACAAGAGAAGCCGGTGCCTCAGAACTCCTCTTTTCCAGTCTTATTAAAAGGCCATCGTTCCGGGTACATCGCACGTTTTGACAACAAATGGCTTCTCCTGCGTTGATGATGCGCTATGGGCCTTCCTCCTCCTCCTTCAAGAACTGAATTCTTTTCGAGCGGAGCAGTAATCTATCGAGAGAGAAAATTCGAGAAAGTGGAGGCCGAGTCCGTGGGAGAGAATGACGCGAGGAAGAGATACTGAAATTTGTATTTGATTCGCAGTCAACTAGGAATAAGCTATATCGTTAATCAGTTACGTTTCGTGTATTATCCATATTTTCCTCCCACGTTCAAAATCAGTCGGTTAAGATAAGAGTCCTGAAATGCATACAAACTCATGAGTTTGAAGCATCTCACATTGCCGGCTTACTTTTCCTCTTTATTTTTACTCTTGGTTTTACTAAGTTACGTCTTATTTATTTAGTTTATTTATTGGTATTATCATCATTTGTTTATATTTATGTAAATCAATTAAGGGATTAAATTCCTTAATTGTGAACTCAATCCCAAAATTTCTTTAAATACTCAATCGAGACCCAAATTAAAATCTATTTATAAGTAATACCAATTACAATTGCCTTATTATTTTTGGGGTCTCACAATAATTATGCCGCACGAAGTAAAACTTGCACGTGAATCGCTCATAAATTTTGAATGAATACAATAATTATGGAACATGAAGTAAAACTTGCACGTGAAGCAACATAACTTTGAATTAATATAACAATTATTGCACATAAATAGTAAATGAAATAAAACTTGCACGCGAACTATATGTCTAAGTATTACTTTTTGTTATCATAAAATAATGAAAATGTTAGTCAATCAACTAGTAACCTCCACAAATATGAAATATTTTTATTTATGAGAATTTTTAATCAACAATATGATTTCATATTTTTTTAACATGTAACACATCTCTTTTCTTTCTTACCATTCTTTTTTTCTTTCTTTCTTATATTTATAATTATCCTTATAATAAATCTTTCTTTCTCACCATTCACTTTTATTGCACCGGTAATGGCTAGCACTTTGAGTACAATAAATCTATGGGGAGCTGGAATAGGTGGGAGTGACTAAGCTGGAGGTGACGGAGCTCCAACCATAGGTGGACTGGCTACAGGTGACTGTGGCTAACTTTCCTCGAACTCGTCATGGATCTCAGTGGAAAAGATGTGAAGTATGACAGAGTCATGGGTATGGTCATTGCCTAATGGAATGTGAGGCATGCCAAGCTGAGATTGATTAAAAGACATGTTAATTAAGATATTTTTAATTTGTAGATAACTCTATTTAGTAAATGATTATATAATTGTTTAGCGCACTAGTCGCGTGTCGATGTGTTTGCGGGTTAGGGGGTAACTCGGAGTATTCTTGTCTGAAATTATAACATATTAAAATTCTTGAGTAATATGTACGTACTTTTATACTAGTGGAGCAGAACATGAAATCGAGATATTATTAAGAGCAATTTAAAATATTATTTTAATAGAAGTAATGAAAGTTTGGTACACTTTAAAATTGTATCTAAAATTACTTTTAATAAGAATTGCATGTAAATCACATATAAACTTTGAATTGATATAATAATTATGCCACATGAAGTAAAACTTGCACGTGAATTGCTCATAAATTTTGAATGAATATAATAATTATGAAACATGAAGTAAAACTTTCACGTGAATCAACATAACTTTGGATTAATATAATAATTATTGCACATAAATAATACATGAAATAAAACTTGCACGCGAACTATATGTCTAAATGTTACTTTTTGTTATGATAAAATCATGAAAATGTTAATCAATCAACTAGTAACTTCCTCCACAAATATGAAATATTTTTATTTATTAGAATTTTTAAACAACAATATGATTTCATATTTTTTGAGCATGTAACACATCTATTTTCTTTCTTACCATTCTTTTTTTCTTTCTTTCTTATATTTATAATTATTATTATAATAAATCTTTCTTTCTCACCATCCACTGTTATTGCACCGGTAATGGCTAGCACTTTGAGTACAATAAATATATGGGGAGCTGGAATAGGTGGGAGTGCTGAGCTGGAGGTGACGGAGCTCCAACCATAGGTGGACTAGCTACAGGTGACTGTGGAGCTCCAACAATAGTGGACTGGCTACAGGTTACTGTGGGCCGTGGCTGACTTTCCTCGAACGCGTCATGGATCTCAGTGGAAAAAATGTGAAGTATGACAGAGTCATGGGTATGGTCATCTCCTAATGTAATGTGAGGCATGCCAAGCTGAGATTGATTAAAAGGCATGTTAATTAAGATATTTTGAAATTGTAGACAACTCTATTTAGTGAATGATTATATAATTGCAAACTTACTACGATGCCTGGCGCACTAGTCGTGCGTCGATGTGGTTGCGGGTTAGGGGTAACTCGGGGTCTTCTTGTATGAAATTATACTAATATGTACCTACTTTTATTCTAGTGGAGGGGAACATGAAACCGAGATATTATTAAGAGTAATTTAAATATTATAGTAATAGAAGTAATGAAAGTTTGGTACACTTTTAAATTGTATCTAAAATTACTTTTAATAAGAATTGCACATAAAGCACATATTAACTTTGAATTGATATAATAATTATGGCACAAGAAGTAAAACTTGCATGTGAATTGCTCATAAATTTTGAATGAACATAATAATTATGGAACATGAAGTAAAACTTGCACATGAATCAGCATAAACTTTGGATTAATATAATAATTATTGCACATAAATAAGACATGAAGTAAAACTTGCACGAGAACTATATTTCTAAATGTTATTTTTTGTTACGATAAAATAATGAAAATGTTAATCAATCAACTAGTAATCTCCACAAATATCAAATATTTTTATTTATGAGAATTTTTAAACAACAATATAATTTGCTATTTTTTGAGCATGTAACAAATCTAGTTTTTTCTCACAATTTTTTTTCGTTCTTTCTTATATTTAAAATTATTGTTAGACCATCATGTAAACAAGAGGTGTTTTCAGCACACCCATGTTTGCCTATAAATGCTTCCGATCATTGTAACGAAAGCAACTCTATGCGACGTCCACGGAATTTTGCATGTTTGGTGATTCTCGATTCCTCCTCCTTGGTTTGACAATTCCACTTTGTGCATGCCTATCTTTGTGGGTGACATTTGATTTGAGCATGCGATGGGGACGCAGAGTCCTATTGTTGAGCGGCTCAATTCTTCAGCTTGTAAGAGCTGCATCTATCCTCCTGATCCTAACGTTATGTTCTGTCCAAATAACTCACACTATCCCAAAAACACATAATGGAGACGGATTTTCACTTACATTGGAGGCGGGTTTCGCGACCCGGCACCGGCCTCCAATGCGGGCGCCTCCAAAGTGGAGACCCACCTCCAAAAGGGTTAGTGGTGGCCGGTGCAATATGCATCCGCCTCCAATAATATTGCACTCGCCTCCAATAACCCAATCAGTAAGTGCACCCGCCTCCAATAACCCTAAAGAAATAAAGATTTTGGAGGCGGGTTCTTGTGGCACCCGCCTCTAAACCTCCGTCGACAGAATCAGACGAAATCGTTAGACTCGTCTGAGTTTACGAGTCCAATTTTCTTTTATTAATTGCGTATTGGCCATGGAATTTGTACCATTGACCCCGCTAGAAGATGTGATTATTTTGCTAGTCTTGTTGCTAGTTTTATACTGCAGTTTCATGCTCCCAACTTTGTTGATTGGCGATGTGGGCTTTGGCAAATGAAGGTTAAAAATTTCACACCCGATGCGAATTGGATAATCCGCCTCCAATATGGTACAGTGTTGGAGGCAGGTTCCGGAAAAACCCGCCTCCATTTTGAAGTAACGTATTGGAGGTGGGTCTCGCCGGAACCCGCCTCCAATACGGGACCTTTTTGGAGGCAGGTGCAGAAGAAACCCACCTCCATTGTGATATGTGAAATTAATCGCATCCTTTGGAGGCGGGTATTCGGGAACCCACCCCAGATGCATCTATTGGACTCCAATTTGGCGCCTCCATTAACGTTTTCTGTGGTAGTGTCACCGACGTTGTTAAACAAAGCTAATTTAACTCATTTAGATGTAAATGCACATTAACATAGAGGGGTCAATTTGGCTCAGTTTTAAAAATATTAAGGATATATTTAGACGCAAAATAAAATGTTAGAGCCTTATTTGAAGAATAGGTCCAGTCGCTTGGAGCTTTTATAGAAAAGA
This sequence comes from Leptodermis oblonga, assembly GCA_016801395.1. Classification (NCBI taxonomy): domain Eukaryota; kingdom Viridiplantae; phylum Streptophyta; class Magnoliopsida; order Gentianales; family Rubiaceae; genus Leptodermis; species Leptodermis oblonga. The sequence goes on along the minus strand of CM028754.1, from coordinate 9,202,734 downwards.
AAACAGTAGTCATATTTAATGACAAATTAGGAATAATGCATTTTTAATTATTTTATGTTTTTCGTACATTTGTAATAATTTTATTATTATAAACAATTATTTAATGCTTTTCAACTATGATTTACATAAAAGTTTCATGTTTATTATTCAATAGAGAAAAGGATGAAAAGATAAAGAAAAGTAAAGGTTACCGGTTGGCCTGGCAGTACATACCCTTCTCGGTCCGCAGACGCGGGAGGGGAGGGCTGGGGTGATCCGTAACCCCCAACACCTCCTGATCCAACCTTATTAGCCTTATTAATAGTGTATTTTAACGGTAAAAAAAAATGTTTATGCATTGAACCATCAAAAACCAAATTACTTATATGTTGGATCCCTCAAAAATTTTGTTCTGATTCTGCTATTGTCCGTCGATTAACCAATTTTGGCCATAACTTGCCAAGCCAAAAAAAAAAAAAGAAAGAATGGATTAACTGACTAATTAAATAATGAGAACTTGATACAAAAATGTAAAAGTCCTCCTGAAAAGATTACGTTCTCATAGATTCTATGTCCAGCAAAAAGAAAATATATTAATTAGTCCAATTTCACATCAAATTCCACAATTTAAACAACACCAATGGTATAATTGAAGGTACAAATCATGTATATAATCCATGTATGCTATTATTTGCACCTATTTTGTGTACACATAAAGTACATTTTATGGGTCCTATTTAATTGAGTCTCTAAAGTACCCATAAGTGGAAATCCATGTAGGATTGATACATGTGAAAAGTTAAATTAAAAGACAATGACATGGAAAATCAATTAATGCTCATCTATGGTGAGAGAATGATTAACATCTCCAAAGCATTAAAATTTGTATGCAGTGGAATAATTTATTGTATGTCATGAGTTTTTTTTTTTTTTGAGTAGTGATAAACTACTCAATTAATTCATCTCAAATTATGTGTCTGAACTCATGTGGCATGCATTCATTGGCCACTTATGTGATATTAATAATTATTTTATAAACATACAACCAATGAATACATGTCACATGAGTTGAGACACATGATTTGAGATGAATTAGTTTAGTAGTCTATTATTACTCATTTTTTATTATTTTAAATAACTTATTTTTAAAGATATTTATCAAAATTACACAAATTCAAATTATATTCCTAAAATACCATTATTATTTTTTTTTTTGCCAAATTAAATCCCACTTATAAATTCTAGTTGGAATGTTGAAATTGTTTGCCTATGTGAAATATAATTAACAAATTTCTTCGACTAGCATTTTATTAGGCTTTAAGGGTGGTCCCAAATTAAATGAAATTCTTAAACCAAAGAGGAACTTGCCAAAAAAAATAAAGAGAGAAATAGAAAGAAAGCAAAATCTCTTCATTAATTTGTATTCAAAAAAATTCAATAGAACCTAACAAAAATATTTTATGAAATTATAATTATTCAGAAAATAATTATTGTATTAAAGAAAGAAAAAAGAAAATGGAAACGCGATGCCTGGCCGAAACACTTGCGTCATACCGTACAATCCATCAAATACAAGTCTTTATAAATTCTATATTTACCATGTTTCTACATGCTGGTTGATATACGAGTGTACTATTACTAAAGATGAGAGTGGAATTTGCCACCAACGTTATATATAACTTTGGGCGAAACACGAAAAGAACCCCGAGGTTTGTCGTAAGAATAAAATAGAACCCTAATTTCTATAAATTACAAATTAAACTTTGATGGAAGATTTATAATATTTTTGACATAAATATATATCCTTTTACAATAAAATAGAATCCTTAATTTTTTATTTTTTTTACAACTAAAATAGCATAAATTTTTAAGCAGAGGTCGGCCATTCTTTTTTATTTTTTTGTTTGTTTACTTGAAGCAGCTTTTCCTATTCTGCCGTTGCTAGTGTTTTGTGGCACAAGTCGGATTCTAATAAGCAATTACATGTTTCTTGAATGTGGCATTTCAGTTGTTATTCACAATCTACACTACAAATTAATTACGATTTTTTTTTTTTTTTTTTTGTCATTGACAACAAAACTCAAACACCTTATCGATCATTGCCACCCACTGTGTTTCTTCAGGTCTAGACGCTTTTCTTCCTAAATCCTCAGTCCTAGTTGCTCCGACACCATCCTTACTCTTCTAAGTCTTCTTGTGCCAAGATGCAGCAAGAAAGTTATTGGACGCAAAATCATAAGCAGCAATACACAAACAGTTACCGTTGATTAAAAAACACCGAGGCCAAACACATGAATTTGTGTTTGTGCAATTTGAAATTGAATGCACGGGAATCAAAGAATCAAAGACTCCAAATTCTTGAATCTTGATTCAGTGACCGACTAAACCAAATTGATCAAAGCTATAAGCTTTTAATGAAACCATATTGAATGAAAAAGGATCCGATTCAAGTTCTCTTATATCTCTAGACTCTAGGCCGATCAAAACATTTTCTCAGCGCTTATTTCCAAAGCCATTTTCCAATTGATTTTTTTTCAAAGCTGGAGGACGTGATCGGCACATTCAAGAAACGAAAGGTGATGTTTTATTTATGTGTTGGAGGGTATTTTTGTCTAAAAATTTATAAACCCCTCCATGAAGGATAAATTTGTATTTTCTAGATATTGGGGGTTTATTTAATTCTTACAACAAATCTTGGGGTTCTTTTTGTATTTCGCCCTATAGCTTTCTACTAGCTGATTTTTATATATGGTATATACCACCAAAACGTAACAATAACTTTTTAAGAAAATTATTACTCCTTCCGTTCCATTAGAAAAATTCAGTGTATAACTTATTATGGATCTCAATATACAACACTCAAAATAGATAATTTGACATCATTTTTTCTATTTATACCCTTAATTTTTAACTATGAGTTAATTGTATACTACATATAATTATATTAGTAAGGGTAAGGAGAAAATTTTGAAAATGAACTCTTCTATTGAAACAAAAAATATATCTCAAGTAGACTCTTCTAATGGAACGAAGAGATAAGTATCAATTCATTTATGAAGAACATAGCATGCATAAAATAAAATTACAATCCCATCATATTGAATCGTTGCAATCACCGTTAATTTATGAAGGTAATATTAATTACAGTAATCAATTTTTTTAACTACTACAAGTCTACAAGTATACTACTATTTCACAGATGTGTAACGGCGTGAGTGCATTGAGCCATTTTTCAGAAATGAACGCTTCCCTGTTTATCTAAGAGCCACCAGCTGGAATGAGGTATCGATCTAATTAACAATTCATTAATTCACTCAGGAAATTAAATGTATATTTTCATCTATAAAATGTTGTGAAATTAAAAGGAATTGATAAAAGTTACTTCCATGGTTCCATTAAACGAGTTTGGTTTAAAAAATTTATGAAAAATTACATTTTTAGTATTTAATGTTTGGCCTCTTTACATGGTACTAAATGTTTGCTCAGTTATAAAACTATGTTTTATGATTAGACTAGAGGAGTTCACGTCACGTTAGTTGAATTTCCTTTTTCTTGTTTAGAATTTTTGTTGTTTACTTGACTTCAGTCAAAATGGAAACTAAATTTTGAAAAAATTAGTTTTTTTTTTAATATATAATCTCCAGGTCTCTAGTAGTATTGATTTGTTTTTTTTAAATTGAATTTGGGACCACTAAGCGCCATCGTTATTACTAATTTTCTACCCCATGTGAGTTTTGAATCTACAGCATGCGAGAAACCAGAGTGTAGTACTAATCGTTAGGTTACGACTTCGAACCCCAATAGTATTAATCTAAACAATAGTATTTTTTTTTTGAATTCATCATTATATTTTAATCATGTTATATATTACATTGTAGTACATCATAGGCAGGGCTGTGAGGAGGAGTCGAACAAAGTAGAGAAACCTCATGCAGAGTCATCGCTATGTATCACAAGTACCCCTGAAGCACTACACTTACACCTATGACGTACTACACCTAACCCTTTAATTTTAGAAAGTAATAAATACTTAAGGCGTTATTGATTGGCTTTCTTTCCATAGTTATGAAAATTCATGTTATTTGTATGTAGGTTATTTTGTTATAGAAATTTTTAGACTTTAGTAGGACTGATAATTGCATTGTATCTGACTTTAGCGGGATTTCTGTCGACACTTTTTAGCTTTACTCATTTATTTAATTATTCGTATTGACACTTCTAACCTTATACGTCACTTCCCTGCTTGAGAAACCGTGCCGCATTGTTTCAGAAAAATAAAACCTAATGCGGCACACAAATATCTTTTTTCAATTACGTGGAGTAATCTCTCGCACAAATGGCCAATTCTTTACAGAAATCATATGCATTGCACCATCACAAATCATAATAAATCATAGGTAAATAAACTATCACTGCTAAATTAGAGTTGCACAAATGGATTTCCATTTATGTACTGTGACGTCAAAGTGTAAAGTTGGGACTGTCAATCCTCTTTTAAAAGTGTCACCAGACAAAATTTCACAAAAAACTAAAACCATTGGACTTTCCAAAACAATGCAAATGGAGATACATATTGCATACCATTTTTATCTTTCAATTCTTCCTTTCCTTAAGGCCTTACTTTTACTTTGCCGGTAATTGTAAAACGAGCGAGGATCTATCTGAAATATTCTGCTCAACCCTGACCAATTTAGCGAAACGGCCTAGTTTTACTTTCACTAACTTCGATAGAATTGGACATAATATCTTCGTACTACAGAAACCAACATGCACATTGTAGTAGACCAGAGTAAACGAATTCCAAATGGAAATCCTGCTCATCCGGTAATACCTAGCTCGCATATCCCTTGGACCACCTATAAATGATTCGGGTAAAATTATTCTTCTACCTATATCTGACCCCCTCACAAGCCCAAAACTCAAAGTATCAATAACACCTTGCATTATTTCTATCCTAATTTAATTTTGTTGCTTTCTTAGAGACTCTAACCTACAGGTTTCAATTTTGGCATAAGCATCAACCACAAACTGCCGCAATAACCTACAAGAGTGCAAAAGTATTGATCTATCATGATCTCTAACCTGAAACTTATAACGATAATACTCCCTAACAGACACTGTTGGACCAGAAGCATTAGCAGGATCAGCACCTGCTCATTCAATTCGTTAATTTCCTGGAAAATGGATATTTCATATTTGTTAGTTTCTCATAAGCATTTTCCTAGAAGAGTACAATTTTAACACAAAATTAAGGACAGAATCTTGCATTGTACCTCATCAATTGTCGATCCATCCAACTTGTTCTCAATCTTTTCTTGGGTTATAGTGGTAGTACGGTTTCCATAGACTTCAGGGTTCAGCTTGCTTTTTGGTGGAAACTCTATGGGGGAAATTAAGTTCAAGAAACATTAATCTCCCGTTCAGACATGGAGCAGACAAGTAAAACTACTTCCTTTACCACCAAAAGAGTCAGGTTTTTAACAGTGAAATGCTTATCTGGAGCAGGCTAATAATGACGGGGTTAAGTCCAGCAAGCATTTCTCTTGCAAATTCTTCATCTGTTCTCCATGCAGACATGTCCTCTGTACCAATATTGCAGATAAATTAAGCACAAATCTTAACAAAAAAAGATAAAAGTTGCTTACATTAAAAGGTAAATTGAATACCTTTATGATTTGTGGTGTTAGGAATTTGAGGAATCCTCGCCATCACTTCTGAGTATTTCTTTGAGAAACTCCAAAGGCACATTGTCAGTTATATTTTTCAACAAAGGGCCACTCGGAAGCTTGATTCCTTCATCATAAAGCTTGAGCTCATCTTCAAAGCTGTCAAATTCATTTCCATCACAGATGGCCTCAAACGCAGGCAAAAGGAATTGACCAATGGATTTCAGTCCGTAAGCAAGGAAATCCGACATCTTCAAGTGCCTGAATCTCTTATCCCTTGGTGTATAAATGTTCAAGCTCAGAACAAGCGGGATCCTACTCTCACACTTCGGATCTGTTGTGACAAAAAAAAAAAAAAAAAATGCATGGTTAAAAAGGAAAATTGAACGAATATACAAGCAGGGATTTTCATGGAACTTTTCATGGAAGGGTCTTGTTGCAACAAACAACATAATATACTTTCTCAAGGGAACTTTAAGTTCGATTCTAGTCTCAATTAACTGTAAGGGAACATCAAAATTTTCTCAAGTTACCTCATGGAATAGCTTGGTTATATAAAGGGCAGACAGCGGTGTCTGCTCTGCTATCTTAAGAACAATAGTGTTGCCACATGCCAATGCAGGTTCAACCTTCCAAGCAAACATTAAAAATTATATGGACCATCCACACCAATTGGTTCATGCAGGTTTTGAACATGATATGGACCATCTGCTGGAACGGTCATCCCTGTGAATCTTGTCAGCCCAACCCGAAGAGAAGACACAAAAACCAAACACAAAGGATACAAGGCACACAAAGGAAATGTAAAAATGTCAATGTTTGGTTTCATTTTGTACCTACCGGTAATAACACATCAGGCGAGCTAACATTGATTCAATGTTAGCTGCTTGTTCATATGGTTTGCCATTATCCCATGTCTCTAAAGCTGCAAGCTCGTCATTGTGCTTTACCACCAAATCAGCGAAACGCAACATTATCCTTTGCCTTTCCTGCATATGACAACCAAAAATTATTGGCACACTTCCAAAATGACAATTGTTAGAGAACAATGATGAGAAAATAGTTACAAAAAAAGCCACTTTAGGCTATGGTCCTTCATCAAAAACCTTGCAAGCTGCTGCAACTATTTGGTTGACATCTTTTGCATCTCCATCAGCAACATGTGCAATTACATCCCCTGTCATGTGCAATTACATCCCCTGTTCTAGGGTCCAGTGTAGGGAAAGTCTTGCCTAATTCAGCAGACCAATTGTACACAAAGATAATCAGATAAAAATTAAACTTTTGAACAAGGATAATGGGGCAATCAAGAGCCAAAAAGAAACCATTTTCTGATGGAATTCGAAGAAATCTCACCCGAGGCGGCATCAACAAATTGACCATTGATGAGAAGCTGAGTGTGTTCAACAGTAACAGGGGCTTGATTGGTTCATCAAGAGCAGCTGTAGAGCTGAATTCCTCAGCTGGGGTAAAAAAAATGTCCCTAAACACAATGTTTTTCAAGAGTTAGTTTCAATTAAACAACAGGCAAATCCACACATTACAGCAATAAATTAGAAATTCTTGATTACTAAAAGATATGGTATTCTAGCTTTAGATAATGAATATTCAATTGTCATCACCATAAATGCACCCAAAAAATATATAATTTAATCCATCAACATACCGTAACCAAACAGACAAATAAGACTATTAGGGACTATTTAGTTGGAGGGATTCAGAGGGGTCAATGGGAATGGAAGGAAATGATTCCCATTGTTCTTGTTTGGTATGTGGGTATGGGAATGAAAATGTCATTCCCATTCCCTAATATTTGGATATAACCCAATACCACCTCCCCCCCTGCATTCGGATTCATGAGCCCACTCCGGATTCAAAATTATTCTCCCTTTCGAAAAAAACCCTTGCATCTATGCATCTCCTCCCCTCCACCACAGTGGACTCCTCCTAATCTTCAGTCTCCAACCCTTGTGGGGCATATTATTTACAGCCCACTTTTTATTATTCGTAGGCCACTTTTTAAAATTTTAAATGGTGAAAAGACAAATATACCCTTGATAATTTCTAACTTCATAAAAAAAAAATTTACCCAACTTTTTTAACTCATGCGATTTTCCCTGATAAAATCGCCCAGGCCAGGCGATTTTACCTAAAAAAAACGTTTTTTCGAAAATTTAGTGGTCGTTCGCCGGAAAAATGATTTTCCGACTACTGATCGGGAAAATCTGAAAAAAACGCCGTCCTGTGGCTTTTTTTTAAGGAAAAATCGCCACAGGACACTAATTTTCTCTGAGAAAATCGCCTGGTCAAGGCGATTTTATCTGGAAAAATTGCCCCGTCCAGACGATTTTATCAGAGGCGGGGTGATTTTCCTGAAATTAAAAAAGTTGGATAATTTTTTTATAAAGTTAGAAATTATAAAGGGCAAAAATATAAATTCACGTATAAAAATTTTAAAAAGTGGCTTACGAATAGTAAAAAGTGGCCTGTAAATAACATTTCCGTTTTGCAATAATAAAGGAGAAGTTTGAATTATTTCATTAAAGAAATATAGGGTAAATTTAAAATTTTGACTGATTCCCATTACTGATATTCAACTGAACCAAACAACATGTATAAAAATATAAATTCACGTATAAAAATTTTAAAAAGTGGCCTACGAATAGTAAAAAGTGGCATGTAAATAACATTTCCGTTTTGCAATAATAAAGGAGAAGTTTGAATTATTTCATTAAAGAAATATAGGGTAAATTTAAAATTTTGACTGATTCCCATTACTGATATTCAACTGAACCAAACAACATGTATGACATTGATATCCATTCCATGATTTGAACCAAACAACAGGATTTGATATCCATTCTAGTATGATTTCTATTCCCATTGACTCCTCAATCAAATTTATTCTCATTTCCATTGACAGATTCAAACCAAACGGCCCCTTACACTCTTCATTGTATAATTCTGTGCAGCATTCTCATTTTCTAGGTTTTAAAAATCCCATCTTTGATCCAACAATTCAATACATATCAACATGTATAACACCTTCATGTTTAAGAAATCAAAATCACAAACTGAAGGAATACGTTACCAAAGATATTTGGGAGTTCGAAACTAAGCTACAGACCAATTACACATTGAACAGAAGAGATGCAGATGGGTACCTCAATTATTGTTCCTTTGATCATAACTCCAAGATATCAGCAAAAAAAAAAAAAAAAAACTCCAGGATGCAAGACACCCTGATTAATTGTTTTAAATAAGACCTAATTGTCACATAATTTATTTTAAATAAGGACTAAATTATGTGATGGGTTTGTAGTGACAATCTCAGCAAAATGGTCGATTCTTTTATTAGGCTATAATTAAAAGTTGAAACACTTTGGCTCTTAATGGGCCTATGTGCTAATCCACATTGATTAATTATGGCCTCTGGGAGACAGGCCCACCACTTATGGGCTGAACTTTGACTGATGAAATGGACAGCAATCTTGCAGCCTGCCTCTATAGTACCTAAAGGAACTTTAGTGAAACGTGCTGAACTTAAGAAATGTTTAGTAACGGATCAATACTACAACGGTTGTGAGGCATAGTGAACTATCAAAATATTAGAGTTCAATTTTTATCTCTGTTATTTCTGCTTATTTAAAATGTAGGCGGCTCCCTAATTTCGTAAATTTCTGCCTATTTAGAATGCAGGCGGCTCCCTAATTTCGTAAAAAATAGAGCACACAAATATGCAAATTGTATTCAAGTCCTTGCATTGTGCTTACCAAACAATTTAGCTCACTCAACAATTATTAACCCAAAGAAATAAACAACAAATTTCGTGCATGGACATTTTAATGACATAAGTAAAACATAGTCAACCATGATTAAATGATTTCATAATAGGACTACAATATCTTTTTTTAAATTAATATGTTTGATAGTTCGAACATTTTATTCTTTTTCACAACTGTCTAACTTTTTTCCGGAACATTACTCTTTTATTATTGACAAGAAAATAGTGATATTCAAATGGCAAAAGGATTGTTAAAACAATCTAAAGAATAAACTGATGTTCATTAATTATCTGAAGAAAGCTATGGCCAAAAGACCCATTGAAGTAAAAACAATGAAGTCTTGTTAGTTCCTGAACCCTTAAACAAACAAGGGATTTTTACAGTTTTACATAAAACGGTAATTAACATGACCAATTACACCACCAGGTGAACAACAACAACAACTAAGCAAAACACGATTCATTAATTTAAACCCATCAAACTCAACTCTTTCTAACAACAATTAATCTTGATTTTTTTGCTTACAACAAAACATTTTGACCCGGGTAAAAACCCGACATGATTCAATCCCGGGTCTCTCACTCACTCGATCTTCCAGGCGTACAAGAAGAGGCAGAACGGCGAGCCTTTCGAATGGCTCAGCGTGGAATAGTACTTGCTATCCACGCTGCTGCCGCTGTCCGCCGTGCAAGTGCTTTCGATGTCACTGTCGGCCTCCGGTGCCCCGGGCTTGAATATGAACAACCCGTGCCCTGACCCAGGGCTGCAAAACAACCAAGAATGAACGTCCCAGAACACCTGCACAGGTTGCTTGTTCACCATCACCGTCTGATTTCCCCTGAATTTCCACTGCAAATTCTTTATGTGAATCAGGACGATCCCGTCGATGCTGATCCACATTTCTGGGTCCCTCGGGCCGGACGTCGAGCTCTCGACCACGATCTCGTGCTCCTTTTTCCGGTGATCGAATTTCGCCCTGGTGGAAAACGATTTCTTCCCGAAAACGTGCTCTTTCTTGAAGAAAAGCACGGCCTCGACCAGTGCGGGTCGGGCCTTCGTCCGTTTGTAGGCTTTCTTTTTGTAATCCCCCAATAACAACACCACTTCTTCCTCACAGACTAGGGCTACGTAGAAATCCGTAGTGGGCTCCGGCCCGCCGGAGAATTTCGCCGATCGGAGATCCCAATACGCGTCGAGTTGGTTCCCGTCGACCTCGAACGTTTTGTATCCCTTTTTCGCCCAAAAGTGCCAGGGTTTTAAATCGATTTTGCAGGTATGATGATCGTCGCTCTCTACGCTATCTACAGTTATGCTGAGGGAATGGTTCATCAGATTCTTGCTCCACAGAACCGTCACATTCCGCCAGTAACCGCCGATGTGCGTCTGGTAAACGCACGTCACTGTGCTCTGCGCGTTTTTCGAGGTTACCGGGTCGTCTATGATCCGCTGCGTGTACATAGGTCCGGATTCCGAGATCGATTGGGATCTCGCCCCGACCCGATACGCCATTTTCTAATTAACAACGTAGATGGATCGATCATACGTTGCTAATTTTTGTAATGCATCATCATCAGGTAATAACCATGGAGGGATTTCTTTCCTTATTCTTTTCGAAATCAAAGAAAAGAGGGATGGATGATCGATGAACAATGTCTGATCAAGATTAAGTTAGATTCGTTGATGATGCATTACAGGGGAGGTGGGGGGAACCTTCAATTGGTGATCAACGTAACGCTGCGAAACATGTCCCGGGAAGAAGATGATGAAAATGTTTGGGACAGATTTGATGAGAATGTGAACGGAGAATGAATATGTTTGCGGGAATTGTCAGAATTGTTCGGGGGTGAAGTGGAAGATTGGAAGAAAGAAGGAAAAAAATTGGTTTGAGGACGGAAATTGTCCAGTTCTACGCCATGGATTTAGAGCCCCCGGAAAGGAAGGGTCCAAAATTGGAAAAATGGATCAAACGTTGTATTTTCGTTTGTGCTATATAGAAAAGACAAACGAGGAAATGAGAAGATGACTAGTGTCGGAAGCTTACGGGATATTCAGGATTCAAGACAAATAATTTAACAAAGAATTTAGTTGAGGCTTGGCTTGGTTAATAATCTCACTTCTCCTCACACAATAGAATCTTCCTTACAACCAAAAAAGTATATATACGCTAACGTTGCACCAAAAGAGTTAGGCCCTGTATGGCAACCAAATTTTACATCTGATTTCACTCTCATTTTTATTTTATAATAATTTTTTATTAATCCCAATAATCCTTTTTATATTTTCCAAACACCTTTTTACATTCCCCAAATACCTTTTTACATTTATAATATAACTTTAATAATTTTAAAATCCAAAATACCTTTCAAAACACATTTCAAAATGTATACCATACAGGGCCTTAACTATCTAAATATTTTAAAATAGACTCTTTCATCGAAACAGAATAAATATATACTATTTTTTCCAAAATAAAGCATACCGAACTGCAGTGAAGCTTTGTCAGATTGGGTGCCCGTTGAAGTAGAGCCCATTCAAATCCCCTGTTTGTAGTTAATCCAGAGAAGTCAAATTCGGAAATGCAGGCAAAGAATCTGCAGTTGCGCTGAAATCCTGCACAATCACAAGAAAAATGCGTGAAAATTAAAACGTACGACTAATATATGTATGATATCTTAGTACATTGGCTTTGAAATTTACCTCTTCAAAGATCAAGCATAACGTAAGCTCCCTTACTTGGTTTACCTTATTCAAAAGTTCAGCAAATCAATGACCTGGAAAGACAACTGCATCTGATCTTATAGATAAATCTGCTGATACCAAACATTCAAAGTTGCTTAAAATTATTGGCGTTTTGATGTTATACCAGCCATCAGCTATACATGTGAAATGTTGAAGATGTGGAGTATCAATGTGAATCCTGCTTAATTCTTTAGGCAACAGAATTTTAATGATCGACAAAACTCTAAGGGTGGGCAAGGATATTTCCACAGAGTAAGCTTTGTTCTTTCTATCTGAGAATCTAATATAATCCAAAGTCAAATCCTCAAGCAGAGGGAAGCCATCTTCAGCGAACTTCAAAATCTCAGATTCAAAAGCTAGAGTCAGAAATTCTAAGATGAGTTTCTTGAGATTCGGAAAGCTGAAAGTATTAGGGATGTAGAGGATAATATCACTAGCACTTAGATTTAAGACCTCTAAATTTTCAAATGCCCAAAGATTAAACAGGCATGAGGACGAGTTGGAATACAATCCTGTTTCATTCGTTTGAACTTTAAGCACTTTGACTTTCCGAAATAACAGAGTAATAAGCCATGAATATACTACTCAGTCGAAACTTAGTTATAGAGGATGTCATACCTAAGATAAGCATTCTATTCACAAAATGTCTGAAATCGGGATTTGGATAAAGTGAACCCAATAGAAGGTTAATCTTTGGAACAGCTAAAAAAAGGTACCTCCACCTTGTTGATAGAATGGATGTTAAGGCGGCATTCTTTGTGGGCATGAATGAGAGAATATGACAGAGGATGCAGTCTGGAAAAGAACTGAGTCTATCTTCATTTTGTCTGAAGAAGAAGAAGAAGCTGTTGCAACTTTCTTGAGTCTTTTAGGATTGGAGTTCATGGCTGCTGCTATTGGAGCAACTGGAGAAGTTTTGTTGGTTAAAGAGTTGAGAATAATGGAAGAAAGAGAAGAGGAAGACAAACCCCTCAAAGCCGAGAAAATCTCTTCATGTTCCGAGAATGAAAAATAACAGGTCAATTGGATGTAATTTATGACTTTAATCATTCCTCCAAAGGTCATTTTTGGTATTTCACGAACTTGCACTTCAAATAATAAAAAATGGTGTTTTGTATTAGACCAAGTTTCAAAGTCATTTTACATTTTACAATTTAAACTTTTTATATACAGTAGGGCGAATTACATTTTATCTACCTTGAGATTTAATCAAATTATAAATGTGTATTTTTTGTAGTTTTAAAAATTATCAATATATTTACTTGATTTAGTCATAATTACACATGAATTTATGTTAAATGTAACTAAGGAACCAACATGAAATTTGAAAAATAAATTCAGGATCGATTCGGTAACATTCAGTTAGGGTTTGAACATACCAAAACTCGATTTGATATCACCTTACTATTAGTCAAAAAAATAAAAAGGTATTATAATATCTAAAATCAAAAGAATTGATTCGTAATTTGATCAAATTTCGAGAGAAATAAATGTAATTTGCACTTTCATTTTTAATATATTTTGGTACGTTTTTAATTCAATTTTAATATTTTTAAAACAAATATAAATCAAAGTAAGAAACCATGATATAGGATGTGCTAATTACTAATTAGTAGTGAATTAAGAATTAATTACAAATTTTCATTTAGAGATTCTATAGTCTATCTTGAATTTGCAGTGAGTTTGACTGCCAAAAAGCTTCTGCCACACGGTTTAACTTTCTTTCTTGTTTTGAAGAGAAAGTTATAAATGGATGGATGGATGATACTCAGATACTATAACTACTCTCTATAACTAAAAACCATTAACCCAGGTCGGTTCATCACTTATATTTTCTAAAACATGTTTTTGAAAGTTTAAAAATTTTATATCAATTTTTCATCTTTTTTGTTTTACTTTTAATTACATATTTTTATATTTTTAATACATTTTGTAAATTTAAAATTAGTTCAAAAGGAGAATTATGTTTGTGAAATTACAAATATTTTCTGTAATTTTCTGACAATCACATATTCAAGTTTCGGTGAAATTACAAATGTTTTTATTTGTGGAAAATAAATAAATTCGACTTTTGGGGGAGAAAGTCTATTCTGGACTATCTTAAGGTTTACTGACGATATTTCAGTAGTTAAAATTAATATGTTTGTTTTCATTAATACGCTATACATCAACTCACCTTGATTCATTAATATACTATACTCGATACACGTGTTTTTATAACATAATAACTATACAATTCATATGTAAGTTTTCATTAAAGCCTAAATTTGATTCGCACATCATTGAATACAATTTTTTGTCAAAAATATATTTTTTAATGTATATATTCAACATTTATTTTGAAACCAAATTTATAGTTATAAGTTAATATACCTTAAATAATAATTTTTCATTATAACAATTTTACCTAATGTAATACTAGCTTTCTTTTTCTTTCTTTCTTTTTTTTTTTTTTTTGAGAATAAAACGATTAATACTAGCTTTCTTAAGCATGCATGAACGCGGGAATTGCCATTAATTGTTAAGAAAAAAATTTGTTTAAAAATATATAAAATAACAATAAAAAATCCTATTTACCATATTAAGTAAAATATCAAATTTTAATTTAATATTATAAGTGAGTAATTTTGTCCAATGATTGAATTTTTAATAAGTAGAAATAGGAATCCTAAAAGGAGATTTTTATTAAATAATAATGAAAAATAAAGTAGGAAAAAATTTTAATTTGTGGGTCAAGATTTTTTATTCTAATAATAATATATGAAATCTTTATTAAAAAGTTATTACAGGTGTGTGTACCTATTTATTTTGAAATCCAATATTTTTATTCAAACACAATCCAAAATATAACTTGAAAGTCCAATATTTTTACTCAAACACGATAAAAAATATAACTTCAATATACAAATAGTTATATTCAAATTAGAATTGGTATTTTTACTTACTAAACAAAATTTTAAAACTTCACTGCCTATTTTAAAATACTTGTGAAGGTGTATTTGAAAATGTGTTAGATATATGTATTTTTCTTACCCGATAACAAATGGACATCCTATATGAAGAACACCATATGCTTACATATTATCACTTAATTTATATCAACGTGAAACGAACTACAAAGTGCTAATTACAAATCGACTCACCAAATTTTCTCCTAATTAATTATGTGAAATGTGGGCTAGCTTCAAAACTTCTTATTGGCAACTAAAACATAAGTGCAAACAGCTGAGAACTGATATGCATCAAGTAGCTAAGAACTGATATGAGAACGGTATGTGTTCAATCCCTTAGCATACAAGATCTCTCGCCATCTATTTTATTTCACTTCCCCTCTTTTTTAATCTCGTTCGAACGCATAAGTAGGAATACACATCTCTTTTGCCTCACAACGGAGACATAAGTAGGATCTCAATCATCTTTTATGATCTCACGATGACACATCTCTCACCTTGCCGGAAGGCTTTTCTCTTTACCCCATCCAGGTGGATGCTCTCTGTCTAGTATGACCTAATATATTACAAACATAACATTATAATAAACATAAGCAAATCCTAATGGGCCTAGATTACCTAGCACAATACTAATTGTGGGTGTGCTTGGTTGGGGGGTTTGGGAGTGGGGAATGGTAATGGGAATGAAAGTGGGTGTTTGATTGGAAGGTTTCATTTCCCGGGCCCCACTCCTAAACCCCACTTTTCTCTAATCCTCCATTCTTCTCCATTTTGGGGGAATGAGAATCATTCCCTTATATATATTTTTTTGGGTACATTTTTTATTAAAAAAAAAAATTAAGGAGTAGAAGTTATCACTATAATACATTTAAACATAAATAGTTTATCATATATTAAAAGTTAAATGCAAAAAAAATTAAAATAAAATTTATTTTTAAAAGTTTTATTTGTGAACCAAACACCATCAATGGTAATAATAGTCATTCCCTATCACAAACTAAACAACACAAATGCAATGATTACCTCTACTATCATTTCCCACTACTATCATTCTCATTTCCATTCTCATTCTCCTCTACGAACCAAGCACGTGAATTTTGATAAGATATCTGACAATTAGCTCCAAACCAAACTTTAATACCATACATGGCTTGCAGTCACATTTTAAGACACAGACTGGCCTAGGCTTGGTCTTAACGTCCATTTGATAAAAATTAATGTTTATATATAAATATTTAATACTTAAACTATAATTCTGAATTGATTAAAATGTTGAAAATTAAGTTTCAGCATCTTAATTATAATGCTTAATTACTTAATTTTGTTTGATATGTATACGTATCTTAATGCTGAAATATTAAACATTTATAACTTTGGCCTTACATTAATTTTTAATAAATAAACACAAAAATTTTAATTTTACATATGGTTAATATATAAAATATATTATTAAATGATGTTTATGAAAATAGGTCAAATATATAACTTATCAAATAATATTTGAATATAAAAATCGAATAATAAATTAGCAATGAAATTGTTAGAAAACATTATGATAAAACACATAAAATATGTGGTATGCTAATTTTAAAAACAATTAAAATGAAGATTTATATAAATAGAATTATTTATAGTTAAATCATGAATAAATTTTTTTTAAAAAAATGTGTGGTATGATAATTGCAATAATAATTTATTTAAATAGAGATATTTATAATTAAATTAATATGAAAAATAAAATTAAAAATAATAATAATAATAATAATAATAATAAATAATATGAATAAAATGAGAGTTATAGTATCGAAAATAAAAATAAATTTATTTATAAAATTATTTGGTGGAGAATTAAGTGATCAGCAATAAACTAACTTTTATTGCTTAAATTTTTCTAAGGAGAATAAGTAGTGTTTAATCAATTAAGAGATTTGAATTTTCGTTATCAAACGGGGCTTAATCATTATCGCTTAATCAAATAATTTTAAATATTAAACACTGTTATCAACACATGCCCTTAGTTTTGGTTATAATCCAAATTGGAATTCTGGCCACCAGCCTCAAACGGTTCGGTTTCAGTTCTAACTGCTGAGAAATTAGGAATCGGCGGTTTCGAATCGTGGGACCTATAGGTTCATATTATATGTGTAAAGTATATATACATATGGGTGGAAATTTATGACCCAACATGAAAAGTCAATACGGACCTAGCACGCATTTAGCATGTTAGATATAAACCACAAAATAATTGAATCAAAATTGGATCAAACACGAATAATACAAAAATCAAACAGGTCACGTCAGATCAACCCGAATGACTTTTTTAACATGTTTGACAAATTATTAAACATTTACAAACATGCTCCATACGCGTACAAGTTTGAAAAATATTATTGATTAATTTTAAATTATTATTTAGCATGCATAATATCCACTTAATGGGAATATAATAAATTTTATAAGTTAAATATGTTATTTGAATTAATTTTGGATGAAATTAGAGTGAAATTGTTGAACTTTCAAAATAAACATGTTGATTAGAGTCAAAACAAAACTGACATGATACGACGAGAAAATAAATAGGTCAGGTATGATACGACCTAAAAATAAATAGATTAAGTTAAGTGGTATTTATATTTTGTATCTCAACACACCAACCCCCAAACTCGAACACGGCCCGTTGCCACCCCTATTAATATACATATAAAATATATAGTTGTATACTACATAATATATTCAGTTAAGTGATATTTATATTTTGTAACTTATTTTGTTGTTATATTTTTATTTATATCATAATAAATAAATATTTGAGATGAATAGTATTTATAAACTAAAAAATTACAATATTAATGAATTTGTGAATTATAATAAATTTAAATATTAAATTAGTTTTAAATATTTGTAATTAAATTTTTAAAAATTAAAAATTTTGAACAAAATAGAAATTGGTAAAAATTAATAACCGGATCAAGAACTGGAAACCGGCAATTTTGGAACTGCCCCAGAACCATCCCCTAAGGTTGTGGTTCTAGTTTTTCCTGAAAGCGGAATAGGCAATTTCTGAACTGGGGTCACGTTTAAACTGGGAAATTAAGTTATCCTTAATACTCAGATTCGGAAAAACAATCGGTCAAACTCGATCAATTTTTGGTTGACTTCAGGTTAAATTTGATCCAAAATTTCATCCTTTCTCATGAGTTTCAAAATAATTAAATTATTATTAATCAACTCCAATTAAACTTTTAATTTACCTTTTAAACATAGTTATAGGCTAACAGCAATAAGATTTCAGTAAGGCATTATTTTATTGGGGTTTCTATGCTCTATGAACTTGTATGTAACTATTGAGAGTGAAGATATTATACATAATCTATGAACTTGTAGTGAAGATATTATACATAATCTATGAACTTGTATGTAACTATTGAGAGTGAAGTTATTATACATAATGTAAATATTCCATCAAAGAATTTTCTTTTAGTTCAAAACAATTAATAGGTGGAATCAGAACAAGTGATTGCTGATATTCATGCGGGAACATCCACTTCGAATTTTAAAAGGCTTTTAGACACATACAAAAATGTATCAATAGATAGTCTATTGCCACATTTCACCTATTACCACATTGACATTTTGTGTGGTGTAGGTGAGAGTGGTTATAGCTTTATTAGCTATAGATACATTTGAAGTGTGACTATAGACTAGTAAAAGTGTGACTATATATAGATGATAATATTTTTATATAAAACACAATTAACCACATTGTAATGTGTGATGATAGATAGTTTTTGATAATATTTTTATATGAAACACAATTAACCACATTGTAATGTGTGATGATAGATAGTTTTCAACACATTTTAACATGTCACTATAAGTTACATATTACCACACTTTATGAACTTATATCACACTTTTAAGTGTCATAATATATCAAATTTTAACATTTTAAAATATATTTGTTAAATTAATTTTGTAGTTTTAGTGACATTTTTAAATGTCTTTACAAATCACAATTTAAATATATATTTTATTTTTATTTTTTGAATAGGCCATTATACTATTCAAATTATATTATTAATATATATAATTCTAGTATTATAATAGTAATTAACACAATAATATAAAACACAATAAATAAAGACAAGTACCAACAAAAATTAAAAGTAAGATAGTTTCAATTTTCAAATATACAATTTCAAGCATATAATCTTGACATGAAGCTTACAAAGAAGCTAAATTAACCCAACATTTCAATACAAGAAATATATATCAAGTTAGTGTTCCGCCTGGCACTAAACTTGCACATTACACAAGAGGCAAAGTAATTACTAGCCCATTAGAGAAACATAAGTACAAATAAAATATTGAAGAGATCAAAAGGAGAAGTATCCTTTTAGGGTCATCCACAAATAGCCCTTTAATTGCCTTGATATCACCTAAATGTAAAATATACACGAGATTAATATCTAAAAATATTTTTTAAAAGTTTCTCGACAAACAAATAGTATTGTATGGACACGAATATATTTACCAGACTCCTAGGCCAAGTAATTATCACCCCAAGTGTTTCTCCAATAGTTCAATAGAAGTCATAAGGCCAAAGTTCCACCTCCGGCTAAACTGCAACATTTATAATCACTTGACAAAAATATGATCGCAATTCTAGCCCTCCAACTTCTATGTTTGGATCCAAAGTTAAAAGATGTCCTTTTGCCACCACTTCATCTGGATTAAGTACACTGTTGATAATAACACCACCTCTAACCTATATGTATTAAGTTGTATTTAAAATATTTTCAAAGCATTAAACCAAGAAATTTGTAAAACATTAGTATTCAGCTTATTTTCAAGACACCCCTCAACAATCAACAAGTCCTCCCAATCCCTCCCTCCTTTATGGTGCGAACAGTTAAATACCCAGCCAACAGAAGATGTGCTTAATACAAATCAGCTTAAGTCATTGAACTAGTAACTTGAAATGAAATAACAAAAATGGCAGTATTAGGGCATCAGCTTGAAATGAAATAAGCAGCCAATGAAATAGAATTCAAGATTCCAAACTTTAGAACAGTGAAACTGTAGGTTTTGGACAATTTCTAACCAATCAAAATTTTCTCTTCACTATGTTCAACCACAATTGCATCCACAAAATAAATCACAAAATTCAAGTCTGGAATAAAGTCATAAATCACTTTGCCAAAATTTTAACTAGAAATTAGAAACTTTGTATTTTGCAATTGCAGTAAATAGAAGCAGTCAACATTTTCATTGCACTTGTTCAGCAGTATAATAAATCACTCATATGAAGTCTAAATACGTATATAAATCACTTTATTTCTTTTGCTTTAGTTCAACCTGATTAACAAAATAGCATTAGTTTATTTACACTGAAGAAAAGCCAATTTATCTTGCTTTTCAATCAATCCAGCCACACATTCAGCACAAAAATATAGCTTTAGGAAATGATGCTTAATGTTCCGGAGTTTGTGGAAACAGTTTTGTTCAAAAAAATGAGTTTTTCTTATTACAAAAGAACTTTTAGGATAAGGTGTTGCAGCAGGCACAAGTAATGAAGAAAAATACTTGAATAGGGACAAGATATCTGCTTATATTAAACAGAAATGTAGGTTCATGGTAAAAAAAAACTAGGCAAAGGGCAACCTCACAACGAGTATAAAATTAGCAGACATAAAGAAATCTTCATCATAAAAGAGCTTATAAAAAGATGCTGGTTCAAAGTCAAAATCTCTGTGGAACTATTTGTTTCTTGGCGGAAAATAAAAGCAAAAGATAGGTTGATGCTTAAGCATTCATGAAACAGTTCCATGAGAGGGGAGAATAATTACTACATTACAAAAGAGCATTAGGAAAAGGGTGCCTGATGCTCTGGAGATTTAGGAAAGAGCTTTTTTTTTTTTTTTTTTCATAAAATGAGTTTTTCTTAATAACAAAATAACTTCAGGATAAGATGTTGCAGTAGAACTGCAGGCTGTAATGTAGATACTTTTTTTTGTCACCCAATGTAATTCCAGAACAACATAGTAACCAAAACAATCCAGAAAAAACAAGCTATATATGATCATCACCAAAAACCATCAAACTTTCTATATATGTTCTCCTCATACATAAGAAATGACACAAGGAAAGTTCCATCAAGGGGGAAATGTGGTGTTGTTGAGTCAAAAGTGTTACATGAAACTATTTTCATGCTCAATCCATGTTCCTAGAAAACATCAGCATATAAACAGACACATATAAGCTGCACTAATGCCTGTTCAAACAAATTAAAATATAAAACTCATATCTTAAAAAGATTAAACATTGATAAAGAGAACAATAAGTGAAAGTTCAGAGAGACGGCTGAACTATAGGACAGTTGTGACTACACCAGCTAACCCAAAATAAATATACCATTCTGTGGTGGATGTTGAATGGTCTCATCTTGAATGCTAATGTGAGGACGCTTACGTTTGAGAGCCCCAGGTTCCATACCTGCAATTAACCCACCCAACGAAGCATTAGCATCAAACAAATTAAATGAAGAATTGAAGAGATAAAATTGGAAAGAACTCAGATCGAGGATGGGAAAGGGACTAAGAAGGAAACTTTGTGAAGGAAAAATCAACAATGGAGCTTACCTTGACAGTGCTAGGGTTCTTCGTATTTGGGAGGGTGAGCAAACGCAGAGCACCCACACCCAAATGAGGGGCCAAGTGCCAATGAGTCTGCCTTATTAAAATAAGAATAAAGGAGAGCCATTAGATTCATAAAAAACTGTGAGGCGAAAAAAATCCAAGCCCTTGGATTACTGCCTCCTAAATTTTTTTTTTTATTTATGGAAACTCCCTCCTAAATTTTTAGCCAAATCCCTGAAGTGGCGCTTTTTTATTCCCTCCTGAAATTTCAGCCAAATTATTCCCTCCTATTTTACAAGCCCTTGGATTACTGCCTCCTAAATTTTTTTTTTTTTTTATGGAAACTCCCTCCTAAATTTTTAGCCAAATCCCTGAAGTGGCGCTTTTTTATTCCCTCCTAAAATTTCAGCCAAATTATTCCCTCCTATTTTATTAGCCAAAGTAAACTAATTTTTTATTTTCTCGTGAATATACAATTTTCACATATTTTTTATATTCGGGGAGTATTCTGAATTCTCACATTATATGATAAATTTCAAACTTTAATATTTGATTTCTAAATAAATAAGTATTTACATTTTACTTTTAATATTTTTAATTAATCTTCTTATTATATTATATATAATAAATAAAATTCATTTTTCAAAATATACATTTACATGGAAAACTCGCGTGATTATAATTAGTATATTTGGTTAGTAATTATAAATTATATACTAGTGGAATTTTACCACGCTACGTGTGGCATGTGGTGCCCTCTTATTTGATAATTATAATATAAAAATAAAATTATGCTTGAATGATTAAAATATTAGTAAAAATCATGTATATGAGAAAGTAATTTTATTTCATTTTGAGCTACCAATTAATATTGTACTGCACTAAAATATTTGTGTTCCCAAACAAGGTTAGTTTTTAATTTTTCTAAGAACTTCACTATACCTCTAATATTTTAAAAATAATTAAAAATATATTTAAGGGACCAATGGAGTAATTTAATTTTATTATAAATATATTAATAGCGACATTGCAATACCTTTAATAAACCATTGTTTCACTAAATACTAATCTGTAATAGCTCACTTACAATGACATTAATAATACATAATATATAACATGGTTATTTTTTTTATCATTTAATTTTGTTGGGAGCAATCTAATTGAGAAGTGATTCAATGCTCAATAGCCAATGGATTCCACAGGTGTACACAGACGTCTCCAATTGATCAACCAACTACGCGAGGCCACGTCAACTCACAAGGAGATTCAGGTAATATTGACAGACATTAGACATTATGTTAGTGTTTTTCCTGATCTAGTAATTAAGAAAGTAAGTAGGATTGTCATGCATGAAACACATCTCCTGGCTACAAGGGCAATTAGGGAATCCAATTATGTAACTACTAAATTTTAATGAAATTAGTCCATTATCAAAACAAAAAAAAAATGATTGCCTTCTCAATTATCCTTTAATACTTTTATTACCTTCTACACTGTCTTACTCATATAGGTGATCTTATTTTATTTGATGCATGGCAATACAAAGTCCTTGAATATTGTTTCACCTAAATTTTGTACTCGATCCCTCAGACTTTCCAAGGTTGTGCTGTAAGATCTTTCCAAAGAGAACAATTATACTAGACGGGTTCATGTTGAGAATTACTGCATCCAATGTCTTTCCCCACCATTTTCAAAGAAAATATCAATTCCTGCGAGGAAATCAAAATTAAAGACTGATTTACTTGCAATCTTGTTGCACTTAAAGCAGATCCCGAAGTGCCCCTAAGGGTTCATGTAAATGACTAAAAAGCTACATAATGCAGATACTATTTGTCGTTTGATCTTCATCTTCAATTAAATCGTTTGATGGGGATTGGGAGGAGACCGTAAGAGAATGTTCTTGCTGTGAAAAAATTTGGGAGGTATGGCTCTGTTTGGTGTTAAATCCAATGGTTTATATAAATTTGGGGGTGGTTGTACTTTCTTTCTTGTGAGGATTGCCGATGGTTTTTTTTCAGTCAAACAATGGGGTTTTGGCGATTTTTTTTTCCGCTGCGAAGCGATAGTACGTAATGAAGAAACAAGCGGCGGTTCACTCTTCCTCTTGCACCCTCCTTTTTTAATTGCAGTCACTAAATCATATGAGACGAGAATTACCAACATCACTCCTTCCCTACCTTTAAACCAAATCCCCATCGACACTCACAAGAATTACAACTGACATTTCTTTTGACGTTTTTATTTCCATTTTTGTTTCCAAATCTTCAGACTCCCTGTACTCTATACTCTGAATTCGTATTCAGTCTTCTATGCAATCTGAATTTGGAAATGAGGAGTTTCTACGTATTCATTTGAATTCATCGTCTGTCTATTTTGGAGGTTGCCTTTTTAATTCCTCTGTTCTATGTTTTTAGTTTGACGATTTGTGGAAATGTCAGGGCTTCCTTGACCAAACTAATCAATACAATTGGTTCCTAAATCTTTTATTCTTTTGGATTTATGATGTTTTTGGCACTGCATTATGTTCTGTCCCACCCTTGGTGTCTTGGCCGGAAATTGTAAATTCCATGTTAGAAAATTTTTCTCACTACTCTTCACTTTCTCAAAATTGCTGTGGCTTACTCTACATTTATAACTTTACACCTAAATCAAATATATAGTTCAATTTCCGGCAAAGACACCAAGTTAGAGTTAGAAGGAATAAATTGTTGTCCAAAAATTCACATGCCATTTGTCTTTAGTAGTTTACCTTTGAATTAGGCGTTTGAATCTAAGCTAGAACATGATTGGCCTCTTTTCTTACTCCAGCATGAGGTTATGATGCTTGGATTATGAAGTGTGAAAAAAGATCATTCAGGTTTTGGCTATACAACACATCATATGTGTTTCACTAAAAATGAAAGAAAAGGTTTACAAAAAAATGTGTTTGTTTCATTGCCATATGCGCCTTGCTTATGCCTTGGATATCTTTGTTATCAAGTCATTTTAATTAGGTTTACTCTTCTAATTTGGGAACATTGATAGGACTTGTCGTAGGTCTACCAAATACAGTAAAAGTACTGCTTAAAACCTGTAATTAAGATGCTAAAAATATAGCACAGTAGTATATATGGTCGATCCACAGAGACGGCAATTTAATTCAATTTCCAATTAAAGTGCAAATAAAACCAAATTGTTGACTAGTAGTCACCTTTGTGTCTCTTAAAAGACCTTAGAGTTGTCACTTAAATATAGCAAAATAATAAAACTAATAATTAAATAAAAGACTTAAACATATATCAATTAATGAGAGAAAATTTCGGTATTATGTAAATTCACCTTAATCTCATACATGCAATCATAAACCTCTTAACTTGTCTAATTACTTATGAAGTTTCAGTTATAGTATTACTGCGAGTCTCTGCAAATAATCCCAATTCTCCCATAGATTCTCTATAATCCTCCGCGAGTCCCAGCAAAGGAATTATTCTCTAATTACGTTAACTAACAGACCGGGAGTCATTGCAAACCTTTTTAATTAACAAATAGAAGTATTAAGAACTAGAAGAATCCGAAACTAATAATTCCTACTGACGATGCATTAGAAATTATCACCCAATTAATCATGTACTACTCGGCCGGTAGTTGTGCCACTCACTGACTCTACCCGATTAAACAAAGTTGATCAGGCTTAATAAAATCTTAGTAATTAGATATATAAACACAGGCAATTTAGAAACATAATTCATTAGACCTTAGATTAATTCATGGGTTTCATAAATGCATGGATTATGGCTTCTTACATAATACCAGAACTAATAAATTAGCTACTCAAGATAAAACACAAAAAACACATAAATATAAAAGAAGACATTAAAAGAGAAAAGAGAATACTGTACTGGAATTTAAGAATTCGCGATCTGACAACCGCCGGTTTGGCCAAACGGTAGACTGACCATTAGGAAAATCTAAAGTTGCGATTGAAACAGAGCAAAACGGAACAGAACAGAAAAAAAACAGAGGAAAACTATACTAACGTAAAACTGTATCTTACGTGAGAATTATTTGTAAACTAAGAAACTATTCTCTATAAAACTTGTCTAGAAAACTTCTATCTAAAAACTTGTGTCTAAAAACTTGTATCTAAAAGTGCAGAAATAATCTCATATATATAGAGATACAAACCAGCAATTAACCAATCTCCTAATGGAATAAGGAAACATTCTTCTACTTGGAAACAGAATTAATTAAGCACATGGAGTTTCTTCAAATTTGGTAACTCCCAACTTCTCTCTTTAATTCCTTCTTGGATTGGTAATTGCCCAAAACTTCATTGCTTTTCCTTTAAGCTTTTCTGCATATTCCATCAAACCAGCGCATGGCTGTCCATGAAATCAATTCAATTGCAATCCAATTGGATAATTGGAATCCAATTGAATTTGGCCCACTCGGATTTAATTGGAATCCAATTTTATTTACTCCAGACTCCAAGTGTAATAATCCAAATTGGATTCAACTTCATGCACCCGATTCCCTCTTGTGATCCGTCTGGAAATTAGTTACGGCTTCATGGGCTTTTCTTCCTTCTTGGCCCGCAAGTTGTGTGGGCTTTCTTTATACTTCAAAATTTCTCTTTTTTCACTTCTCTTCTGCAATTGGGCTTGATCTCTAAAATTGCAAATAAACATTAAAACCTTGGGCAAAAGCCCGTGAGAACTGCCATAACAAGTGCTAAAATAATACACTTAAAAGGTGCAGATCAAACATGAATTTAACAGTTCTATTGGATTTGTTACAGTTGAAAGGCTGGGAAATCATGCAAAATCAGCACTTTTCATGTTGAACAAAAGTAATAGAAATGCTATGAAAGAAAATACTCCGGTTTGGTTGATTTTTTGTAGAAGCATTAAATATGTTAATAATAAGGTATTTTTCTGCCACAATGGAATTTTCTTAGTTTTAAGATTCATTTTCAATTATGGCATTTCTATTGAAATGAAGATAGGGGTGAGAATCACATATACCAATGATAAAAACTTTTTGAATCCACTTCACAGACTAACTTTTTAATAGGGTTTACTTGAGATAGCTCTTATTACTTTGGGAGTAAGTACGACATACTATTGTGTATGCACTACTACAAAAATGACTTTTAATGGCGGTTTTTTAGGACTTTTAACGGCGGTTTTTGGCATTTTTGAACCGCCATCTATCCGGCAGCCGTAGAAAGTTTATGGACTTTCTACGGCGGTTAGCTTAGAACCGCGTCGTAGAAAGTAGACTTTCTACGGCAGTTATCTTCAAAACCGCCGTAGAAAGTTAACTTTCTACGGCAGTTCCTAAGCGAACCCTTTCTACGGCGATTTTGAAAATAACTGCCGTAGAAAGTACCAAATTTGTAAAAAAAAAATTTAATATTTTATTTTTTTCTCTACATTCAAAAAATATATATCAAAAACAGCAGGAACGGCCTTAGAAAGGTTTTGATATATATATATATATATATATATTTCAACTTTATTCAGAATATATATATCAAAAACTTCCATGCTAATAAACCGAACAACCATCAAACTTCACAAAATTTTTGCGTGCATCCATCAAATTCTAATTAATTTAATCATTAACAGTAAGAACAACACAATAATCACCGATAGAACACTAATCAAACCCAAATTTAATCATTCATCATCTCACCAAACCCGAATTTAACACTAATAATAAACCCTAGGTCAATCACAATAATCAAGTAACAATAAAATTTGTAAAGCTTAAATAAAGTTGAAACTATTCTATATTACCTTTTTTATGATTTGAAGCCCACAACAAGGACCGATTGTGGTGAAATTATGATGGGGGATTAACTCCAAGTGGTGGGTGATGGCCGATTAAGAAACCATATCCGGAGTTGGGTGACGGCGGATCTTGTTATCAACGCTACCGGAAGAACGACTTCGGGGGAAGACAAAAGAAAAAACCAACGGAAAGAGGATGGGCGTCGGCAACGAGAGAATGCTTCGGTTTGCTGGAGATGGAAACAGGGGGAAGCTAGCCGCGGCCGGTTAGAGATGGAAACAAAGGGAAACCTTTAAAATTCAAAAAAAATCAAGTTTCTATGGCGGTTGTAATTGAAACCGCCATAGAAGTAACTTTCTATGGCGGTTTAAATTACAACCGCCGTAGAAAGTCCATTTCTATGGCGGATTTACGGTTTCAATTACAACCGCCATAGAAAGTCCATTTCTACGGCGGTTTTAATAAATCCGCCGTAGAAAGCCCATAATTGTGAATTCCCGCCCGTTCCTCTATTCCTATTAATTTCTATTTTTGTAAATTAACCCCCAAATTTTTTTAAATTTAATAATAAATATGTATTTTACTATTTATCAATTTTATAGAAAAATTCATCATATTTATTAATTATATGGCGGTTAGAAATACAACCGTCGAGAAAGGGACTTTTTATGGCGGTTAGAAATAAAATCGCCGTAGAAAGTACCCCTTTTTACAGCGGTTTTATATAGAACCGCCGTAGAAAGTCCGTACTTTCTTTTTAATGGCGGTTTTGGTCTTTCCGCCGTTAAAGCACCGCCGTAGAAAGTCCATTTTGTAGTAGTGATGAGATTACTCGAATGCATAAGCAACCTCTAGCATTGAATTTTTTTAAACTGCTTCTTGTCTTGATGATCTCATCTTTGAGGGTTTGTGTTCATGTGACTATAATCACAAATTATGTTTATGCAGCAGATTGGCTTTTAGAATATTTAGTTTATATATATATTTTGGTTCTTAAGTTCTATGTTAGTGTTTCAATCTACATCTGTTTTCTCTTTTCATTTTCTTTGTTAAGTTCAAAGGGGTCAGGCACTGGGTATAGCCCTCCCAGTTTATGGAAGAGAAGAAGTGGGGCTGATGACCTATTTGAATATATGGCATGTGATCAATGTCATATTCTAAGATATGGAGCCGGTATGCATTGGCATTGGCTTATTACAAGTTTACATCTCAAAAGTTCTATTCAGTACATGGTCAGTGCACAGTTTTATAATTTTTGTCTGAAGATGAGATATCTCATCTGCCTGGTGTTGCTCTACACGAAACATCAAGTCTTTTTAGCAGAAGAAGGAAATTTGTTATATTCCACTTTTTGGCTCTTTGGAATTCGTATGGAAAGGAAACAAAATCGTTAAAATGCCTTTAATTGATCAAACTATTAAATAGTGTCTTCATTCGTATGGAAAGGAAACAAAATCGTTAAAATACCTAAGCGTTTGGGACCCCAAAGAACTTGGGCTAAAATATTTTTTTTGTTTGTTTTGGAACGACGTCAAAACAACTTCGTTCCACTAAACTTTTTTTTAAAAAAGATTTAAAAACTGAATTTCTTTTTTGGTGGAATGGCGTGCTCCACCAAATTTTTTTTAAAAAAACTTAATCCCCCAAACCCAAACCCGAACCCAAATCCAAATTTATAACTCTCTTTCCCTCATTTTTTTTAATTTTATTTTTTCAACAGCCGCAGGCGCAGCCACAGCTGCCACACTCAGCCTCCTCCCTAATTCAAGTTGAAGCAATGCCTGCCCCCAAGGTTTGTAAATCTTGTTATTTTCTATCAATTTTCTTTTATAAAAAAATTCAAATACTAACTTTAATTTTTTTATTTTTATTTTTTCTGTTTGTAGCTTGATTTTTGACTGTTCTAAGTTTATTTATTCTCAAACTCTAATGGTTTTTCTCTTTAAACGTTAGTTTATATTTTTAAATTTTTATAATTTATGTTAATGATTTAAATTATTTGTTTAAGTTTATAGATTATTAAATCAATTTAGGCACTTGAATTGGAATTGGATATGCAATTTTACTAATTTCATTATTAGTTTGAGTCTAAATGATATTTTATGATTTGAATTAGGGATTGAATTTATCATAATTAAAATTAATAAATTAGAAATTTTAAACTAGACAATAAATGTTGAATTTGAATGTCGATTTGAACTTTAAAAATTGAATTAGAATTTTATAATTTAAATATTCTATATATTTTTATTTACATTTATCGTAATATAAAATGGCTCAAATATATATTACGGAATATGGCCTTTTTCTAGATAGGAACGCCCTGCTCCTAAGGTTGGTTTTTTTTGCTTAGTCCAATGAATGTGGTGCTTTACAAGCTTTTCAAAGGTAGCATGAGCGAGACCTTAGGATCAACTTGCTATTATGATATAAGGATATGCATACTGATTGCTTTTGATGTTTTATTGCCATATAATGTTAACCAATGATAGGGGTGGGCATGGTTTGGGCCAATTCGAAATTCGAACCGAATTCGAATTTACCGAATTCGAAAAAACCTAATTCGAATTCTGAATTCGAATTAGGTTTGGTTTGAAACCGAATTCGAATTATGAAATTGGTTTTCGAATTGGTTTTCGAATTGGGTATTCAAACCAAATACCAAACCGAATTCGAATAAGTTTTATTATTAATATTTATTAGTTTTTTTTCCACCTAAAGGCTTTATTAATATTTTAAATTGATAAAGATATCATAAAGTTAAAAGCTAATATTTTAAATTGATAAAGATGTCATAAAGTTAAAGGCTAAAGCTTACCTAATGAGTAAAACTAAACCCTAATCTCTAAAGTATTATCACACAACCGCCGCCTCCCCGAGTTCAGTTCCCTCCCACCTCTCCTCCCTCTCCATTTTTCTTTATATTCTTGTCCTCCTCCATTTTTGCAATTCGCCGAGGAAGATAACCCAGCAGATAAACATCACCGATTCCGACGACATGCTGCAATTTCCGTTCTCTCGTCGTCGTACGTTCACGTTTGCTCTAGATCGGATCTTCTCGCCGCCGCGATCCCCTGCTCCTTCCGCCGGTGCCGTCTTTGCGGAAGGTTTTGCGCTTCAATTCTGCAATGGATTGCAGAACTCAGAGTATACTTCTCCTCCTTGCTTTGCTTTCTACATGACATCGATTTTCACGGTTCTCCTGGTGTTGTTTCTTAATTCTTACTTTTATTTTCTTTATATTAATATCAGGTGCGGATACATTTGGGCCAAGGATCAGCTGCATTGGTTACCAAAACTATGCTTACAGGATAATTTTAAGGCTTATAGGATGCATGTGATTGAGAGGGTGAACTTAGATTTATTTTTCTAGAAGAGTTTGCTGCTGGATTTATTTGTTCAAACTAGTTACTAGATTGTAAAATTTTGATTATGGAATTAATTTTGTGAATTTGGTTTCCATGGTTTAAAACCGAATTCGAATTACAAATTCGAATTGGTTTCTTCAGTTTAAAATCGAATTAGGTTTGGTTTTCGAATTGGCCAAAAAAAATTTAAAATTCGATGAAACCACAATTCGAGGAAACCAATTCGTGCCCACCCCTAACCAATGATAAGAACTAATTATACCTTTTATTTATTTTCTTTTGAAAAGATTCATTTGTTGTTGTGCAATCAGTTACTTTAATGTTCTAGCTAGAACATTAAAGTAAATGAATCTTTAATCATTTATTAATTATAGGTTGATGAAGCTTAGAGGTGAATGAGAATAATGGCGCCTTTGGACTGGGTTCACTAATTGGTGGAAAGGAGGCGCAAGCGTGGTCACGGTAATGGTGGGTGAGCAAATACCCGCGGGGCGGGGCGACCCGCGGGTCAGAACCTGACCCGAACCGAAATTAACCCTATTTTTCGGGTCGGTTTGGTTCCACACCCCAAAATTTCGGGACGGGGCGGAGAAGTTCAAAACACAATTACCCGTCGGCGAGTCATAACCTAGCCTTCCTTTTCTTCTCCTTCGTTCGTCCCACTGTCGAGACTTCTGCCGGAGCCACCCTTATCAACCGCCGCCATCGTTGATGGGGATGGGCGTGTGTTGGTAGACGAATCATTGATGGGGATGGGCGTGTGTTGGTAGATCCACCGCTGATGAAAGGAAGGTCGTTTAGAGTACGTGAATCGGCGATTACAGCCGCTGGTGAGGGATAAGTTCCCGTTGACTAGTCTCGGAGATTCCGATTCTAGTTTCTTCTGGTAACCAAACGCTGCGTTTTGATGATGGTTCCCAAATCTCGGGTGGATCTCCATTTTTCATTTTTGGTAGTAAATGGATTGCAGCTTTCTTATACGCAGACAGAACCTATTTTTTCTTGCAAACAATCATTTGAAGTGCAGGAATTTGAGTTTTTGGAAGTAAATGGATTGAAGCTTTCTTATACAAGGACCTAATGATTTGTGACAGTAAAATGCTAACACTCTTCTTGTTTATTTTTGTGGGTCCGTGTGTGTGTGAAATTCTTTCCTGTTTCTTGGCCGAGTGATGTTTTCAATACAATTTTGGAAGGCTGTTGGGCTTTTGTTTTGTGGAACTTCAGTATTTTTGTAATGAGTTCCATCTAGGTGAATGGAGACTCAATGCACATGGCTGGTAAATTCAATTGCATTTTTTTCACTTGTGCAGATCCGTCTATGGGTTTTTGCTCACCCCTAGTTTTTGAGCATAAGAGAATAAATTCGCAGTAAGGTTTACCTTCTCAGCTATTAGAAGGTAAAATTGTAGTGATCCTTCTCAGCAATCAGAGGTATGCAGCGCTACTACTGTGAATTTTCTTGATTCTCTGAATTTGAAGATGGTTTTTTGATTCTTGCTAGGATAGTATGTTGAAAAAAGTAGGGATACTGTCAGTATTGGCATTTTCTTTGTCCCATTTATTGTTAGTCTTCTCAATGAGCTATGCTTGTTTGTTCTAAGCCCAACTTCTTGGGGGACTTTTTCTTTTTCTACTTATGAGAGAACTGAGAACTGAGAAAGCGGTAAATTGTGGGATTTATAACAATGCTGGATTTAAAAAGCCTTGGAAATGCCTAAAAGAAACAGATGATGGGACCAAAACAAGGATTGTATATACTAACCAAGACACAAAATTATTAAGTACTACCCTGAGCTTTATTGGTCTAAAATTCAGATTCACCAAGGATAGTGGAGTCCTATGTCCTACGTGAACTATGAAAATCATAATCAACTTTTTTTCGTATGTTTATCTTCCTGTATGGGTTACTTCTCACAAGTTTCTGTAAAAAAGTTCTGTGGATTTACATATGAGACAAACTTATTTTTTATGCTGTGCTTATCCCATATCTGATAAAGCTACTGTTATTTCTAAAGCTGAGCTGATTTATGAGTATGTACATGCTAAAGACAATTAGGATTATATATTATGTCAGTTGTTATTTTCCTATCTATTAAGAGCTCAGTAACTTGGCCAGCATTAGTTAAGAGCTCAGTAACTTGGCCAGCATTAGTTAAGAGCTCAGTAACTTGATTGGAAATTATATTTGGTAGACAAGGATGACAAGCCTTTGATCTGGGACTTTTGGCTTCCTGTTTTGCTTGATAATCTGAATTCCTTATTAATGTTTTCAGCTAATGTTTCATTACTTTTAGTGAAACTCGAATAATAGTAGAAAAGTTAACCTCTGTAATTTCTTGATTCAGGAAGAATTTGAGGAACATGCTGAGAAAGCTAAGACCCTACCTGAGAGTATCAGCACAAAAACAAGCTTATTTTGTATGGACTTTACAAGTAGGCCACAGTTGGACCTATGAACACAAGTTAGTGCCTCACCTGCTCATTTTTAACTATGCTCTCAACCTACAATAGTTTTAATATTTTTTTGTTTGCTTGGCTTTAACCTGGCAGGCCGTCCTGGCATCTTCAACCAGAGGGAACTGGCATTGGGAATTCAATCTGAAGTATGGGCCTTATTAGTAATGTACAGTAAGAGTTTAGCATATTATTGTATGCTCTAAAGTATATCATCACCACAAATAAGGCAAAAAAGAACAAATGCCTAAGAAATGATGCCTGATTAGCAGCATTCTTTGTTGTTGCTGGAGGCTTCTCTCTTTTGGTGTCCCCAGGAGGAGTATTTTAGGTAGGCAATTGTCTTTAAGCAGTTTCTTTCCTTTTTCCTTTTGAATTGATGAGAAAGAATGTATCCTTTTTCATTGAGGTGCCTGAACTCTAATTTATGAAAAGGAGCCTTGAAAAATCTGTTTCTTTTCTACTGTGTTAATGTGCAATGTACATGCAGAACCACAAGTACTGATTGCTGGCACTGACTTTTACGCTTTCCCTCCTTAATCAGTTCTACTTTCAGTTTAGTTTATAGTGTCAGAGAGTTTGTTCCTCCTTTGCCTTTCTACGCTTGTAAACTGATTACATCTTCAGTGAGTAAACATATTATCCCATGTGCTTATAGTTGATATCCAAGTTGATACTCCTTCCGTCCTGTTTTTGGCTCTTTCAATCCTAATTATTTAGTTGCAGCCTGTATTGACAACTATGTTATACATGTGTTTGGCTTTCGCATTATGAAAAAGAATCGGAAAGAGCACTCTTACAATAAGTTCATGTGCATATCTCATTTTCTTTTGTTTCTTTCTTTTTTTTTCAAAAAAAAGTTCTTTTCAATGTTTGCTGTCTGGCTTGCATAATTTGGAGGGGAAGGAACCCCAAAAAAAAAAAATAAAAAAAAAATAAAGTCCGACCCGGCCCAGAAACCCGACCCCACCAACCGGGTACCGGGTCGGTCCGGGTCGGGTCGGGTAACAGTGATTGCTCACCCCTAAATGGAAGAAGAAAAACACTGGAATGTCTGTTGAAACCGTTGAAAGAGAGATGGCGTTATATATGGATTTGAAAATTTATCCCAATCGTCACTACCATTAAGGATTCAAAGAAAATTAATGTACCAACTGTTTGAGGAGAAAATGACAACCATTAGATTGAAAAAAAGACCATCCCAAATAATATATGAACCATTAAATTAGAAAATAAGAGAATTTATGAAACCAAACAACCCTTCATGAAGAGTAATAAAGAGAGTTGTTTTACTGCAACCGTAGGATGAAAAAATAGGACCATCCCCAAATGAATGTGAACCATCAGATTACAAAGTAAGAAAATTTATGTCATCTGTTAATAAATATAACATTACTTTAAAGTATTGATTTTATAGACAATGTAAATGAATAAATTGTCCTTTCAAGTATGATTAACACTATTAGTGAAGTCTAAACTATACATTATTAAAGCTTTTGACACATAAATTAGCTAAGAAATTAAAAGAATTAAATATAATACTATATTGCTTTTGATACACATGAAAAACGACGCAAATATATATATATATACACACATTTTTTTGGATGAAATTATTTTATGAAAAATTGTGTAAGAGAGAGGGAAAAAGTGTAATAATTATGTTATATTTTGAAAAAATGTGAAAAAAGATTTAAAGGAAATTTTGAATTTTGTAGAAAATGAAGGTATTTTATATGTGTAGAAAAAAGTTACTCTCTCCGTTTCATTAGAAGAGTCTACTTTGTTGTACTAAAACAGTACACCAAAATGGACTCTTCTAATAGAACAGATAGAATACAATTTTTCTATGAAGAATGAAATAGAGTAGAACCTTAGAAGATCGTGTACTTCTAATTAATTTTGATATTGTTAAATACCCTACTACCTGCTTTATAATATTAAAATATTATTCATAGATACAAAGTAATAAGTAATGTCAATTACATAGCTATTTCATTGTAACTTAAGCCAATAATTAATTATGCAATAATAAGTTAGACGTCTCTTATAGACAAGTCACAATAATAATACTCCCCTGATGATTGCTACTGCATAATACAATATGACAACTTAACCTTTGAGTTATATTACAGCAAGAAGCCAATATTTAAAAAAATAAAACGTTAATATACTTAAAATGAAACTTCATCACAAATTCATAAACTTTAGGGTGCTATAGTATAATTTAATTAAATCAAGAGTTACATTATAAATAAAATTAGGTGGCCCGATACGTCTAATGGGGTACCTTTTATCATTATTAAAAGTTTTGAACTCAAATGAAAATATTAGTGTGTCCTAGTAATATTATCAAAAAGTTAACAGATCTAGGACAATTATTATTTACTAATAGTCATAAAAAGTAAAAGTAGCTTGCGAAACATCCCTGTAGCTAGCTTAGTTGGTTGATGTTAGCAGAGTTAGTATTCTCACCATATGAGGACATGGGATAGAATCCTCCCCACTTTTGCGTTGTTGGCAGAAGAAAAGTAAGTATTTTTTTTTTCTTTTTTAAACTTTTCTATTAATCTAATTATTTGAGGCCATATTTTACTTTTTACCACACTTGATAATGTGATAATATTAGGTTTATAAATACACTATCCTACTATGTGGTAATAGAACATTATTTGGTGTGTCAATAGAGAGATATAATCACATTTTTAATAGTGTGACTATTTTAGTGTGTCAATAGAACCATAATATCACACTTATCATGGTATGTTAATAGCATTACACTTAGTGTCACAATAAAACAACAATCATCACATTTATTTTGTAGTGTGGTAAAAAATGTGTGACTATAACCTTTTTTTCTATTAGTGGACGGCGAAATGCACTGGAGTATCGATGTGTATCATGCACCCGAGTTTACATATGGTAATATCCATCTTTTACCAAAAACAAGTCTATCTCTTTGTGACCTAATTTGAAAAAATTTTGTTTTTGGAAATGAATTCTTTTTTTTTTGGAAAATATTGGGGAATTGTGTAGGATAGAGATAAAAAAAAATTGTAATGATTATGTTATTTTTTGAATATATGTGAGTGAAGATTTAGAGATAATTTTAAAATTTGAATTTAGTAAAAAATAAATGTTTCTTTATGTAAAATTTTGGAAGAGAAAATGATAATTTTCTTGAAATAAAATGTAAAAAACTAGAATAAACTATAAAATAAGGCCACTTTGCTTAGGAACTACACAACATTTTGGTTAAACCAGTCATTTTGATTAAAACTTGTGACACAAAAAATTGAAAATAATAAAATAATATCATAAAATATAAAGCGAGAAATGTAAAAATGTTTCTTCTATATATCTAACCACGCTAGCTTTCTTTTTTTTTTCCGCCCTTATAATTCAGTTATAAAATGCTGATCAATCCCACTAATTTTGAATAATAAGATATTCCTTTGTAAATATTTATTTTCAAGGAAATATTCACGGTAAAGAATATAACTTAGTCTACACAATTAATTAAGAATTATACATATATAACAAATAAAAAATAAATGTTAAATTATTTTGTTCACACCCTAATTTAGTTTAAAATAGCTCACGTGTTAGATAAAAATATTTCAAATATTGTTAGAATTTAGGTTGTATCCATGCATTTATTTTAAACAAAATTTCAAATTAAAAGACAAAAGTAAACTATTTCAAATTATAGAATCAAATGAAGACAACATGTCATCTTAATAAGAGACTACTCCCTCCGTACGACAAAGTAGACTATTCTAATAGAACATAGTGAGTATAATCAAGTGATTTCATTGATAAGTAAGAAACGTAACAACGGTCATATAATGTAATATCTAGATTTTCTTTTATTTTTTCTTTTTCTAAACTTATTACTTCTTTCTTAATTATTAATAATTTATCAATATTATAGTATTAATATATCCAATACCTAATCTAGGCTATTAGCTATATTGACCAGAGTAGAAAAATGTATTGTACTGAAGATCTTTGCTTGCTTCTGTCTGCAAATCCCCAGAACTTGATATTAAAATGTGTGATTCTGGAAATTAATAGACATTCTAAAAGTACTTATAGTTAGGGCGAGGCCTATATATTTTGACCGAAAGTATACATAACCACGAGCCACAAGGAAAAAAAAAAAGAAAAGGAAGTTGTCTGAGCACTTTTTGTTAAGTAGCAAATTAATGTCTCCAAACATAAAGGGCGAACTACATTTACCTCCCCTGAATTTTGGAAAAAAACTATAAATAACCTCCTAATTATTTGAAACTACATATAACTCTCTCATTAACTAAAAAAACAAAAAGACGTAAAACTCAATACATTACAGGCGATAGAGATCAAAATACTGCTAAGAAGTTGTGGGAAGTGAAACATATGAATTTGAGGTGGTGGCTTCGGTAATGGCCGGCATTGCCAACTCCACCGCCATCATTTTTTCTTTATACTTTTTGTATTTGTTAGAAATGAGATGAGGGTATTTTTGTCATTCAAAATTGAATTTTTATGACTTTAGTATGCCATGCAACTTTCAGATCTAGTGAGTCACCCGATAAAAATTCAGATAGGTTAATGGGGGTGGGGGGGGGGGGGGGGGGGTGTGGTGTCATTTGTAGTTTTTTCAAAACTCGGGAGAGGTAAATGTAGTTCACCCAAACATATACTCCCTCCGTCCAATTAAAAGATTTCAATGACACAATTATTTTTGAGTCATCACAAGGTACAACTAAAAACATTATTCTTTACATAAGACAGAAGGAATATATGTTTATAAGGTTGCTCAAATAAAAAATCATACTGAAATCCGATCAAAATCGTGGTTCTGGATTTTAATATGCGATTTTGGATTCGGTCTTGGGTCATATTTGAATCCGAACCAGCAGTTTCAGATTGAATTTTAATCCAAACCATGGGTGGACTGGATGCAGGTGACTGTGGCTGACTTTCCTCGAACTCTTCATGGATCTCAATGTAAAAAATGTGAACTATGGCAGAGTCATGGGTATGGTCATCTCCTAGTGGAATATGAGGCATGCCAAGCTGAGATTGATTAAAAGATATTGGTTGGCCCACTAGTCGCGCATCGATGTGTTTGCGGGTTAGGGGCCGGGTAACTTGGGGTCTTCTTGTCTTAAATTATAACAAATTAAAATTCTTAAGTAATATGTACGTACTTTTATACTAGCGGAAGGGAACATGAAACCGAGATATTATTAAGTAAGAGTAATTTAAAATATTATAGTAATAGAAGCAATGAAAGTTTGGTACACTTTTAAATTGTGTCTAAAATTACTTTTAATAAGAATTGCACATAAATCACATATAAACTTTGAATTGATATAATAATTATGGCACATGAAGTAAAACTTGCACGTGAATCGCTCATAAAATTTGAATGAATATAATATTTATGGAACATGAAGTAAAACTTGCACGTGAATCAGCATAAACTTTGGATTAATATAATAATTATTGCACATAAATAATACATGAAGTAAAACTTGCATGCAAATTATATATCGAGTAAAACTTGCAAGAAGTAAACCTATAGTTCATTATAAGTTCCATTTTAGAATTCTTATAGTGGATATTTGTGAATCATAGAGGGCATTTTGGTACTTTTAGAATTAATTTTATTTGATTTATGACAAGTGAATTAAGTGTTAGAACACAGAGAGTTATTAGTAGAAATATTATAACTTAGGGGGGTAAAAGTAATTAAGCCTTTAGTTCATTATAAGTTCAATTTTAGAATTCTTATAGTGGATATTCCTGAATCGTAGGTTATTCCGACCGTATGTGGAGAGCATGTCCCCGTAAAGTGCTACGAAGTATTTTGGACTTCTATTCGGATACCAAGGTATAGGAGTAGCACTAGCCTACGTGAAAAACTTCATATCTTCCCACTATGTCATATGGGGTTGGAGATACCTTTTGTAGTTCTTGGCTTGTTCTCGATGTTGCTGTTT
Organism: Leptodermis oblonga; assembly: GCA_016801395.1. NCBI lineage: Eukaryota > Viridiplantae > Streptophyta > Magnoliopsida > Gentianales > Rubiaceae > Leptodermis > Leptodermis oblonga. The sequence continues at coordinate 9,163,383 of CM028754.1, read as the reverse complement.
GGGTTTCATTATTTGTGAATGAAACCCCCAAAGTATCTTGTTCAACGAGGTAGAGAGCAAGCCGCAAATGATGTATTGAGGAGGATGAGAGTCAGCTTTCAGTGGTGGATGTTGAAGCAGAATGAACAGAGTTAGCCGATGCGACAAGAGTTGAAGCCAGTCGGAGCAATCTAAGGGAGTTACAATCCCCTCATATCCGGCCGATTCTTGTTATTCAGACAGTTGCACAGTTGCTACCACAAGTGGTACAATAGTTCTTGTGATGTTTTTTGGCCCCCTAGTTTCGGTATCAATGGGGACAGTTAAGAATTAGTAGTTCGTCACCCCACTCATAGCTAGGTTTCTAGGACTGCTAGCGACACTCATCGCTTCCTATTGTTTGCGTCAGTTTAGGAGCAAATGATTACTACTCACTGGAGGTTCCTTTTTTTATATTAGCGTCATAGTTATGTACATTTAAATTTAAATTACTATTATTTTATATTTTTTATGTGCTACTTCATACTAATATTACGAAGCTTAAACTAAAGTATGATTACACTTAACAGGTTGTTCAGGCAAGTATGACATAATTTAAAGCATGGTACTCACTATGGGGACATAATTCGAAGCATGGTCTGTTGGAGCGGCTTTGCCCAGTGATGAAGAGGAGCCTACCTGATGACAATGGGGCTGGGTAGTTACTTATCTGTGAGTATCGGAATTCCCGAACCTCTGGCTGTCAGTTGGAGGAATCATACCTGAAGAGATTTTTAGGCAGAATTGGCATAATTATTACCGTGAGGATTGAGCTGCCAAACCTTAACGGCCTCTATATTTGCCTATCCTAGATGGCTTACTCTGGAATTTAGCCTTATAGTGAATACCTGAGAAGGCAGGCTCTCGTGCTTCACTGGATAGAAGCACCAGTCTACCGCTTTCAATGCAGCGAGACTTCGCCGATTGAGAATATACTTTGAATAGATAGTAACAAGAAGGCATTTTTACTCTATTCCTAGTTGGCTTGGAAGGAAGCAGAAGGAAAGCAACATAGCAAAATGGTCCTACTTCTCGCATTAACTTTGTCGACAGAAATAACTCAAGGACTCGATACGGGAATCCGAAGACAAGAGGAAAAGGAACTATCCCCGAAGACAGATTCACTCGATCTGATGCCCTTAGGCCGATTCTTCAATAAAAAAAGAAAATCAGTACTTTAGCCGAGCTCTTATACTCAAGGAAGAATAAAATGGTTTGACATCGCTCCTGCAAGACAAAGACTCAATCAAGAACCAGAGAAACTGCAATCAACCTTAGTCAAAGACTAGCCACATCCCCTGGCTTGCACCCTGACTCTCAGTCTCACTCAACTCAAGGTGAAAAGCGAAAGGCCAGCAACTGCACTAACTGAGGGACACGTTGAAAGCAAGAAAGAAATAGAACTTAGGACTCTGAGGATGAAGGAACATCCCCACTATGATGCGAAGGCTTTCCTGTATCAGGGAATGTCTAATAGCCGGTGGAAGAATAAGATAAAGATCTTGCATTGGACGAAGTGGATACAGATGGGTGCACTGACATGGGAAAAGGTCTGTCAGCTTAACTATTGCTTCTCTCATCCGTACGTAGGCGAAAGGGAAGTTGCATGAGAGAGCTAGCTTGTATAAGAGGACTAAAAAAAGGCCCAACTCGTACTAAGGCTAGAGGTACTACTCTTCCTAAATTCCTAACGTGGATAAGGCGTCTCCTATGTTTACTGTGTCTAACAGTAATACCAGCTCTCCCCTTAGTCTAAATAGCTAGATAATCTCCCAGGTAAGCTAGTTCTTTAGCAAAATCAGTAGTCTTTCAAGCAAGCTATGGATAAGAGGGATAGGTCAAAGGAAAGGGGCTTCTGGCCTAGCAATTGCAATTGTAAAGGCTGGAAAATCACTCCCAGAGACTACAAAAGACACTGCAACAGGAAGAGCTTACCTTAAGACGTCTACTGGCTCGGCAGGCATGACATTGAAAGAAGGGGGCTTAGGAGCTCGTAGCACTCTTTTTTTATCTTTTCACGACTGCAAGGAAGATCCTAATAGGAAGATAGGTTAAGTACTTTTTCAGTTTCCTTTGGCTGCACAATGCCTTTTATGAGAATGTGCATAGACATGCATAGAAGGTGAATTCACCACTCGATTAGAAAGTCTTTTTGGTACCCTTCTGACTTCCTCCGGAAACTTCGCCGGATCTCACTCTATAGCTTAGCTTGCTTAAAAAGTCAGAATAAAAGAACTTCTCCCTGTGAGACTAGAGATATACCTCCCAACTCTAGTTCTTTACCTCCACCCCCTTTTCTTTGACCCCCTTTAATGAAAGACCCTCACCTCGCTTCCTATTCATTTGTGGGTCTGGACTCGAGGCCTTTTTTTTTTCAAGCTCGATCGAGTGCACTCGGAAGGGTTCCTTGCTTCTCGAGCTTGAACAACTAACTGAAAGAGGAGCCCAAGCTGGGGACTCAAAAAAACTCTATATGGTGGCCCATGCTTCATATATATCATTATCCTTTTATTTGAATCTTCGGGGTTTTTCGCATATTTTACAACTCTTTCATCAAAAGTCACCCTTATTATGTTTAAACAATTGATACTTATTTTACCGGCACTGCACTCCACAGGGATTCCACCAGGCGTAATGCATGTTATTTCTCCATCAAGGTTTAGTTTATCAAGCAATGATGCAATATCTTTGTGTGAAAGTTCTAAAGGGTTGCTACAATTGTAGATATAAATTTCATGTGCGCGGCGAGAGAATACAATATCTGGATAAGAGTTCCTTAACTCAGTATCTAATTCTGATAGTCCTATATGAAATAGTAGATCCGTAAGAAAATTGAAAGGAGGAATAAGCATAAACTCATCTAAGTCAACAAAGTTTACTATATTATCACGGGGGGAGTATTTACACGGTTCAGAAAAGGTAAGGTAGTTATTCAAAAGGTCCAAGAGCTCGCTAGGGCCAATAATGGATTCTAGATTAGTAATAACCCGTGAATGATCGATAGTAGGCAACGATCTGAATAGATCGATTCTATATAAACTATCAACATATCCTCTGGAAATAACCTCATTCCTATAAAAATCATAGTTGTGCTGATCTACAGATAAAGAGGGGTCAATCATAACTATTACATTCCTAAGAATGCGTGAAAGAGTAAATAAAACAAGCGTATCCCTATCATTAGTAACTTTCTCTTTTTTTTCCCCCTACACGGTATATTACAAATTGGGGAGAAAGAATATGTGTGCTCGAAAACATCCTTTTGTATTAAATGCACTTCTGCCAAAGAAAGGTTGAAAAAGGAACCGGAGCTCATGTAAACATCTCCTATTTCATAACAGAGTCGGTCCATGGTTAAGTATTTGGATAGATGTTGTTTCATGGTTGTATTATTTCTTTTCATTTATCAGGCAGTAGTGCTCCTAAGACTACGAAAGATGTTAATATCAGAGTCCCTGTTAGGATAATATACCCCCTTTTGTTACTAATAGCATCCTCCTCTACCCTATCTGATAAACCCGATTCCGATAAGGGGGTACGCCCGCCAACATCGGGTGCTGTATCAACAGGATTAGGGGTAGTCTCGGTACTGGGAGTACAGTCAAAGAATAGATCAGCTATTTTCTCGGGGCTATAACACTTCAAAAACAATTCTTTCCCCCTGTCAAGGAGAATTCTTTTAATATTGTTTGTTTGTTGTTTATGCGGGGACAGGATTCGAACCTGTAATCTTCAGGTCATGAGCCTGATGAGTTGACCAATTCCTCTACCCCGCTTCTTCCGCGTGTGGAACTTTCCTATCTCTTATGTAATTTACAAACATCACCGTATTCACAGAATAGTAACTACCCAGCCCCATTGTCATCAGGTAGGCTCCTCTTCATCACTGGGCAAAGCCGCTCCAACAGACCGTGAGCTAATGATGACTAGTCAGGCAGGGGTCTGGCAATTCAAATGACAAGCTCCACTTCGACTGAAGACTCGTAGTAATAATAAAATAATAATAGACACGATTTCTTCTAGAGGAGATTCCCGGATAGTCATGTCGAGAGAAAGAACCTGATCTGGATTCATCATCTAAATTCCTAGCTAACCGCATTAGAATTGTAAGAGAGTGGTTTTTTCTTTCTTTTTTTCCTCAGGTTCATTTAAGCTGAAGTCTTCGCCAGGCCGTTCCTGGGTAATAGTAAGAACGAAGAGTTAGAACTAGAAGATGAGGCTTCTAGTAGAGTAAGCGCGGACGGCACTCTTCCTTCTTTATTTTATTTAATTTGTCAATAGTTTGAATCTGTAAATAAATAGTATGCGCAGACGAGCCGGCACCGGTCTTTATGGGCTGGGCCTTTGCCTACCCCAGCTCTATCCATAGTTAGGGATGAGCTGACGACCATGCTACACACGTAGGTCCGGAAGAAGAATGGCTGACTCGCATTGTACCTACCTTGAAGGCTTCACCGGCGAAGTGAATCCCAACTCTATATCCGAAAAAAGGCAGATACAGACCTTGCCTTTACTAATAGGGTCTGATCCACGGCCGGACACTCTATCTCATCATTACGTGCGGGAATCTTTGTCGAAAGGAGATTCCTCCGCATGCTCAGAAGCTAGTAGACTGTCGACCAGACATGAGACGGAAGGCTGCTGCTGGGGGAACGAGTGACGAGTTCTTTTGTTATCTTCGGGTACCTATTTATTCGGCTTCCTCAGAGAAATCCTTCTTGTCATCCGATAATTGCTGCAAATCCGGGGGGACGTTAATGTTAGCTCAGAAACGTCTGGATCCCAGCCTCAATACCCAGGGTGGTAAGGATGAAGAGCGCCAAATGTGTCTAGGGGATGAGGCTTCCTCCCGGCCGGCCAAGGCAGAACCTGGTTTCTGATAGGCAGCCAGCCCGTCCTTTCTCAGTCAATAGGCAAAAAAATCACCTAAGGAAAGATGAAGTCTATACACACTAACCGAATCTCAAATCCTTTCCAAGAAAACTTCGTTAGACTTGCATGTGTTAAGCATATGGTTTCAGTAGTCGTTCATAGCTCCTCTATTCCTTTTTATTTAAGTAAGAGTTATCCTGTGAGGCACTGGCTTTGATTGAGGTTGGAAACCCCGGTCTGGGTCTAATTTAGGATAAGAGAAAATTCATCAGCCTAGAATAGAATCGAGAAGAGCACTGACCTCGCATACAGAGTTTTGATGGCCTGGGTGTACTGACCTCGCGCTCAGCCCTCTTTTAGAATTAAAGAATCCTGCCAGTGAGCTCTACATAGAAGCAACCAAACTTATGTTGTCATGGTTTTAAGGCTCTCTGGTTTGATGGTTGTACGTGTTTATGTTTTTTTTTTGGCTATGCCGCTCCGCGAGCAAGGAGTGCCACGCACGAGCGAAGCAAAAAGAAAGAAAGGGGAGTTTTTCTTTTTTTTTTGGAGGATTGCGTATTTAATATAAATCCCTGTCTTTCTTGTTCCACTAACTAGGACAAAACTTTTACCTGTCTTTTTTTTCGTTTTTACAACCTTCTTTTTTGATGTCAAAGAGCAGGAGTTACGCACAAATTCTCATTGGATTTCAGTTGTTCTTAACAGCGATGGCTATTCATTTAAGTTTTCAGGTAGCACCACTAGATCTTCAACAAGGTGGAAATTCTCGTATTCCGTATGTACATGTTCCTGCGGCTCGGATGAGTATTCTTGTTTATATCGCAACGGCTATAAACACTTTATTGTTCCTATTAACAAAGCATCCCTTTTTTCTTCGCTCTTCCGGAACCGGTATAGAAATGGGTGCTTTTTTTTACGTTATTTACCTTAGTTACTGGGGGGTTTCGGGGAAGACCTATGTGGGGCATCTTTTGGGTGTGGGATGCTCGTTTAACCTCTATATTGATCTTGTTCCTTATTTACCTAGGTGCACTGTGTTTTCAAAAGCTTTCTGTTGAACCGGCTCGTATTTCAATCCGTGCTGGACCGATTGATATACCAATAATAAAGTCTTCAGTCAACTGGTGGAATACATCGCATCAACCTGGCAGCATTAGCCGATCTGGTACATCAATACATGTTTCTATGCCTATTCCAATCTTGTCTCTAACTTTGCTAACTCCCCCTTCTCAACCTGTATCTTGTTCGTTCTGGAAACACGTCTTCCTATTCCATCTTTTCTCGAATCTCCCTTAACTGAAGAAATAGAAGCATAGAGAGATTCGAGAAAAGATGTAAATTTAACCTACAAGAAGTTCTCAATGTTTCTCAATTGTTCACAAATGATGAAGACAAATATTCTTGGAATTGAAAAATTAAGAAATAAATGCCATTATAGAAGCAAATAGTGCAAGGAAAGTAGTACAATATCTATGACTTGCTCTTCTACTATCTACCTACCAATTGATATGAGAATCATTTGAGTTTAGAAAATTTTAGAGTATCTATTAACACAGATCTATAGTGAGTCTAATATGAGAATATCAATATCCTTGTGAAAATATATGAAATCCAAAATACAATTCAGCAGAGAAAGATGAATCTCAGTAGACCAAATTATGCTGGATATTTGAAAATTTTGAGCTTCTGCTCTATATAAAAATGGAGAAAAATCAAAATCCGTCAAATTCTCACAAGTGGGTATTACTTTATTTTCATCAAAAATAGGTCATAGCATCATCAATTACATCCTACGTATGTGAAATAACATGGCGCTAAACCAAACAATGAACTAACACAGAGAATTGAAAGGAATATAGCCCATATGATACAAAACAAATTTTAGGCAATGCTGCAGCTAAGATTTATGTATGATAAGAAACTAAGAACATTGCTCACCACATATTGCAAGTTGAACTCCATATAAAACATCTCTAATCACGATATTTATTCATTTAGTTGTAAGGAATAAAAAGTATTTTTTTATATGTGAACATTGCACATTTATTGATACACTATTGTACATCAATCACAAATGCATTGCACGTTTAATGTTTGTCTATTGCGCATCTCATTTCAAAATTTATAATGATATGAACATGTACTTTTTTATTCCTATACACTGCACATTTACTCAAATACATCTGCATATATATAGGTCGGTGTACGTTGTTCGATCAATAGAAAAACATTGGACATCTAATTTCAAAACATTGCACGTTCATATTATAGATATTATACCTTTTATTGAAATTACCTATAAAAAAATTTAAATGTTGTCCCTCCACTTAGTATTGGTTGCTCCTCAGTTTTCAAACACTTCCCTTTTTTTTAAATACTAATTGCCTCTTCCCTCTAACTTTGACTAAAAATTAACTTTAAATAATTTATTTTTATAATTCGAGACCTCTAAAAAAAATTTCAAACCTTCCTTGAGACTAAATAAGGTTTTGCTAATTTTATGGGAACAAAAAGAATTAATTTTTGGACAAAATTGAGCGTAGCACCTCTACTAAGTATTGGTTTCTCCTCATATTTCAAAGGCTGCCCTCTTTTTTTAATACTGATTGCCCCTCCACTCTAACTTTGCCCAAAAAGTAACTTAAAATCTTTTTTCTTACTCATTCGAGACCTCTAAAAAATTCTCATACCGTCCTCGAGAATAAATAAGGTTTGGGTGATTTTATGGGAACAAAAAAAAATTATTTTTAGACAAAATTGAGTGTTTCCCCTCCACTTAATATTGTTTGCTCCTCATTTTTTAAAGGTTGCCTTTTTTTATTTTTATAGATAATATTGATTTCCCCTCCACTCTAATTTTGCCTAAAAAGTAATGATAAATATATATTTTTTAATTCGGGACATCAAAAAAATTTCCAAACCTATCTTGAGAATAAATAAGGTTTGGGTAATTTTACAAGAACAAGAAAAATTAATTTGGACAAAATTGAGCATTGCCCCTCAACTTAGTATTGGTTGCTCGTCATTTTTCAAAGGCTGTCATTTTTCAAAGGACTGATGTCTCTCCCCTCTAATTTTGCCTAAAAAGTAATTATAATTAATATTTGGGACCTCTAAAAAATTTATGAAACCTTCCTCGATAATAAATGAGGTTTAGGTAATTTTACAGGAACAAAATAAATTGAGAGTTACCCCTCCAATTTGTATTGGATGGTGCTCATTTTTTAAAGGCTGCATTTTTTTTAATGTTGATTGCCCATCCACTCTTGTTTTTCATAAAAGGTAACTATAAATCATTTTTTAATAAATATTTCGGGACCTCTAAAAAAAATTTCAACCCCTCCTCGAGAATAAATAAGGTTTGGGTAATTTTATGGAAACAAAAAAAAACATTTAGACAAAATTGAGCATTGCCCCTACACATAGTATTGGTTGCTCCTCATTTTTCAAAAGTTGCCATTTATTTTAATACTAATTGCCCTCTACTCTAAATCCTTTTTTTTTTTTTTTTACAATTCGAGACTAGTGAAAAAATTCACAAACCTTTATCGAGAATAAATATGGTTTGGGTAATTTTACAGGAACAGAACAATTAATTTTTGGACAAAATTGATCATTGCTCCTCCACTTAGTATTGGTTACTCCTTATTTTTGAAATGCAACCAATTTTTTTAAAAATACTTATTGCCTCTCCACTCTAATTTTGCCAAAAAATAATTATAAATTATTTTAATTATAATTCAGGAGTTTTGAAAAAATTCTAAAATCTTCCTCGAGAATAAATAAGGTTTGAGTAATTTTATGAGAACAACAAAAATTAATTTTTGGACAAAATTTAGAGTTAACTAATGTAGCTACATAATATTGTGCCATTGGATAAAAGAATACAATGTGGCCACACAATATTACAACACCAACTAATGTGGCAACTTAATGTTGTTACATTGGTTAAAACAAACTAATGTCTCAACACAATGCTACAACATTAGAAAAGAAAATTTAATATTTCACTAAAATACTAGTTACCGGTTGCAGGTCACCAAAATTCATTCATATTTATTAATTTTATTTTTTATTAAAATATAATAAATCTAATTGACTAAATTAACTACTATCATCCAAAGGTTGTCATTAATTTGAAGAATCATTCCCTCAAATTATGTAAAGGGACAGTAGCTAGACTTCAAATTTGAGAAAATTTTTATGGTCCCTCTTTTTATTTTAGGGGAATGGTTCTTTTATAATTAAGCCAATAAGATTTTGACACATTATTTAACTAGCATGTATATTAAAATCCATTACTTAGAAAAAGGTACAATGGCTGCTTCCCTCAACCAGCACAATTTTTGGAACAGCTAGAAAAAGGTTCTTCCACCTTGTGGACAGAATGGAAGTCCTGGCCGCATATACTTTGTGCCTGTGGGTATAAATGAGAGAATATAACAAAGGATGGAGTCCGGAAAAGAGCTAGTCTATCTTCCTGTTCGGCTATCATGGATCCCTTAGACTTGGAACTCATGGCTGATTTTTAGAGATTTAAGGAAACTTCTCTCATTTGAAGATTTATATAAAGGGGGAGAACTATGAAAATTGATTATTGTGGATGATTTTTCAAGAAAACGTCTATTCATGTTTTAGGCATGGCTATGACTTGAAGCGTTTCAGAAAATTAGCCTTTCGTAGTGCATTTAAAAGGTCACTTAATTCAATATTGAAACCCGCGTATGCATGCATTTCAATTAAATTAAACTAACTCAACCGGAGACTTTGTGACAGTACATGTCATTAAATAAGAAAATGAGAAAGATTATATGAATATAATGATGGTTTGAATTAAGATATCATCATTAATATATGGTAGAGTTTCGATGGAATATCTCTCTTCATTTATACGGCAAGAAAAATGAAATATTTTATACTTCAACATCAATTTATGAACTAATTAAGGATATCATGTTGCTTCAATATTAATTAATGTTTGTTTTCGGATAATTTTTTATTTATTAAGTTCAACGATCGACTTGCTTCTCTTTTTCTTTTCTTTTCTTTTGGCATTTGGAAATTTTTTTTTCATAATTAGATGAAATGCATAGCACTATGAGAAAATTTTCTGTCCAACCTGATGGACGGTCTGACGCGCATTTTTTATTTTCTTATAAACATCACTACTGCAAAATAGAGCTTTAACGGCTGCGGTTTAACGACAGAAAAGAGAAAACCGCCGTTGTAAAAGAAAATATGGGCTTTCTATGGCGGTTAATTAAAAACCGCCGTAGAAAGCCGATTTTCTTATAAACATCACTACTACAAAATAGAGCTTTAACGGATGCGGTTTAATGGCGGAAAAGAGAAAACCGCCATTGTAAAAGAAAATATGGGCTTTCTATGGCGGTTAATTAAAAACCGCGTAGAAAGCGGCTTTATACGATGGTTAATTAAAAACCGCCGTAGAAAGCGGCTTTCTATGGCGGTTAATTGAAAACCGCCCTAGAAAGTCCCTTTGCTTACAACCGCCGTAGAAAGTCCTTTTCTACGGCGGTTTTCAATTAACCGCCGTAGAAAGCCATTATCTACGGCGGTTTATTTGAAAATGCCATAGTATTGACGTATTTAACCCTAAATAACAACGTGTATCTCCATATCATGGCCGAAAGTCTTCTTCTCCAAATTTATACTATTGTTTTACACATTTGATGTAAAGAATGGTCATTTGAAACTGAAATTTACCGCTTTAAGGTTAGAAACTTCTAAAATTTCTCACTAATTGCGAGTACATTAGATATGTGTATATTGAATTTTTTTTATTTATGGTAGATTGAAAATTAAAGTTACAATCCATATGTATGGTGAACCTTATTGTGGAACCCTATTTAGTCATACTATGTAGTTTGTTGGTGATGTGATATGATTTATAGTGTTTGGTTTTTATTGGATGATATTCATATAATTAGCACTACTTAGTGTGTGGATTATTTTTTTATGCATTGCATGTGTTTGATAAAATGCATAAATGAAAAACTTATGGGTTCTTCTTCATTTGATTATGTCTGGAACAATAACCTCTTACCATTATCCATCCATTTGAATCAAACCATACCATCATTCTCCTTCGTTTGCATCAAAACAAGCAGGATAGCTAATCCTCACATGATACACTCAATCACTCCTTACGTCTACTTGGGTACTCTCAAAATCACATCACTTGAACTACATAAAGCCAATCCAGAAAAGGTAAAATTATATGCAAGACAAAACAGGCCTTTATAAAGGTTGTAATGGGGCTTTGAAATTTAATCAGGGTAGAATGGAGGTAACATTTAAGCTCATAACCCACACACATGCAAGAGACACACAAAAAATGGCACTTCCCTACTGAACTAGCATCTGCATGGCCTTTCGGAAGGCATTTGTACCTGACAGAACACATGACTAAAACATTTGAGTGCTGCACTTCACAAAAATTTTGGCTAACACACTACCCATCTCAATTATTCAGAACAAAATAGTGAAGGCAAGCCAAGCGTAACTTTTTTGTTTTTTCAATTCATCACATCACTGGTTTTTTATTTTGCATTTATTTATCTCATATTCAACACATAACTGGATGCTTCCAACTTTACAACACAAGGGAGAGAAATCATACACATTAATTCAACTCACTACATGCATCTGGGGATGCCAAAAGAAAGCCAAAACAGGTTCAAGGTGAATATTTATGGAGCTAATCCGAAGAACAAGATTCAGGCTTCAAAAGGGCTTCTAAGGAATAACACAAGGGTTGGATAAAAAAAAAGAAAGCCAAATGGATTAATCCCAGAAGCCTTAATCATCCTGCACATAATTTCACCAAAAAAAAATTCAAACTGCAAATCCGGCCCAAATTCAACATACATGTGATTCGCTCAACAAAGAGGGGGATGTGGAAGTGCTCCACTCTAGCTCAAAAATCTGATTTTAGTAGGCTCAATTAACTATCCTACCGCATTCATCTTCTACAAAATGCAAGAGAATTCAAGGAAAATGGTTCTTTCCAAATGGATACTTTCCTCTTACCATCCAACCAGTTCCAATCAATTCCACAGAGGTAAACGACCACTTCACATTTCAGAATATTCACTACAAACTTAATACCTTTATTCACAAAACACAAGATAAACAAAAGAAATAAACTGCAACCATGAAGAACTACTCTCCCAACTTCCTTCAACCGTCAGATGTTTCTTTTCAACTCTTTGGGTAGTTCCTTTGTCCAGATTGAAATTCCCCCTCATCGCGATCCTAATCCTTTTCGGTCGCTCCTTCGAATTGCTCTTCAACAATCGCTCTTGCTCTCTTTTTAATCTTGAGGATTGGAATCCCACTTTTGCTTTGATTCTGTCTCTGAAGAGACCAATCCCAGCCAAAACTGCTCCTCACATTCATATCTGCTCCTTTACTAAATCACTGTAGTAAAAAGACACATAAGTGCAGAAATTGTCTAAAAAGCCCTCAAGCTTCTAGCAAATTACATCAATAAATTATACCTTATCAACTCTTTTAATAGTACGAATGAAGTATATATTAGTACGTTATATAGAAAGTTTTTGAAAAAAAACTAAGTAAAAATTAATTATTCGATATTTTATTGGAAAATTATATTCATAACGTTATTAATTATATATTCGATACAAAATTTTAATGTAGTTATATCATGCACAATTATTTTTATTATTTATAATATATCACATTGTAAAATTATACTAGCTAAGTGATTGTGGGTTTACTAAAGGAAAAGGGAAAATGAAAATGAGAAAGAAGGAAGAATGAAACATTGGGTTTATAGTAGAGGAAAATGAATGGGGAAAAGAATAAATGAAGGAAGAAGGAGATGTTGGTTTTACTGAAGGAAAATATTACGATTATGGTGGTGGGTTTTTTTATTGATTATTGGAGGCAAAGAGCCAAAGGAAAAAACTAAGGTTTCTTGCTGGGTTTACCGAATGAATCGAAAATGGAAAATAATAAATAAAGGAAGAAGAAAGCATTTGACTAATACAAAGACATTAGTCTTGGGAACATGAAAAAGAAATTTAATATTCCGTATATACTTAATTGTCTATTTTAGTTGGCATCTGATGTGGATGCCACATAAGTGCCACGTAGGGAAGGTCACTAACCCTGAGGGTAAGTGTAACACTCTCCCTTGTACTTATAGTTCAAATTAATGGATGAAGGATAACCATGGAGTAATTGTCTCCATTAATGTTTGATTGTAAAGGTTTACTGGAAAAACACACTTGGGATGCAATTTAGTGTGACATCCTTTGCCTTTCCCTCTCCTATGACTATAACTTTAAATACAACTATGTTGGGAAAAAAATAATAATAATTTGTTTTGCAAATGTTCTTCTTTCACGCATATCTATCGGGAGGCCAATGCAGTTGTGGATGGTTTAGCTTGCCTAGCGAGTGATTCACAAGAGTCCAGGATGTTCACCCACACCTCAATGCCAATGCGACCCTGAGGTTTGGTTACCTTGGATGCCCGTAGTTTTCCATACCTAAGGATTTAGTTTAGTGCCCATGTATTTTTCATTTTTTTCATCATTTGCATTTACATATTTGTAGCACTAAGGTAAGGTTCATTATGCTCCCCTTGGCACCTCCTATTTACAGTACACTATTTTTTTAACAAACAAAAATTGCTTTGTTTAAACTTTTTTAGAATCAAAACTATTAGCCAATGACATATAGGGAACTCCAGCATATATTCACTCTATATTTGTTAGGAAAAATACCCCTTAGAATCTTTAAACCATTTGTTAGAAGAAATATTCCAAAAAAAACACTGCAGCGGAATTGAAAACAGAAAAGAAAAACACAGCAATTGAACGTGGTTTAATCCGAGGGAATACGCATTTTTTCAATCAAATAGAGAATTACAGAATAGAAGAGTTAACCTCTTTGCCCTCAATTCTATTATACCTCCCCTCTACAGTTCTCTCTACCACCCTCTATGTCTAGATTGAGATATGTCTACTATTCTTTATTCTCTGCTGCATCTAGTCTATTACAAACAACGTCTATTTATAATAAAATTATTGAAACCCTGTTGGGTTTAGTTTCCTAATCTATTAAGAATTAGAAAATCTGGCCCAATACTAATTGTATTAAAAATTTGAGAAGATACCACAACATATCCTCCCTCGACTCAAAGTCGTATGTACAATATCATCATCTGAAAATGAGACTTGTTTCTTTTTCTTCGGCTTCAAATCCTCCTTTTAAATGACAAACTCAGCACAAGACCCATTATTCGAATCATCAACATAAAAGATGTGATGATTACTCATCGCTCCTTGCAGAATCAACTCATCTCCTCTGAATAGTTTGCAGAAATCTCCATCGCCAGTGAATTTGTACCCACGAGAACATAATCTTCCCAACGAAATTATGTTATTCGCACATGTAAGCACATATTTCACATCAATCAATTTTCTCATAGCACCATTGTGAGTCTAGAGAGGTATGGTACCAACACCCTCAATCTTCATCTTCTGACCATTCCCCACAACGATGTGTCCAAAGTCTCCATTAGCATGCAAAGTATCAAAACAAGATCTATCTCTACATATGTGTGCAGAGGCTGCACAACCCATCACCCAACCCGAGTTGCTTGACTTAGTATCCTTCATCATCAGCATACACAACATTTGCGTTAGCAGAGTCGTCAATCTTCTCTTTGCCCTTACTTTTCATCTCCTTCAAACTCTTCAATTCCTCTTTTATGATAGGGCAAGTGTATTGGATGTGACCCTTCTCCCCACAGTAATAACACTCCACATTATTGTAGTCTCTCGGTCGAGATATTCTACGAACGTCACTCCTCCCTCGATTCGAACTCTCTGTAACAGCTAGTGCTTCATCAATCCCAGACGTAGTATTCTTTCTCATAATCTTCTCATTCTCCCTCCGTTCTGTAACCACATCAAATGTCAAACTTGTCCTCCCAACAAACATTGTTTGCACAACTTGTTTATAAGATATTGACAAAGAAGACAACAACAACAAAGCCTGCTCTTCATCTTCAACTTCCTCTCACATGCTTTGAAGTCGACATACTAGCTGATTAAACACATTCACATGGTCATGAAAATTCTCTCCTTCATCCATCTTCAAAGTGTAGAGGTCCATCTTCATGCATGCACAACCTGTTCGTTAGTGATTTCGATTCATATATGCTCTCAAACTTGTCTCGGATACCCTTCGGTGTTTTCTCCTACAGGACACTGTATTTAATTTTTGGATCAAGTGCAAGTCGAATCGTACTAACTACCTGCTTCTTCATCATATCCCAATTTCTAACACTCATCCCTTCAAACTTCTTATATTCAAGTGCTTGATCAAGATTATCCCGTACTAGCAAATCTTAAATCGTGCACTCTCACATTGTAAAATCCATTTTCCATCGAAGAATTGCAAACTTCTTATCTGACATCTTCCAGACTCAACCCAACCCGTCCTTAATTCTTGAACAACGTGAAACATCGGCCACAACAAAAACAGCAATATTGATTTAATTTGTGATGACCCGTCAAACTCCAAACACAAATAAATCAATCACCCTCTTTCTTTTGTTCTAAAGCCGCTGATCCCACCTCCAAACAAGAATATTGGTTTCTTCAATTCAACCCAATCAAATCAAATCTAACAAACCCTCAATTAATACCCACGCACAAACTCAATTCACTACAATTTCGGTCGGCGGCCCAAACAATTTATAGAAACCAAAATCAGAAACTTTCCTTTTCTTCCAAATTTAGAACCCCACGAACTACCGTTCGTTATCAAACCCAAATGGAGAATTTTTGGTTTAGAAAATGGATTTTGTTTTTGAGAAAAATTTTTTTGGAAATTTGTGTAGTAAAAAGAAGAAAAAGTGTAATAATTGTATTTTTTTTTTTAATTAATGTGAGTAAAGATTGTGAGAGAATTCAGAATTTAGAATTGAGACAAAAATAATGTCGTTTATTTGTACAAAATTTTGGAGGAAAAAATTGATGATTTTCTTGCATTAGAAAGGACTCTTTCCTTGTTTAATTTAATTCACACGAAGCAACCCAAAACTTTGCTTGAACTCGGCGACCCACCCACTTCTGTACGACAACAACGCTTATTCAACCTTTGGCTTTGATTTTTCTTTTTGGATTTTTGATTCTTCTCTGTTGGACCCTATCTCAGATACCAGTTGTTAGGCACATAATTGAAAGAAGAAAAGGAAAATATAGTAATTTAACATGGTTTAATCAATGACAATACGAATTATTCCAATCAAATAGAGAAATTACAGAATAGAAGAGTTAACATCTTTGCCTTCAATTCTATTATATCTCTCCTTTACAGTTCTCTCTAGCACCCTCTATATCTAGATTGAGATATGTGTACTGCTCTCTATTCTCTGTTGCATCGAGTCTATTACAAACAACGTCTATTTATAATAAAATTAATAAAACCGTATTGGATTTAGTTTTATAATCTATTAAGAATTAGAAAGTCTGGTCTAGTATTAATTGTATTAAGAATTTGAGGAGATACCACAACAATAATAATATTATTGGTTTCAGAAACTTTCATTTTTTGTTATTCAATAGATAATTTTAAATTCATTCAATATTTATTTGCAACATGAGCAATCTCAAGTATTATTATAATAGTTTTGGCTTATGAGAAACAATGATAATAGAAAGAAACCGCAACTTATCACTATTTTAACCATTATTAATGGAAGAAAATAAGAAATTAAACAAGAAAATTGAAAAGTTACTTTGGAACAGGCAAGAAATTAACAACTTTTTTCTATTTAGCATTCACAAGTCGTAGACCCACAATACTCCTTGCTGAATTTTCTTTTGTCTATATCAAAACGCAAGGGTTTCAGCAATAAAAAAGACATATGTTTCTCGAGTTCTAACTTTTAAAAAAAACTATGACAATTGTGTAAGGTTTTAGTAAATTTAAAATAACTATAATTTGGTTAGTTAATAAACTAGTAAATTTGTGTATGGTTTCATTAGATATGTAAGGGGAAAGGTTCATTTTAGCCTTAATGTTTTATGATATGGTTAGATAATTCCTTAACGTTATGTTCTGCCCAAATAACTCAGCGACGTTGTTAAACAAAGCTAATTTAGTCCATTTACGTGTAAATACACATTAACATAGAGGGGTTAATTTGGCTCAATTTTAAAAATATTAACGATATATTTAGACAAAACATAAAATGTTAGAGCCTTATTTGAAGAATAGGTCCAGTCACTTGAAGCTTTTAATATATAAAAGAAAATGGATATATTTCATAATGTAGTAGTCATATTTAATGTCAAATTAAGAATAATGCATTTTTAATTATTTTATGTTTTTCGTACACTTGTAATAATTTTAGTATTACAAACAATTATTTAATGCTTTTCAACTATGATTTACATAAAAGTTTCATGTTTATTATTCAATAGAGAAAATGATGCAAAAGTAAAGAAAAAGTAAAGGTTACCGGTTGGCCAGCCAGTACATAGCCTTCTCGGTCCGCAGGTGCGGGAGGGGACTCAGGGGAGGGGTGGGGTGATCCCTAACCCCCAAACAGCACTCCCTAACCCCCGATCAAACCTTCTTAATAGTGTATTTTAACGGTAAAAAAAAAGTGTTTGTGCATTAGACCATCAAAAAAACAAATTACTCATATGTTAGATCCCTGAAAGATTTTGTTCTGATTCTGCTATTGTCGATCAATTAACCAATTTTGGCCATAAATTGCCAAGCCAAAAAAAACAGAATGGATTAACTGACTAATTAAATAATGAGAACATGATAAAAAATGTAAAAGTCCTCCTGAAAAAAGATTACGTTCTCATAGATACTATGTCCAGCGAAAAGAAAAGACATTAATTAGTCAAATTCTACATCAAATTCCACAATTTAAACAACACCAATGCTATAATTCAAGTTACAAATCATGCATATATAATCCATTCATCGTTCATTAATTAGAGGTAAATAAGTATTTTGAAAGCTGAAATACGCCATCTTTGTATGCTCTTAAAAGTTAAGATTCAGTAGGACAAATGACATCACAAGCCACAAAACTATTGGTAATGGACTCTTGGTCGCTGAGTTTTTCTATGTCATTTGGGTTACTCAACTTTCAAAATCAATTCGTTTCACCCATTTCGTTAAATTTTAAAAACTAACTTTAACGGAGATTGATTGTTTTTGTTACTTTGGTCATTGAACGATACGAAATGTAACAGGGAGTGCTACACTTATCCTCTCATTCGTGACTTTCCATGTTAGCCATTAAAATCAATAAAAATGATGATATGGAATATTTGGTTAAGTTAATCATACCATCGTCACTGGTTAAGTTAATCATACCATCGTCACCAACCCAGGCGAGCGCGCTCTCGAACTCCATTCATCTTGGCGATTGATTCCTAATGTCCTTCGAAGCAAATTATTCAATTTGTTGGAAGGGTTTTAAAGTAAAAGTAAAGGGAGAAGACGAATAACACCTTGAAAAGATTTTAAAAAATGAATGAAAAACATAAAAATTGTAAATCAATGTATTTACTTCAAATAAAATGAAAATGGAAAAAGACTGAAAATAGAGAATTAAAATAAAATTATACTCCATCCGTTCCAAAATGTATGATGTTTTAGCTTGTTGCACACATATTAAGAAATTGATAAAATTACCTTGTTAACCTTATTAAATTTATTTGATTATCCCAAAATATAATGTATTTTTATCTTGAACATATTTAATGATAAAATTAACATATTACACTTTTTTTTATGTAAGTTGTAGTTTCAATGAGTTTTATCTTGGAACTCTACAACATAAATGAATGATAAAATTACAATGAATAAGGGCAAATATGGAATAAAAAGAATTATTTGTTCTTGAATTCTTAAAATATCATACATTTTAAAACAAATTTGAGAGGCTAAACCATCATATATTTTAGAACGGAGGAATAATAATGAAGGCGGAAGACTTACACAAGAGTACCTTGAAAAAGGAAATAAAGAAAAGAAGAAGAGAGATGTTGGAGACTTGGAGTTATCGAGAAAATTAGTACTGGGAAGTATGAAAGAGAAAATTTATTACTCATTAACTACTTCGATTAGTGACTTTTTAATTGGATGTTTGATGATGTGGCACATGATATGTATATCCATACAGGAGATGGTTAGTGACTCTAAGGTAAGTGAAATTTTTTCAAATGTAACATTTTAGTATTTTACCTATTTTGTTAATTATTAGGTTTAATTTGATCATTAATTTTGTAAATAAATTTTCTACCAACATTACGACAAATTCCATGTCTTTTTTCAATTTGTATGTAACTTGTAGAAATCTAGCACACGTACGTACTATTATAATTTTTAGAAAATGACTCAAACAAATTAATTCAAAATGAACTTATTTTTTTTTATTTTATGTTCTTATCTATTTTGTACTTTTGTGGTGAAATGTATAACTTGTTTTCTTCGAGTAAAATCTTTCATTATTTTTGTCTATTTATAATAATTATTACTCTCTCTATCCCATTAAAACATTTTAATTTAAAAATGTCTAATTTTTAATGTGTAACACATACTATGTAATTTTTTGTAATTTTAATGAACAATTTGTGCATATTTTTCAGTTAAAATTAGCCATAAAAATTAGAAGTGGGCACGAATCGGTTTTCATGAATTGTGGTTTCTTCGAATTTTAAATTATTTTTGGCCAATTCAAAAATCGAACATTAAAACGGAAGACACCAAATCGAATTTGTAATTCGAATTCGGTTTGGACCGTAGAAATTGAATTCACAAATTTGTTTCCAGAATTAATAGTTTAACACAGTAAGGCTTTGAAGAAAATGAAAGAGATATGGGAGAAGGAAATAGGATGAGTAAAAAAAGAAAGATAATGAAGAGAATAAAGAAAATAGATGAAGAGAAGAAGCACCGTCCAGTTCCAGATCCACCATCGCCGACCCTTCCCAGATCCACAACCTCCACCACCCAACAACAACAATCAACACCACCATATGGGAGAAGGAAATAGGAAGAGTAAAGAAAGAAAGATAATGAAGAGACGAAAGAAAATAGATGAAGAGAAGAAGAGGGAACAAATGTGGGTTTGCAAGGAGAAAGAAAAGAAAGAAAAAGAAGGAGGGGGAGGGGGGTGGGGGAGGGGGGGGGAGAGATGTAGTGGAGAAGAGAAATTAACAAAATGAGAAGAATAAAATTAAAAATATATAAATCATATACCCAATTCGGTTTTCGAATCGGTTTTCGGGTTGGATATCAAATTCGAAAACCGATTCTAAAACCGAATTCATAATTTGAATTCAGTTTCAAACCAAATCTAATTCGAATACTGAATTCGAATTGGGTTATTCGAATTCGGTAAATTTGAATTCGGTTTGATTTTCGAATTGGACAAAACCATGCCCATTCCTAACAAAAATTAACAAAACGGGAAAAAAATTATGTTTTAGACAGTTTAGGGGCCAAAGTCACAAAAAAAAAATTCAATTTTCATTAAATTTAACCTTAAAATTTAGCATAATCGGTGAAACAATATGTTTTTAAATGTTGAGTGACAAAAATGACACCAAAAAAAGAAGTTAAATGACCAAAAGTCTACATTGCCAATACTTGGGTGGCATAGGATGTCATTGTGACTTAAGGTGTATTGACTGTGGCCTTTTATACCAAGGTTCGCGTATGTTTTTAGGCATAGGGTTGTGGTTGCACCATAACAAACCAGCAAGTTTTTAGAACGATCAATCTCAACGATGTAATCAAACCCATCCGGGAAGGGGCGGAGGGAGGTATAAGGCTAGTGGGGCAATTGCCCCACCGGCAATCTCAAATTATTATTTCTACTATATATAATTTGAAAAAAAATTGTAGTTTGTCCCACCAAAAATTAAATTAATAAGGGCAATATTTATAACAATAATTTTGCCCCTCCGGACCTTCGGGTCCTGGCTCCACCACTGCATCCGGGCCAGATCACATCATAGTGTGTCTATATGAATTAATTACTACCGTTTAAAATAAGTCCCATTTTAGCTTCAAAATTTCATCCAAAATTAGGTGTATGATATGACATTCCGAAAAATAATTTGTGCATATCCTTACAAAATTACCTTCATTTAATTATTTTATCTCTTAGCTATCCTTTTTTATGTTTAGTGCAATTACTACGCATGCTTATAATTATGAGATGAGACTAATGTTCCTTCAAAGGAACCAATAAGCTATTGAATTTGGTCTTATATAAATTAAGTATGCAATTGCATCCTCAATTGCTAGACCAAATTCAATGGTTGAACCATTCTTTATTATTTAGTGGCATAAACACAAGATTATAGTGTAATTTCTTTAGTTTTCTTACAACAACAACAATGTACTAAGACTTTATTTTATTATGTGGGGTCAACTATATGGATAATATCGCGATCGTATATGGTAGGGACGTATTGATTCATTTAAATTTAAATATAACATGTCATATTTTAAAATTGTTTTTCATTATTATTTTTTAAAAGTTTTTTCCTACCTTTTTAATATTATATAATGTCTTTCTATTTTCTACATTTCTTACGGGAGTCTCATACGTACATAAGCATCTTAGGCGTGTACGTGTATATATATTTAGGATGCTGTTTTTTGCACATAATATGTGCAAGTTTTTTTGTACATAAAGTAGAAAATACCATTATTGCCCTCTTAATGAAATTTTGGGCCATATACTTCAAAGGGCAATAATGATAATATCAAATATCATGGCTCACATTTTCTACTTTATGTGCACAAATTCTTGCACATAATATGTGCAAGAAACATTTTCTATATATTTAATAGTGACCTTTAGAATGCACTAGCTAAGGTTAATTTTCTGGAAGCCAATTAATTTTATTTAGCCTTTTTGAAACAGGAATATCTTGGAAGATGTACTGAGTTCGTTTGACCTTTGAAGTAATTCATGTTATCGAGTCAATGGAACAAACAATTTTCTCTGGTATTCATTAATGTCTTCTTTGTTCTTCCCAGCACCACTTGGGAAGATGTGTGTACTGTATACACCATTCATTCATTAAAAATAAAAATAAAAAATTAGACTTAATCTGTTAAAAGGAAAAATATTAGTATCGACTATCGAGTTTAAAGCTTAATTTGTCGGGGGCTTAAGTGGAAACATAAGCATTGAAAAGACGTGTATCAAACAAAGCTGAAAATATAACGATTATCGAGTTGCTTAAGCATGATATATAAATTTAAAAAAAGAAAAAGAAGGCATTGGAAAAATGTGCATGAAGAATATTAGTCAAACGAGAGTGTCAAATTAAGGTGATATTGTATTTAGCATGGCTTGTGATTAGTAAACAGGGAATAAAAGCGCATGATTAATGTTATTGGATAGTTCGATGATCTGACACGAGACTTCCTCTTTATTAAAATAGAGTGTTAATCTTTTATTTTTTAGAATATTTTATTATTTTTGGGTCTAACAATGGAGATTTACACATTAAAATATTGGAGAAAATCATACTTTTGGTCTCTCTTCTATGCAAATTCGCATTTTTTTGTCCATTTTTTTTCACATTTTTGCATTTTTGGTCCCTCTTACCGGTTGACCTATGAAGTCAACAGTAATTTGGACATTTTTAAAAAAGTTATAAATTTTTTGGGCCAAATAATAATTACTCAAACCTATAAAGAGTTTAGCTTTTCGCAAGTTACAAAGAAATGTCCAAATTCCACCAAGAAGAATCAATTTTACCGTATGAAAAACAATCGTAGTAACTATTTTCAGACTTCTAAAGGGTTTAGTTTTTCGCAATTTTTTAAAAATTTCATTGTGACTCTAAATGACTAGCTAGTCACCCGGTTTGTTGTCGGTAAAAGGGACCAAAAATACCAAAATGTAAAAGAAGAGGGACCAAAAGTGCGAGTTTACATAGAAGATGGACCAAAGTGTAACGAGGGTAAATAAGAGAAACCAAAAGTGCGATTTTTCCTAAAACATAGTGTATATAAGTTTATATATCTAAAATATTTTCTCTAAAAATTTAAGGATGAATTCACTATGGGTGTTATATTGATAAGAGTATGCAAAATAAAAAAGTAAAAAATTTAATAAAAAGTTGATAGTTGGAATACGAATAATTTTTTTAAATAGGACCCTTCTTTTGGGCGGAGTAATTAATTGAGAAAATTTTACTCAATTATCAATAGTCCCTTTTTTTAAAAAGAAGTCCACTGAGGTTCATGACTGTTTCAGCACAGCGATTCATTCTATATACACCAACAACTTCCTTCTCTGCTGTCAAAATTTGGTGGTTCAAATTCTAAGAAACAAGCCTTGGATTCTTCCATCTTTTGACAATCTCAACATGTCTACCTATTCTGAAATTTTTGATCAAATTTCAAACACAGATGTGGAGTTCTTTGCTTGGATCAACAGTCCTGAGTGTGAAGCAATGTCTGAGTCTGCGGCACAAACTCTAAACCTGGATCAGTTTGAATATATCCCTTTTGACGCTTCCAAACTCCGTGACAGAGTTTTGCAAATTGCGAATGCCAGAAAAGTCGGTAGGCAAGAGCTTTTTAGGAAGATCATAGAAACCGTTTTTATAGGTTTGTTGAAAGGCAATGTTAGGAAAGATCAGTTGGCGAAGATGTCTAATCAGGAAGCTAAGAGGAGAATCATTAAGGCTGCTGCTCTGTGGGGGATTTACTTGAGGAAAAACAAATACGACCGCCATAGGCTTTCTGCTGACGATTTGTCTTTTCCGCGATTTATTTCTGTGTTTCCACAAGTAGCTTCTAAATGCCTGATGAGGGGTGATCCTGGTAAGTTTTCAGGGAATTTGCCGGCAGCCGACGCATCGAGATTTCCGGCGCAAACTCATAGGTTGCCAGCAGCTATGAAGCATACGGGTTTTGCAGGATTGATTCCCAACGATTGTTTGGAGATTTATAAGGAACTTCTCACCGTCTGTTGCCTAGGATTTATGGCAGAATTTGGTATTCTCGTAAGGCCTTATAATTCAAGGAAGAGCTTCAGTGAGATTTATATGGATCAATGCGCACTTAAGAGAGCTGCAATGTCAGGGAAATTAACAGACAGAGAGAGGAAGATGTGTTTGACTGCATTTGATCTTGTTTCTGTGGATAACATTAACACTATGATTTCTGTTGCCAATAGTGTGATGCTCCTCCTTAAGAGTAACACTGTTTTTGCTATTGAAGATGTTAAGAAACATATGGTTAATGGAGTTCTTAGGTTGGTGGATGAACCAGAATACTCTAAAATGGTTGATGCTCAGAACTCAATCAAATCAGAAGCTTCAAGCAGCAGCAGTACTCATGACTCTTGAGGTGATCAGAAATTAATTTGTATCTTGCTTTTCTTTCCTCAAACTTCTTTCTCTAGTTTCATTATTCAGTCCATTTTCCATTTAAACATGTGGTATTTTTCTTAAGTGTAATTCAGTGAACCGTTGCAAACAATTTAAATCGTGGTATATCATGTATTGCATTTAATTTATATTGTAGTTAGGTTAAATCGTAGTATGACATGTGTTAAAAAAAAAAAACCACGTTTAAAGATTAGTGGCGAAAATATCGCATGCCTCTTAGAAGCGAGCTTTAGAAATCACTAGTTATAAATTTTCTGAAATTCAGACTTTACTCTTTCGCTCAAGTTGAACGTCCATTCATTTACCATTCTTGAAACATAAATAGACATTCTCTTGGTAGATGTAATTTCTCTCTGTGTGACCTTTGAAGTAATTCATGTTACAGACAATGGAACACATATTGAACATGATACGGTATTCATAAATTAATTTATTCCTAGATTATAATAATTAATTTGTCCGCTCCCGATTCGGATAGAGTTTTAAAAACTACAAATTTTAATAAAATAATAAGATAATAATCTTTAGAAAGGCTATCTAATATCATTAAGTTAATAATTCTAAAAATTTGTAAATGTAATTAGGATAATTCATTAAAAAATATATAAATATATTGTTGTCTAGACAATATTCATAGGGCAAATGACACCAGTGGCCACTCAACTATTCGCAATGACACCAGTGGCCACTCAACTTTCCAAAACGTGTCTGTGCACCCATTTGACGAATGGGTGCACAGACATGTTTTGGAAAGTTTAGTGGCCAAACACGCACATATAAAGTTGAGTGACCAAAACTGAACATTTCGAATAGTTGAGTGGCCACTGGTGTCATTTGCCCTTATTACACTTATATGTGTCATTATCTTCAACTATTACATAAGAAAATGTCATTAAAATTTATTACACTTACAAATGTAACTAAATTTGTTACATGTCATGGTGTCATTAAATTTTATTACACTTATATGGTGTCATCATCTAAATTTACTACATAAGAAAATGTCATTAAAATTTATTACACTTACATATGCCACAAAATTGATTATATTTCAAGGTGTCATTAAATGTTATTACATTTATAGGTTTTATTATCTAAAATTACAACACAAGGAAATATCCCTAAAATTTATTACATTTACAATACCACAAAATTTGTTGTTCTTATTTTAAAACTTTTAATTAGGGTGATTAGAGAGAGTGTACAACTAGAAAGATGAACAACAATGTGGCATATAAAACAAAATTTTAATTCTTGTTTTTTTTTCTTCCTCATTGTTTATCGATAATTGCAGCTTTTTTAATTATTTGATTAATTAGTTAGGTTTATTATTATTATTATTTGGTGGAATACATATATAGAAAAGGGCAAATGACACCATGACATATAATTTAGTTACATTTGTAAGTGTAATAAATTTTAATGACATTTTCTTATGTAATAGTTGAAGATAATGACATCTATAAGTGTAATAAGGGCAAATGACACCAGTGGCCACTCAACTATTCGAAATGTTCAGTTTTGGTCACTCAACTTTATATGTGCGCGTTTGGCCACTCAACTTTCCAAAACGTGTCTGTGCACCCATTCCGTCAAAAAATTTTGACGGAATGGGTGCATAGACACGTTTTGGAAAGTTGAGTGGCCAAACACGCACATATAAAAGTTGAGTGACCAAAACTGAACATTGCGAATAGTTGAGTGGCCACTGGTGTCATTTGCCCATATTCATATATATAGTATTATCCCGGTGGGTCGTATTTTCTTCAAATTTGAATTTAAGTGAATTTAATCTATAACTTTTTTAAGTACATCTAAAGTTTCAATGTAGAGTTCTAAAACTGCAACAAGAAATTATGAAGAGTTGTTGCCGCTTTGAGTGATTATTAATTTGGACACATTTTAGATAAAAAGAAGTCGACATTGTGTGTGTGATATGAGTTTGGCTTTGATCATTAATTTTGTAAAAATAAAAAATTATGCTAAATTGTGACAAATTACATAACCTTTTTCTTGATCCAAAGTTGTATGGAACTTGTAAAAATTTAGCACACGTATTGTTGTATTTTTGAAAAAATAACTGTAACAATTCAAGAAACTTGCTTTTATTTTATCTATATATATATATATATATTGCAATTTTTTAGTAGGTTGCTTAGTTGTTTTTGGAGTAAAAATATTTAATATTATTATCTATTTATTATATAATTATTAGTTGCTTCATCCTATAAAAATAATTTAATTTAAAATGTATACAACTTTATATGACTTTTAATATACAAACACATAAAATATTAACTTTTTCACAATTTTAATATACAATTCATATATATATTTTTTAAAAAAATTAACCATCAAATTTAGCTCTATTGATAAAATATTACACTTTAAAGAATTACAATTGGTTTGAAATCTCCAGTGTTAAAGAAGATTTTTAGTATCTCATACCTCTAGTATCGTTATAATTCAACTTAGTGCATCCTTGGTAAGACAATTTTGAAAAATATTTTTGTTCCAATAGAAGAGAATTCTTTGAAAAATATTTTTGTTCCAATAGAAGATTTTACATTCTAATTTTGTAGTCCTCTCACCCTCACTAATATACTAATATTGGGTCGTCTACAATCATCTCGTACTTAGGGCATGTACTTTTCTTTTTGGTTTTGGTTTTGTTTTTTGTTGCAATAGTAAATTTAACATATTATAATCATTTTTCATCATTTCTAATACAACATTTTAATATTTAGTTATATATTTTTTCATTTTCAATACAGTTTTTACATTATAAAATTATTTTTCAAAAACATGTTTTCAAAATAATAAAAAAGAACATGCCCTTAATAAATAAATAAGGATATAAATATAATAAAGAGTGTCAAATTAGTTATTTTAGGTGGTGTACCTTGATATTCATAATAAGTTATATGTTGATCAAAGTGAAATATTCTAATAGAAAATAGTGAGTACCATTTATTAAGGCTAAATACGTAAGTTTTTATAATTTCTTAAGAAATAATAACTTCGTTAGTCCATGAACTTGGCTTTATGTTGCACTTCCGTCCTTAAATATAAAATTCTTTTTCTTCAGTCCCTAAACTTGGCATCATGGTGCACTTAATCTTTTGGGGCGAGTGCGGTTAAGGTTCCAAAGCTGCCGG
Source organism: Leptodermis oblonga (assembly GCA_016801395.1). Classification (NCBI taxonomy): domain Eukaryota; kingdom Viridiplantae; phylum Streptophyta; class Magnoliopsida; order Gentianales; family Rubiaceae; genus Leptodermis; species Leptodermis oblonga. Next base: position 9,135,869 of record CM028754.1, on the reverse strand, counting down.
CCTTGTTCCGGCACACGAGTCGGATGATCCTTCACACTGAAGTTCATAAGGTGCTGTCAAACTTGAAGTCGATTGGACATATAATTCAGTTAGTTTGCTGCACTGGATTATTGCTCAATCACACAGCATCGCCACGTGTACAAAGGCAACACCGATCTTACCACTTGAATTGATCAAATGCATGCAACTTGCATTGTGCAAATTAGTCAAATCACATGAGTTGCTGCTTTGATCTTGCCTCATTTCCCTTTTGTATATCGTACAACTCTTTCCTCTCCTTCCCTTTTTGTAAATTTTCATACATCTATAAAATTTTCTATTTTCAAGAATTGAAGACAACTTAATAAGTAAGTCTTATTTTCTATTTTTAAATTTTTATTTTCAGTTTATATTTAGCCTAATGATAGGCTAAATATTTAGTGTTAAACCATGAAACTTAGTTATCAGATTTTCCTGTAATGTTGATGATTCTATATGCTTGAATCGTCTTGCTGTTTATAGATTAACTAAAGTATAGATAGGTTGTTGAAAGCAGACAGACATCTGTTTATTGTTTAAGGGATGATGAGGGTTGAGGCCGTTGTTAGCCAGGGATTGGCGTTGTTAGGCCGTTTTGCCCATTTTTATCTCTTTACACAATTTATCAGGTTGAGAGTTTGCTATCAGTGTAATATATTCCTTGTCTATCTTTGGTTAGTCTATTGAACCGTTGGATTGGTTCCCCCTTATGGTATCAGAGCCATTATGGTTAATGAAGATAGCTAGTTTCTTGGTTTAACACTTATAAATATGGAAACACTGAAAATGTTTTAGAAAAAAGATAAAGATGTTTATGTACAAATGAGTAATACTCATGGGGTTTCCAGATCTTCATTTGTAAGATTATTTATTTCCCCTTTCAAGGATGATATTCCTATGTCTCATAGACATTCTACTTCTGACATTGGTGATGTGAATAAACATCATTCTAACTTGTCTTTACATTCTTTAAATTCAAGTGGTGAGAATAATCACCATAGTTCTTTTCCTACTACTTTAAATAATAGTTATTTAAATTCAAGTGATGGAATAACCCATCATAATGCTTTAATATATGAAGAATTATTACGTGATGGGATAAACCGTCATAATGCTTCTACTTCATATGATAGAAGATATATTCCTGATTATATTCCTCCTAGGAATTTCTCTGATAATCATATTCCTGTTAGTGAGGAGAAAAATCTTCATGTTGATTTATTATATAAAAATAAAAATAATATTGTGCATGATATTTCTGATAGAAAAGAACCGAAAATAACCGAATCTAAAATGAATTTTTCAATATGAATAATACAAAAAAAAATATTTTAGCAAAGGATCTAATGCTAGATCAAAAATAAGAGAAGAATTCTTAAAGCCCAGATGGGAAGTCTTTAGAAAATGGTTTTTTCAATCCTTTTCTACAGAAGAAAAAAATACTTTTCAAGAAGAATTTTATAAGTTCTTAGGAGAAAAGAATATTCTATTTTCTTTTGTACCATGGTTTGTTTATAATTATGTTGAACCATGTATCTCTGTCATAGAAAGAGAATATAGATTACCTAATGGTAATATCTTGAAGGGTCAATTTCCCCCTGAAAGATCTTTTAGTATAATAAAAGATAAAATTTCTATAAATTTTACTGCTTTTTCAAAATTATTTGAAGGAGATACTTTGACAATAACAGTCAAGAATATTAATAAAATGATTGAACAACAAAATTTTGCAAATATGTATTTAATCATTTTAGGAGAACAAATTCTTTCTTTACATGATAGATTGGATAAACTAATAGAAAATAATACAATGTCTAGTTCTAGTAATATTCCTAGCACTAGTACTACTAAGGATAATGTAGGTGTGCTTGCTGCTCCTAATATTCAGCCTCCACCTAAAATAAAAAATTTTAAGTTTAAAACTATTAGTCCAGAATTGGAAAAATTATTAAATGATAAATTTAAAGGGTTAAATATAACCACTATAGAAGAAGAATTTTCTAATGAAATAGAAAATAACCCAGAATATAAAAGGGTAATTAAAGATGAAATTAATAAAATTTCAGAAATGTATAGGTATGCTGATAGGCCAACCCAAAGAATAAATTATTATAATAGGCCATCTCCGATGGATGTTCTTCATGAAGAGCAAGAATATATTAATAATAATAGTTATAGTAATAAAAATATTTATGAATGGAATCTAGATGGTTATACAGAAAAACAGATTTATAATTTAGTTCATAGAATGTTAATGTATAGTACTATTTGTAAGAGTAATGGTAACTCTGACAATAATATTGCAAAAATGATAGTTGCAGGTTTTACTGGCCAACTAAAGGTTTGTGGGATAATTATTTACCTGAGGTAGGTAAAGAAGAAGTTTATAGAATTGTTAAATAGGAAGGTGACCAAATGGTTGAAAATTCTGTTTATACTTTAATTGTTACAATTTTAGAATATTTTACGGGTAGAATTTCTGATAATAGTTAAAATATCCGTACCTTATTACAAAATCTTAGGTGTAAAACACTTTCTGAATTTAGATGGTATAAAGATGCATTCCTTAATAGAGTCATGGAATTGGCAGAAAGTAATAGCAGTCATTGGAAGTCTAAGTTTATAGATGGTCTTCCTAGCTTATTTGCTGAAAGAGTCAGAAAAACTCTTAGGAAGGATAGAATAACTATTCAATATAATGAATATACTTATGGTAGGCTAATCGCAACTTGCGTCCAGGAAGGTCTATCATTATGTAATGAAATAAAATTGGGTCAACAAATAAAGAGTCAAAGATTGACAGAAAGAAGTCAATTAGGACATTTCTGTAGTCAATTTGGAATGGATATTCCTTTTCCAAATAAAAAACCTTATAGGAAAGAAAAATCGGATTGGATTTTTAAAAAGAAAAGATATTCTAAAAAGAATAAAGAAAAGAAATTAGAAAAAAGAAAAGAAAGAAAAGAAGCTAAATTAGCTAGAAAGAAAAATCCAGTGGATGTTAAATGTTATAAATGTGGAAAAATAGATCATTTTGTAAATAAATGTAAAATGAAAAAGAAAGAAAAAATAAAAGCTCTAGAAATAGATGAAGAGCTAAAGGATAAGATTTCTAAAATATTATTAAAAACAAGTTCTAGTTCAGAATATTCTGAGTCTTCAGATGAAGAAAATGAAATAAATTTTTCAAAAAATGATTTATCATCAAATGAATCAGATTCTGATTGTGCTTGTAGCATAAAAGGATCTTGTTTAAAACAATTAAATAATAATTCTGAAAATGAAGAATTTTATAAAATTATGTCTCAGTTTCAAGACATAAATGTTTTAATAAATAATAGTTTGTTAGAATTTTTGAAACAAATAAAAAATTCTGAATTAAGGTCAAAAATAATTGATGATATTCAAAATATTCCTTCTACCAGTAGAAATAATGATTTCGAAAATAAAAATGATTTCCAAATTCATAATGAACCATATTCTATGTTAGAGGTTCAGAAATTAATGAAAGAAAGAAGTAATACTTTATCTTCTAATACTTCAATAAATGATTTGAATAATGAAGTTAAAAATCTTCAAAAAAAAATCTAATTTCTTAAATTAAGAAATGTTAATTTTGAAGAAAGAATTTCTAATTTAGAAAAAGGGAAAGAAATAATTACTTTTCCAGAAGAAAACCCACCAAATGGTGAGGAACAATTTTTATCTTCATAAGATATTATTACTACTCAAAAGTGGTATACAAAAATCAATCTTTTAATTGATAATAGTTTTCAAATTGAATTAACTGCATTAATTGATAGTGGTGTAGATATTAGTGTCATACAAGAAGGGTTAATACCTACAAAATATTTTCAAAAAACAACTCATAGTTTAAGACATGCTCGAGGAGAAAAATTAGATATTCAATTTAAACTCCCGAAAGCATATATTTGTAAAAATAAAGTCTGTATTCCAGAAAGTTTTTTATTGGTTAAAAACATTACAAATCAAGTTATACTTGGAACACCTTTTTTAAAGAAATTATATCCTATCTATCATATTGATTCAAAAGGGTTAAAAGGAACTTATGAAAATAATCAAATATATTTTCAATTTATAATGGAACCTTTTTCAAAAATTTTGAATACTATTAAAGAAAATATTCTTAGAAAAAAGAATCAAATGATGTTTTTAAAACATGAAATAAATATTTTGACAATTGAAGAAAAGCTTCAAAATCCTAGATTACAGGATAAAATTAAATTGATTGTTCATAATTTTTCAATAGAAATTTGTAATGAACATCCAAATGATTTTTGGGATAGGAAAAATCATATTGTAAGTCTTCCATATGAAGATGATTTTGATGAAAAGAAAATTCCGACAAAGGCTAGACCTTGTCAAATGAATTCTGAATATTTGGAATTCTGTAAAAAAAGAAATTCATTCTCTTTTACAAAAAGAGTTAATTCAACCTCAAATTTTCTGTGGTCATGTACTGCTTTTTATGTTAATAAACATAGTGAAATTGAAAGAGGTATACCCAGGATGATAATAAATTATAAACCTCTTAATAAAGTCTTAAAATGGATTAGGCATCCAATTCCTAATAAAAAGGATTTGTTAGACAGATTATATGATTCAATAATATTTTCCAAATTTGATTTAAAATCAGGTTATTGGCAAATACAAATTAATAAGAAAGATCAGTATAAAACTGCTTTTACAGTTCCAATAGGACATTATGAATGGAAAGTTATGCATTTTGGTCTGAAGAATGCTCCTTCAGAATTTCAACAAATAATGAATGATATTTTTATTCCTTATAGCGAATTTATAATTGTTTATATTGATGATATCTTAGTATTTTCTAAAGCTATTGAAACACATTTTAAACATTTGAATATTTTCAAAATTTTGATTATTCAAAATGGTTTAGTTATATCTAAGTCAAAAATGAATTTGTTTCAAACAAAAATCAGATTTTTGGGTCATAATATTGAGAAAGGAAATATTATTCCTATAAATAGAAGTATTGATTTTGTTTCAAAATTTCCAGATGAATTTCTGGATAAAACCCAATTACAAAGATTTTTGGGAAGTTTAAATTATATTTCTTCGTATTATAAAAATCTTAATGAAGATATTGCAATTCTTTATGATAGATTAAAAAAGAATCCTAAGCCATGGTCTGAAAATCATACTCAGGCAGTTAGGAGAATTAAGTTTAAAGTGAAATCACTTTCTTGCTTAATGATTGCAAATCCTAATCTGGAGAAAATAATAGAAACAGATGCTTCAGATATAGGTTATGGTGGAATCCTAAAACAAAAATCCAAAGATAATAAACAAGAATTTCTTGTTAGATATCATTCAGGCAAAGGTCTGAAAGTCCCTATGAATTGATTAAAACCTCAGATTCATACTAGAACCGTGATGATTCAATAATAAAAATTTTAAGTTAAGTTTCGAGAGACTCTGCTTGGCAAACGAGTCGATTATTCAGGACGTTCCGTTATTGTTGTGGGGCCTTCACTTTCATTACATCAATGTGGATTGCCTCAAGAAATAGCAATAGAACTTTTTCAGACATTTGTAATTCGTGGTCTAATTGGACAACATCTTGCTTCAAACATAGGAGTTGCTAAGAATAAAATTCGGGAAAAAGAAACCATTGTATGGGAAATACACTTCAGGAAGTTATGCAGGGACATCCTGTATTGCTGAATAGAGCACCTACTTTGCATAGATTAGGTATACAGGCATTCCAGCCCGTTTTAGTGGAAGGGCGTGCTATTTGTTTACATCCATTAGTTTGTAAGGGATTCAATGCAGATTTTGATGGGGATCAAATAGCCGTTCATGTACCCTTATCGTTGGAAGCTCAAGCGGAGGCGCATTTACTTATGTTTTCTCATCATAATCTTTTGTCTCCAGCTATTGGGGATCCCATTTCCGTACCGACCCAAGATATGCTTATGGGACTCTATGTATTAACGAGCGGGAATCGTCGAGGTATTTGTGTAATTAAATATAATCCACGTAATCGCAGCAAGGATGGAAATAAAAGAAGTACCACTAATAATTATGAATATACGAAAGAACCTTTTTTTTGTAATTCCTATGATGCAATTGAGGCTTATAGTCGGAAACGAATCCATTTAGATAGTCCTTTGTGGCTCCGGTGGCGGCTGGACCGACGCGTTATTGCTTCAAGAGAAATTCCTGTCGAAATTCACTATGATTGTTTGGGTACTTATTATGAGATTTATGGACACTATCTAATAGTACGAAGTATAATAATAAAAAAAATTCTTTTTCTATACATTAGAACCACTGTTGGTCAGATTTTTCTTTATCGAAAAATTGAAGCAATACAGGGGTTTTCTCGCGCCTGTTCATATGGTACTTAGGAATTCTATAATACCGAGGAAATTGAGGTATCCGTGGTTCAGCTGGGATTAGAGTTCCAGAATTTATATGCGAATCAAGATTGAAAAAAGGAAGTTTTTCAATCACTGACCCTAACCCATTGTCGAATCCTACTCAGCCGAATATGGAGGTACTTTATGGCAGAACGGGCCAATCTGGTCTTTCACAATAAAGCGATCGATGGAACTTCCATGAAACGACTTATTAGTCGATTAATAGATCACTTTGGAATGGCATATACATCGCACATCCTAGATCAAGTAAAAACCCTAGGTTTTCAACAAGCTACTGCTACATCTATTTCATTAGGAATTGATGATCTTTTAACAATACCTTCAAAGGGATGCCTAGTTCAAGATGATGAACAACAAAGTTTGATTTTTGAAAAACACCACCATTCTGGGAATGTACACGCAGTAGAAAAACTACGTCAATCCATTGAAATCTGGTATGCTACAAGTGAATATTTGCGACAGGAGATGAATCCAAATTTTAGGATGACTGACCCCTTTAATCCCGTTCATATAATGTCTTTTCCGGGCACTCGAGGAAATGTATCTCAGGTACATCAATTAGTAGGTATGAGAGGATTAATGTCGGATCCTCAAGGAAAAATGATTGATTTACCTATTCAAAGCAATTTACGGGAAGGACTTTCTTTAACAGAATATATAATCTCTTGCTACGGAGCCCGTAAAGGGGTTGTGAATACTGCTGTACAAACATCAGATGCCGGATATCTCACACGCAGACTTGGTGAAGTAGTTCAACACATTGTTGTACGCCGAACAGATTGTGGCACCACCAAGGGTATTTCTCTGAGTCCTCGGAATGGGATGATGCCCGAACGGTTTTTTATTCAAACATTAATTGGTCGTGTATTAGCAAATGATATATATATGGGTCAACGATGTATTGCCACTCGAAATCAAGACATTGGGGTTGGGCTTGTCAATCGATTCATAACTTTTCGCGCCGAAATAATATCTATTCGAACCCCCTTTACCTGTAGGAGTACATCTTGGATCTGCCGATTTTGTTATGGCCAGAGTCCTACTCATGGCGACCTGGTTGAATTGGGAGAAGCCGTAGGTATTATTGTAGGTCAATCGATCGGAGAACCGGGTACTCAATTAACATTAAGAACGTTTCATACCGGCGGAGTATTCACAGGAGGTACCGCGGAACATGTGAGAACTCCTTATAATGGAAAAATAAAATTCAATGGGGATTTAGTTCATCCGACACGTACACGTCATGGACATCCTGCTTTTCTATGCTCTATGGACTTGTATGTAACTATTGAGAGTAAAGATATTATACATAATGTGAATATTCCATCAAAGAGTTTTCTTTTAATTAAAAACGATCAATATGTAGAATCAGAACAAGTGATTGCTAAGATTCGGGCAGGAACATCCACTTTGAATTTTAAAGAGAAAGTTCAAAAACATATTTATTCTGACTCAGACGGCGAAATGCACTGGAGTACCGATGTGTATCATGCACCCGAGTTTACATATAGTAATATCCATCTTTTACCAAAAACAAGTCATTTATGGATATTATTGGGAGGTCCGTGCAGATCGAGTCTAGTCTCCCTTTCACTTCACAAGGATCAAGATCAAATGAACGCGCATTCTCTTTCTGTCAAGCGAAGAGATATTTCTTACAACCTCTCAGTAATTAACGCCTCTATGAGGTACAAATTCTTTAGTTCAGATTTTTATGGTAAAAAAAAAGAGAGGATTCAGAATTATTTAAACTTTAATCGAATCATATGTACTGGTCGTTGTAATCTCCTATATTCGACCATTTTACGGGAAAATTCTGATTTATTGTCAAAGAGGCGAAGAAATAGATTTCTTATGCCACTTCAACCGATTCACGAACGCGAAAACGGATTACTATCCACTTTCGGTATCTCGATTGAAATTCCCTTAAATGGTATTTTTCATAGAAATAGTATTCTTTCTTATTTTGATGATCTTCGATATCGAAGAAAGAGCTCGGGAATTACTAAATATGGGGCTATTGAAATGCAGTCAATCGTCAAAAAGGAAGATTTGATTGAGTATCGAGGGGTTAAGGAATTTAAGTCAAAATCCCAAATGAAAGTAGATCGATTTTTTTTCATTCTCGAGGAAGTGCATATCTTGCCCGGATCTTCTTCTATAATGGTACAGAACAATAGTATCATTGGGGTAGATACACAAATCACTTTAAATATACGAAGCCGGGGAGGGGCATTGGTTCGGATAGATAGGAAAAAAAAAGGATTGAACTGAAAATATTTTCTGGAGATATCCATTTTCCTGGAGAAACAGATAAGATATCCCGACATAGCGGCGTTTTGATACCGATACCGCCAGGAACAGGAAAAAGAAATTCCAAGGGATTAAAAAAATGGAAAATTGGATCTATGTCCAACGCATTACACCTAGCAAAAAGGGGTATTTTGTTTTGGTTCGACCTGTCGTCATATATGAACTAATGGACGGTCTAAATGTAGCAACACTTTTCCCCCCCGATCTGTTGCAGGAAAGGGACAATGTACGACTTCGAGTTGTAAATTATATTATTTATGGAAATGGCAAACCAATTCGAGGAATTTCGTATAGAGGAATTTTTGATACAACTATTCAATTAGTCCGTACTTGTTTAGTATTGAATTGGGATAAAGAAAAAAAGAAAAAAGTTCTTCTAGCAAAGAAGTCCGTTCATCTTTTATTGAAATAAAGACAAATGGTTTGATTCGACATTTTCTAAGAATCGACTTGACAAAATCCCCTATTTCGGATATCGGGAAAAGGGCTGATCCCCTAGGTTCGGGATTGCTCTTTGATAATGGATTAGATTGCACCAATATCAATCCGTTTTCTTCCATTTTTTCCTATTCTAAAGTAAGAGTTCAACAATTCCTTAACCCAAGTCAAGGAACTATTCATACGTTGTTGAATAGAAATAAGGAATTTCAATCATTGATAATTTTGTTATCATCCAATTGTTCTCGAATGGATCCATTCACCAGTGTAAAATATCACAATAGAATAAAAGAATCAATTAAAAAAAATTCCCGAATTACAATTAGGAATTTGTTGGGCCCTTTAGGATCAGTCTATCCAATTGGGAATTGTTATTCGTTTTCCCATTTAATAACTCATAATCCTATTTTGGTAACTAACTATTTTCAACTTGACAATTTAAAATAGACTTTTCAAGTAATTAAATATTATTCAATGGATGGAAATGGGAAAATTTATAATCCCGACCTATGCATATGCAATAACATTATTTTGAATCCATTCAATTTGAATTGGTATTTTTTCTGTCACAATTATTGTTATTTTGAAGAGACATCTACAATAATAAGTCTTGGACAATTTATTTGTCCAAATGTGTGTATAGCCAAAAATAGAACCCACCTAAAGTCGGGGCAAGTTATATTTGTTCAAGTTGACTCCGTAGTAATACGATCAGCTAAGCCTTATTTGGCCACCCCAGGAGCAACTGTTTATGGCCATTATGGGGAAATCCGTTATGAAGGAGATATATTAGTTACATTTATATATGAAAAATCAAGATCTGGTGATATAACGCAGGGTCTTCCAAAGGTGGAACAGTTATTAGAAGTTCGTTCGATTAATTCAATATCAATGAATCTAGAAAAGAGGATTGAGGGTTGGAACAAATGTATAACAAAAATTCTTGGAATTCCTTGGGGATTCTTGATTGGTGCTAAGCTAACTATAGCTCAAAGTCGTATCTCTTTGGTTAATAAGATCCAAAAGGTTTATCGATCCCAGGGGGTGCAGATTCATAATAAACATATAGAAATTATTGTACGTCAAATAACATCGAAGGTGCTGATTTCGGAAGACGAAATGTCTAATGTTTTTTCACCCGGAGAACAAATTGGATTGTTGTGAGCAGAACGAATGGGGCGCGCTTTCGAAGAAGTGATCTGTTACCGAGTCGTCTTACTGGGAATAACAAGAGCATCTCTCAATACTCAAAGTTTCATATATTAAGCGAGTTTTCAAGAAACTTCTCAAGTTTTAGCCAAAGCTGCTCTTCGGGGGTGTATCGATTGGTTGAAAGGTCTGAAAGAGAACGTTGTTTTGGGAGGAATGATACCCGTCGGGACTGGGGTCAAAGAATTAGTGCATCCTTCAAAACAACATAATAAGATTCCCTTGGAAACCAAAAAAAAGAATCTATTCGAGAGGGAGGTGAGAGATATTTTATTTCACCAAAGAAAATTATTTGATTCTTTCCTTTCAAAGAGTTTCCATGATACATCAGAACAGTCTTTTATAGGATTTAATAAGTTCTAAGAAAGGGTTCCTTCCTTTCATTAACTTATTTGATTGAGTGTGGTCATTTGATTTAATAAATATTAAATAAAAACAATAATGAATAGAAAAGAATAATGACTTGGGTCGTATATCTACATACAATCTATGTTAGGGCCGAAGGTTCCGTCGGAACAATTTTCTATTTCAGTTCAGGGTTCCTCATTTCTTTCTTTTTTTTCAAAAAAGGGGGGGGGGAGGTAGAAAAATGACAAGAAGATATTGGAGCATCAGTTTAGAAGAGATTATGGAGGCAGGGGTTCATTTTGGCCATGGTATTAGGAAATGGAATCCTAAAATGGTACCCTATATCTCTGCAAAGCATAAAGGTATTCATATTACAAATCTTACTAGAACTGCTCGTTTTTTTATCAAAAGCTTGTGATTTTCTTTTTGAAGCAGCAAGCCGAAGAAAACAATTCCTAATTGTTGGTACCAAAAAAAAAGCCGCCGATTCAGTAGCATGGGCTACAATAAGGTCGATATGTCATTATGTTAATACAAAATGGCTCGGCGGTATGTTAACGAATTGGTCCACTATAGAAACGAGACTTCAGAAGTTTAGGGACTTCGAGAATGGAACAAAAAATAGGGATACTTAATCGTCTTCCAAAAAGAGATGCAGCTATGTTAAAAAGACAATTATCTCATTTGCAAAGATATCTGGGCGGGATTAAATATATGACACTGTTACCCGATATTGTAATCATCGTTGATCAGCATGAAGAATATACGACCCTACGGGAGTGTATTACTTTAGGAATTCCAACAATTTGTTTAATCGATACAAATTGTGACCCCGATTTAGCAGATATTTCGATTCCCTCAAATGATGACGCTATAGCTTCAATCCGATTAATAATAAGATAAATAACTTAAACCACATAGATTTATGATATTTATATAATCGATTACTATTTCTGAATTTCAAAAAACAGATAAAAATAACTGGGGATATTTTGTGATTAGTTAGTATTCAAAATAGTAGTTGGTATTCAAAAAATATTCGATTCAAGTAGGCAAAGAGATGGTTGAATGTTGAATCAAAATAATTTTGTTTAAAGTTCAATTTTTTCCGAGGTGAATATGAATGTTCTAACAAACACACTAAAGGGGTTATATGATGTATCTGGTGTGGAAGTAGGCCAACATTTCTATTGGAAAATAGGGGGATTCCAAGTCCACGCCCAAGTCCTTATTACTTCTTGGGTTGTAATTGCTATCTTATTAGGTTCGGCTGCTTTAGCTGTTCGTAATCCACAAACCATTCCGACTGGGGGTCAGAATTTCTTCGAATATGTTCTTGAATTTATTCGCGATATCAGTAAAACTCAAATTGGAGAAGAATATGGCCCTTGGGTTCCTTTTATTGGAACTATGTTTCTATTTATTTTTGTTTCTAATTGGTCAGGGGCGCTTTTACCTTGGAAAATCATACAACTACCTCATGGCGAGTTAGCTGCACCCACGAATGATATAAATACTACAGTTGCTTTGGCTTTACTCACGTCAGCGGCCTATTTCTATGCGGGTCTTACCAAAAAGGGATTAAGTTATTTTGGGAAATATATTCAACCAACTCCAATCCTTTTACCCATTAACATTTTAGAAGATTTCACAAAACCCTTATCGCTTAGTTTTCGACTTTTCGGGAATATCTTAGCTGATGAATTAGTTGTTGTTGTTCTTGTTTCTTTAGTACCTTTAGTGATTCCTATACCTGTTATGTTCCTTGGATTATTTACAAGTGGGATTCAAGCTCTTATTTTTGCAACTTTAGCCACGGCTTATATAGGCGAATCCATGGAGGGCCATCATTGAAATAATCCCTTTTTTTTTTTCAAATTTGAATGTACGGTTCAAGCTAATCTACATAAGGAATAAGGAATATATAACTACACCATATACGATATATGATATTATAGTAATGGAAAATTGAGTATATTAATGAGTCTATTACAGGGTTACCTAAAAAAGGAAAGAGATCAACAAAAAGATCTTTTTCCTAAAATCCCTCTTCGTCCACTTAATTTAATACTATACCCTCACAAGAAATATTCAATTTCTATCTCATTATTCAATATATCAATATGAAAATAATAGAATAAAAATAAAAAAGGGTGAAAGGAAAGAAACGATTCCCCATTTCAGTTGATTTTGGTGAATGATTGACCAAACGAAAATAGTAATATAATAAATAACAAATTGCATGAACTGAGATCAATCAAATTCAAATAATGTTATTTCTATCCAATGATTTGGACTAACCAATTTAGCCATTTAGATTTGATCCAGTGTAAGAATGATAAAAAGGGGAAGGCGAAAATAAATAATTTACAAAAAGCGGAATTCAGAACAAATGGATTGGTTAGGAAAGGGTAGGTATATGCAATTGAATGGCTATAACTAAGTCAACTCCCACATATGTTTTAGTAATTGATTCTCAAATCCTATTGACTGTAAGATGAGTGGTTAGTTTTCGTTATAGTCGATATTGCCTGATTATATATGAACTAAAGATATATTATATTTCATTTATGCCCAACTTCTACGAATTTAGATGGTTATTCCAAGGGAAGTCCGTCCCTCTCACCTCTTTGGGACTTTGACTGTTTATATGTTTTTCTTAATTTCATCGGTTTACTCATTCAATTCATAGTTTAGAACCAAGAACTGAATGAGTTTGTGGATAGAAACGAAAAATAGATATTGAAGGGGGTCGAACGATTCAATAATACTATTACTTCAACCCGAAGTTATTAGTTATTTCGACTAGATGAATCCTAGCAATGGAATAAGAAAGTTATAATTCGTTGGTTGATTGTATCATTAACCATTTTTTTTTGGTACGAGGGGACTTATCATGAATCCACTGATTTCTGCCGCTTCCGTTAATGCTGCTGGTTTGGCCATAGGGCTTGCTTCTATCGGACCCGGGGTTGGTCAAGGAACTGCTGCGGGCCAAGCTGTAGAGGGTATTGCAAGACAGCCTGAGGCAGAGGGAAAAATACGAGGGACTCTATTGCTTAGTCTAGCTTTTATGGAAGCTTTAACAATTTATGGACTGGTTGTAGCATTAGCACTTTTGTTTGCGAATCCCTTTGTTTAATCTTATTATCATTTGATTTTTCGAATTATAGCAAGATTTGATTCCTCTAATTATTTATTCGTTGACAAAATTACCTACGGGAAGGGCTGATTTGCGGATGAGGAATTGGTATACTGACCCGACTCGCTTTCATCCTTCCCATTTGGAGTCCAGAGGAGGTTAAGTATTGCAAGAATGCGGTTAGTTTACATAACTCCAATACTTTTCAAAATCAAAACAAAATAAAGGAATAAATAAAAAAGAAGGCTATTCTATTTTTGAGTCTATCTATTATCTATAAAAGGAGATCCTATGAAAAATGTAACCGATTCTTTCGTTTCTTTGAGCCAATGGCCATCCGCCGAGAGTTTCGGGTTTAATATCGATATTTTATCAACAAATCTAATAAATCTAAGTGTAGTGCTTGGTGTATTGATCTTTTTTTGGAAAGGGAGTGTGTGCGGGTTGTTTATTTCAAGAATAAGCTGGACCAACCAGCTGCGCCTTTTTTCGTTATAACTAGCAAAGAAAAGTGCATGATCTCGTGAATTACTTCGAAAGAAATTTTTAAATTCGACGTAAGAACTATAACATTTCGTGATTTATTGGCAAAATACTCTTTGATTCTCTATCAACCAATAATGTAGGAATATTAACATGGTTAAAGCAAGTTGTTTGAAGTCTCGATACAGCATGGTACTCTTTCTACCACTATGATAATATAGGGATGATTCAAAATGAATCATTTTATCGCTAGAGAACACTCCTAGCGATAAAATGATTTGAAGAGCACTTATTGTAATTGTAAAACTGGGCATTTTACCCATTTTACTTACCCATTTTATCCAACGCTGAATCGGCGACCTATGTGTTCTGTATAAATAAGAAGAATTTTTTGGATTTGAAGAAACGAAAAAAAAAAAAAAAGAAACGACTTTGCTGACAATTACATATTTTTTTGTCAAAAGAGTCCTCTAAATATTTTGTAGTTTAGATATTTTTTTGTTTTGAATCTGAACAAAGAAGAGAGGATAGGCTTATCATTACATTTATAAAAAGGTATGAGAATTTATTAGGCTTGAGAGCCAAATGAATCGAAAGATTCGTGTTTGGTTCGGGAAGGGATTATGGAAGCTTAAAAATGAATGAATAGAAAGATAATCTACTTTCATTAAGTGATTTATTAGACAACCGAAAGCAGAGGATCTTGAATACTATTAGAAATTCAGAAGAACTCCGGGGAGGGGCCATTGAACAGTTGGAAAAGGCTCGGGCTCGCTTACGGCAAGTCGAAAAAGAGGCAGATCAGTTCCGAGTCAATGGATACTCTGAGATAGAGCGAGAAAAGTTGAATTTAATTAATTCAACTTATAAGACTTTGGAACAATTAGAAAATTACAAAAATGAAACTATTCAGTTTGAACAGCAAAGGACGGTTAATCAAGTTCGACAGCGGGTTTTTCAACAAGCCTTACGGAGAGCTCTAGGAATTCTGAATAGTTGTTTGAACAATGAGTTACATTTACGTACTATTAGTGCCAATATTGGCATGTTAGGGTCGATGAAAGAAATAACTGATTAGTCTTTCTACATGTAGGCATTATTTTTTTTTGTTTTGTTTCAAAAAAGAATTAAGAAATCCTTATGGTAACCATTCGAGCTGACGAAATTAGTAATATTATTCGTGAACGGATTGAACAATACAATAGAGAAGTAAAGATTGTAAATACTGGTACCGTACTTCAAGTGGGTGATAGTATTGCTCGTATTCATGGTCTTGATGAGGTGATGGCGGGCGAATTAGTTGAATTTGAAGAGGGGACAATAGGCATTGCTCTTAATTTGGAATCCAATAATGTTGGTGTTGTATTAATGGGCGATGGTTTGATGATACAAGAGGGAAGCTCTGTAAAAGCAACAGGACGAATTGCTCAGATACCGGTGAGTGAGGCTTATTTGGGACGTGTTATAAACGCCCTAGCTAAACCTATCGATGGTAGAGGTGAAATTTCATCTTCTGAATCCCGATTAATTGAATCTCCTGCCCCGGGTATTATTTCGCGGCGTTCCGTATATGAGCCTCTACAAACAGGACTTATTGCCATTGATTCTATGATTCCTATAGGACGAGGCCAGCGCGAATTAATTATTGGGGACAGACAGACCGGTAAAACGGCAGTAGCCACAGATACTATTCTCAACCAACAAGGTCAAAATGTAATATTTGTTTATGTAGCTATTGGTCAAAAAGCATCTTCGGTAGCTCAAGTAGTAACCACTTTCTAGGAAAGGGGGGCGATGGAATATACCATTGTCGTAGCCGAAACGGCAGATTCTCCTGCTACATTACAATATCTCGCTCCTTATACAGGAGCAGCTCTAGCTGAATTTTTTATGTACCAAAAACAACATACTTTAATTATTTATGATGATCTCTCCAAACAAGCCCAAGCTTATCGCCAAATGTCTCTTCTATTACGAAGACCGCCTGGTCGCGAAGCTTATCCAAGGGATGTTTTTTATTTTCATTCGCGCCTTTTGGAAAGAGCTGCTAAATTAAGTTCTAGCTATTGTTAAATGCGTATTAAAATTTCAAGATGATTTATATAATCAGAAGTTTATTATAAGAACTGACTGCAAATCTGCAAAATTTATGTTTAATAAAGATTTCAAGCATGATGTTTCTAAGCAAATGTTTGCTAGATGGCAGGCTCATTTAGCCCCATTTGATTTTGATATTCAATATAAAAAAGGAGAAGACAATAGTCTTCCAGATTTCTTGACTAGAGAATTTTTGAATAATGGCTAATCATAATTTTTATGATTGCAGGGTAATGCTCCCCAGAGGAAGGGCCTCTGGCCCTTACCGAGGTAGAGAAGGACGAGGAAATATCCTCGCCCAACATGGCGGAAGAAGACTAGTAGCAGAAAATATTTCTGCTAGAAGGAGTATGTCTCCTGAAGATCCATTATATGAAGAATTCATGGAGTTCATTACAAAAAAGCAAGGTGATACTACTTCATCATCATCCTCTTTCTCAAAGATTGTGGGAGAAGAAGAAAAAGAAGATCATATATCTTCTTATCATCAGAATTCTCAGAAAGAGGTAATAATACTCTTCGAAGGTAAGGATTTACAATGTGTCAATGATCCATGGATGCTAATGCAAAGATATCTTGATAGTTCATCATATGCTGAATTGGCTTATAAGCCAAGATCTTATTTTGAAAATCTTCTGAAAATTTCAGGAAATTGTGAAATTACTCACTTTACAAGAGCTGGTAGCTCTCAAAATATTTTCAATTTTAGTAAAATAATCATCAAGCAAATTATATCTGCTGAAAAATGGGGTTTATCAACTCTAAAGGATAGAGAATATCTCTAACCTGATCAAAAGGTTTTAATAAAATACAAATACTGGGATTATGTTGAATCCCTTAGTAAAGTATTGCTTTACGAAAACCCAAGAAGGAAACATTCTTGGTTTATAAAGATTTGTTCAGAAGTTTATAACAAACCCATACCAAATTGGTTTATCAAATGGTGGATTAATTACGGTCCATCCATAAAGGTTCTTCCTGAGCCATTCAAAGCATTATATGCTGACTGGGTAAAAATATCTCCCAAAATTATGAATTTGGATAATAATCATCCATGGAACGATAATATCGCTCCTATGTATTTCTTTATTGAATTCTCAATCCCATGATATGGAAATGGGTTCCAGAAGTAGGTTATACCTCTGAAAAAATCCCATGCTTGAAGAGAGGAAGTTATACTAAATTTTGGGATAAATTAATTAAAGCAGATGCTACTGGCATAATTCAAGGCTAGGAACTTGTTGATCAAATCAAGTCCAGACTGCAGGAATACCAGCAGAAGTAACAAATAGCTCCCAGGGAAGAAATTAGTGCATTCTAGCAGATTCATAGGATGCTGCAAAGACAGAAGGGTATAGTTTCCCGAGAAGAAATTATAACTTCTTATATGGATCTTTTGAAAAAAGATCTTTCCCAAAACCTGGATGATTTAAAATCAGAGGTATCAATGTCAAGCCAAGGCCATTGCCTAGCAGGAGAATCTCAAGAAGAAGAAGAAGATGTCGACATCGACATAGATGAGATGCTGCTCGCAATAAAGAGCTCAGTGACCGATTCTACTGGTAAAAGTCCCAATAATAATTAACATAGGAGGTTACGGACTTCACCGACACCAATACTGTTGCGAACTTCAAAACTGATAGTTTGGAATCCGAAATTACTGTAGCGGATTTTAAATTAAAAATTTCAAATCCGTAATAGTGAAAGGCAGACTCTGCCTATAAATATGTTGTAAATTAGCATTCAGGGGCAGAATTCAGAATCCGAAGTCTTCCTCTTTCATCCCTTTCCCCCTTGTACATCATCCAACTCTCTCCTCTCTCCTTCTCTTATAAATTTTCCATACATATATAAAATTTTCTAGTTTCAAGAATTGAAGACTTGAAGACAACTTTATAAGTAAGTCTTATTTATTTTCTGTTTTTAAATTTTTATTTTCAGTTTATATTTAGCCTAATGGCAGGCTAAATATTTAGTGTTAAACCATGAAACTTAGTTATCAGATTTTCCTGTAATGTTGATGATTCTATATGCTTGAATCGTCTTGCTGTTTATAGATTAATTAAAGTATAGATAAGTTGTTGAAAGCAGATAGGCATCTGTTATTGTTTAAGGGATGATAAGGGTTGAGGCCGTTGTTAGCCAGGGATTGGCGTTGTTAGGCTGTTTTGCCCATTTTTATCTCCTTTACACAATTTATCAGGTTGACAGTTTTCTATCAGTGTAATATATTCCTTGTCTATCTTTGGTTAATCTATTGAACCGTTGGATTGGTTCCCCCTTATGGTATCAGAGCCATTATTGTTAATGAAGATAGCTAGTTTCTTGGTTTAACACTTATAAATATGGAAACACTGAAAATGTTTCAGAAAAAAGATAAAGATGTTTATGTACAAATGAGTAATACTTATGGGGTTTCTAGATCTTCATTTGTAAGATCATTTATTTCCCCTTTCAAGGATGATATTCCTATGTATCATAGACATTCTATTTTATTTTTGTTTTTGCATGACACCATATTTTTAAACAAATTGTTTATTATGTCATTTTTTGTTTTTTTCCTTTTGCGGGTAGATGGTGGAAATTCTTTTATCCCAAAGAATGAGCCTCGATGTTTAGCTCAAAATCTCAAAGAAATCAAATTAATAAATTTTAAAGGTTCTGAGGTTGAGGGCGAAGTAGTGCCATATTTCTTGCAGCACAGAGGAGTATTGAAGAGAGTTATTATAGAGTGTTCGGCCTATGAAATTCAGGGTTTGCCCCGTCAATCTTGAATAAGTTGCTGAACCAAAAACGGCGTTCACCCCAGCGGCGAAAGCAGAGCTAAATTCCCGGGGGGGCGAGCGTAATAGGAATTTTTTTCGCGGGTCATTAAATAAAATACATACCAGTAAAGTATCAAAATAAACATAACAATATATGTCCAAAAATTAAAACCTTAATGAGAAATTTAAAAACAAAGAAATACTAGTGAAATTACTAATTCTTGAAGCCCGAACTACCACAACCGGACGCATCAGTAATACGAGATAATTCGGTGGTTGTTTACGGAGGAACCGGAACGCCGCTGAGCCTGGACTGCTGCAGGGCGCTGCTGCTCTGTTTTCAATGGGCAAACAAAGAGAAGAGAGGAAAGAATTGAAGGAAATGTTAGGTATGAATTGGGGGAAATTCAATTATTGGCCGAAGGTTCAAAATAGGGAGGGATTAATTTGCAAAATTCAATTTTTAGTCAGGCCCTTTATGTTAATTTTTTTTTTTTTGCTTTTTCCCTCGTTTTACTAAGGGGGCATAAAAAAAAAGAAAAAGAAAAGAACAAAAGCTGCTTCATCTTCTTCACGGGTCTTCTTCTTCGAGAAGACTAATGGCGGGGGGGGCGGAGTCGAAGGGTAGTAATACTACTACCCTTCGCTCCCGGATAAAGGAGGGGCGGTGGCACCCCCCCACCCCCCTTCTCTCCGCCGCTGGTTCACCCAAGTGTGAGATCGAGTTTATATAACTGATCTTGTTGATGCATGAACAACTATTTCTTTACTCCTGTTATTGCTTAGGCTACCTTTCATTTAGTATTGCATCTTTTGTGGTAATTTTGAAACGAAATTATTATTTGCAGTGACAATTTTACTATTTACAGTAACATTTTTGGGTAAAATGTCTAAATTGTCCTTTAGGCTTCAAAAAAAAAAAAAAAAAAAAGGGGTAACATGTTCTTTTCTTCTCTTTTGAAATTCTAACATTTCTAACGTGGTATCAAAGAAAATTTAATCCAATCATAACTTTCGCAGATCCAACTTAAAAATGTTCCTGCACATAGGGGGCGAGACCCCGGGAGTTTCTTCCAAAATATCTCCCAAAGTGGGCGGTATTTTGGTAATGTTACTGCAAATAGAGAGCGGGATTTTTGAATATATTTTTGTCAATGACTAGATTTTTGGCAAAATATTTTGTATTTTTTGAGTTTTGTTTGGCACAATCTCGAGCTAGACATGATTTTTTTTTTCTGTTAACAAACAAACTTTACGTAAAAAAATATATAGATTGTTTACTTATAGTGTAATATGGAAAGTAAAAAAAAAAAAAATTTAGCTAAAAGGTAAAATAGACTTTTCACAAAAAAATGTTACTGTAAATAGTAAAATTGTCACTGCAAATAGTATGCCACATTTTGAAATGATTGTGACTTTTAATTGGTTTTCTACTTCTTTTGAATCTTCCATTTCTATTTAAATTGGTTTTGCTTCCCACCCATTACCCATTACTTAATTTTTACGTCCTAAAAGTTTCGAAATTTGGGTTTCACTCTTCAGTATTATAAAGTAAAATTTAAACGATATATAAGGAAGTTAATATGTGGAAAAAAAAATAGGAAACAACTTACTACATTTATATCAAAGTAACTGTTGTTTTAAGTTTTTCTTTTCACATAAATTAATAAAATTATTAAAATTACGAGTACAACATGGTGTTTGTTTTGCCTAAATATTATGTTGAGTTTCAAAATACGATATCTACAAACAATGGTAACAATTGTATTAAAAATATGAAAAAATATTGCAAACAATAGTAGAAATTCAGCCTCCATTTATAGGAGATAAATTGCAAACCCAGCCAAAATATTCTCTGTGCGTTGCCATAATTTTGTGCTCAAAAAGTCCAAAAGTAATGCATCGGCCCTGTTCTTTTTGTTTCGTTTTGAAAACGATTTTGGTTTTAACAGTAAATTTAATATATTTTAATCATATTTCATCATTTTCAGTACAATTTTTTACTATTCAGTATCTACTTTTTACATTTTCAATACACTTTTTACATTATAAAACTATTTTCCAAAACTTGTTTTCAAAATTGTTTTCAAAACGCCCAAAAAGAACAGGCCAGAAATTAGCTAAACTTCACACATGTCGGCACAAGATAGGAAGTAGGACCATTGTTTTCAAACCATTCCTCCAATTAGGCTCTGTTCTCTTGTCAACTTGGTTAAAAAAATTTTTAGTTATAGAAAAAATTTATTTTGGAGGGAATTTCTTTTGAGAATTTATGTAGAAAAGAGAAGAAAAAGTATAATGATTATGTTTTTTTTGAATTTATGTGAGTGAGTATTTAGAGGAAATTTTAAAATTTGAATTGTGAATTTAATAAAAATGATACTGTTTATTTGTGTAATATTTTTGAAAAAAAAATAATACTTTTCCTGATTATGTTACTAAGAGAACAGAGCCTTAATGTTGTAGCTCCGAAGTTAGTTCAACAATAAGTGCACCCAATTACGACTTCAGATCTTTTGTCTAACTCCATTCTGTCTACTCCTGTCTACGACACAGTTTCATTAAAATTCTCTCTATTCCACTTCTATATTATGGGTCTGTTCTTTTTCATCGTTTTGAAAACGATTTTGAAAATAAGTTTTAAAAATAATTTTATAATGTAAAAAGTGTATTAAAAATGTAAAAAAGTAGATGCTAAATAATAAAAAAATATATTAAAAATGATGAAATATGATTAAAATATATTAAATTTATTGTTGAAACCAAAACCGTTTTCAGAACGAAACAAAAAGAATAAGCCCTATATTTCATATTTAACCCTTTATCATTTACTATTTACTGTATAGAATTACAACAGTCACAGACTTCATCTTCTTCTTAACCGAACCACCGAGTCCATCTTCTTCTTCCGAACTGGTTTTAACTTTTCTTAGTTAACTTTGTGCTTCTTTTTTCATTTACCTGCCCCAACAGAATCAATTTAGAGAATCAATGAAGCCCTTGTAACCGCTGGTTCATAGACGTGGTTATCATCTCCGGCTATTTGACCTGAACAACCAATTTACTTTGCTTAAATTGATCTACCAGACTAACATAATTTCAACGACTTTGGCGAATCTTTTCACTCCTCTACCACCTCCGAGTCTCCGACGATACTTTCCGGCATGATACTGAAGGGTAAAATCCAAAAGAACACCATGTCTAAATTTTATTCCTTTCTGGGGCTTTTCGGATATGTGGGAAGTCATCAGAGGATTCTGGGATGGATATTTATAAAGCTAGATTCAGATTTCTTGTATTCTGGCGGTGGGAGGGGGATGGGGAAGGGGGAAGGGGAAGGGGGAAGGGGAAGGAAAGGAGGGAGATAAAGATGAGGAAAAAGTGACCATGGCAGAACTGGTGATTAGATGAGGTCAGGAGTGAAAAGGTAGACCGTAAAAATTTTTATTTATCAGAGTTTGAGAGTGAAACGGTGCCGTATAAGGGGTAGACAGGATAGAGTTAGATAGAAGATTGAAGCCCCAAATTACAATCCAAAACAGAAAAAGGGCAATAAAATTATAATTTCATATTGATCTCTGTTCATCATCTTATCTTTGTTTCTCTCTGTTTTGTACTGATTTAAAGCACTTTTCTTTGCTTTCTGAAGATGGCCGATGCTGCGATTGGATTTCTTACTGAGGCCGTGTTGACAAAGGCTCTTTCGCTTGCTGCTGATGAGCTCAGTCTCTCATTTGGAGTGGATAAACAACTCGGAAAGCTTGCAGAGAAGCTGGAGATGATTCAAGCTTTGCTCTCTGATGCTCAAAGCAAGCAAGTAACTAGCAGAGTCGTCCAACTTTGGCTGAAAAAGCTCAAGTCCATAACCCTTGATGCTGAGATTGTGTTGGATGACTTTGGCTATGAACTTCTTTGCAAAAAGATCGAGGGCCCCAAGAGGCACAAGGTGCGCAGCTTCTTTTCATCTTCAAATCCTGTTCTTTCTCATTCTAGGATAAAGGATGTTATCTCATCCTTAGAGGAAGTTTATGCAGAGTCAACCCAAATTGGTCTTCAGGCTGTTGGGTTCATGAACTCACTTGCTAATCTTAGGGCAAAAAGATTTACAGATCCTTATGTGGATGATTCTGAAATTGTGGGGAGGGATGATGATACCTTAAAGGTGATAAGCATGTTAATTGATTCTGACTATGCGAAGGATTTACCCGTCATTACCATCCTGGGTATGGGTGGTCAAGGAAAGACAACATTGGCTCAGCTTATTTACAAGAATGAAAAGGTGGAGAGTTATTTTGACAAAAAAGTGTGGATTTATGTTTCTCATGATTTTAATGTGGAACGATTATTAGCTGAAATTTTGCAGTCTCTCACCGGAACCAGCCACCAATTGTCGAGTACAGAAGCTTTGGTAAACAGATTGAAAGAGCAATTGAGAAATAAAAAACATTTGCTGGTATTGGATGATGTTTGGAATGAAAACAGAGACGAATGGGATCGAATGAGGAGATGTTTGCTGGAAATTGGGGTCATAAGGGAAGCAAAGTTTTGGCCACCACACGCAGTGAGGAGGTTGTTTCAGCTATGCGATCAGATGGATGTCATCAGCTTCAAATACTCTCGGAAGACCAGAGCTTGGCCTTATTCGAGAAATGTGCATTTGCAGAGGGTGGAGCAACAAGAACACCAGAATTGGGGACTATAGCTAAAAGGATTCTAAGAAAGTGTGGTGGTGTCCCCTTGGCTGTAAAGGCAATAGGAAGCTTACTGTACTCAAAGGATTGCGAATCAGAGTGGTTAATGATTGAAAGGAGTGGAATGTGGAGTCTACCTAGTGGAGATAATGGAGTTCTTTCTGCTATCAAGTTGAGTTATGATCACTTGCCATCATGGTCAATAAAACAGTGTTTTGCATATTGTGCAATTTTCGAAAGGGCACTATCTTAGAAAAGGATAAATTAGTACAACTTTGGATGGCGCAAGGGTTTCTTAATCCTCCCAAGGGAAGTCATAATTGGCAAATGGAAGACATTGGTGATATCTATTTCAACATTCTCTTGAAGAGTTCTTTATTGCAAGATCCTCAAAAGGATGAACACAACAACATCACTCATTGCAAGATGCATGACCTTCTGCATGATGTTTCATTCCAAGTATCAGAGAATTATTGCATTGACATGAAAGATTGGAAGGTTGTAAGCAGTGAGGTTGAAGCTGTGCATTTATCCATTGTTAATTCACATGAAAAAGGATTGTGGAAGACTTTGAAAGGTATTGTTCCATCGAAGTTGAGAACACTCCATTTGGAAGGCTTTCATGTGCTTGAAGATTGGTTTAGGAACTTTAGATGTCTCTCGGTTTTGATTGCTGAATGTTGGGGTGCAAAAGAGTTGCCAAATGCAGTCGGTAAGATTACACATTTAAGGTTTCTTGACATCCATCAAACCGGCATACATATGCTTCCAAAGTCCTTACAGAATTATACTATCTCCAAAGCCTAAGAGTTAATTATTTGTATGAGGTGCCTAATACATTTGGGAATTTGATTAACTTGAGGCATCTATATGTGGACGACACTTGGTTGATTGGTACCCCTACATATTTGCTTCCAGGATTGGGCCAAATGACTAATCTTCAAACTCTACCTTTCTTTAAGGTGGACAAATCTAGCCAAATTGAAGAGTTAGAGAACTTGGACAACCTTAAAGGTCTGTTAAGGATATTCTGCCTTCAAAATGTGGGCAGCTGTGAATCTGCTTTAAGATCTAACTTGTCAAGGAAAACAAATATTCAAACTTTAGAGCTTCATTGGGATAAGAGGAAACATGATTGCAACGACACTGATGTTGTGGAGGGTCTCAAACCTCATTCTAATTTAAAAAGTTTGAAAATTGTTGGTTATCAAGGCCCAAAATTTCCATCCTGGATGGTGACGAAGAACAATTTTATGCTACTTCGTAATCTAGTGAAGTTCACCCTAGAGGGCTTGGATAAATGTCGACAACTCCCATCACTTGGGGACTTGCCTTATCTTGAATATCTGGAGATAGGATCATTACCAAATGTGAAATTCATAGATACAGAATTCTACGGTTTGTCAAATCCAGATCGGACAAGAAAAAACTGTTGTAGTAATGTGGCAGCAGAAATTACTTTCTTTCCAGCATTAAGGGTACTCAAGTTTTGGGATATGAATAGTCTCGGGGAGTGGTCAGATGCAATTATTCCAACACATTCAAAGGCTAAAGTTTTTCCTTGCTTAGAGGAAATGGAGATGAATGGGCTTCCAAACTTGAGTAGTTTTCCAAACTTGGGTAGTCTTCCACATCTTCGAAGATTGCTTTTGAAGAACTGTTACAAATTGACCCTTTCATCCAGTTGGAATAGCCTTATGTCCCATAAATTAGAAGGTGATGAGAGGTCAACAATGGTGCATTCATCTTCTGGAGCAGAGGGGACTTGGTCCTGTCACAATTTTGTTACCAGTCCAAATATCCATTACCTCCAATCTCTACATCAACTAGATATAGTTGATTGTGACAAGTTTGTTGCACCATTTTGCAACCTGAAGATCTTGGCGCCACTTAAATCCTTGAGTATTGTTTGCAATCCTCGTTTTTGGCCCAAAAATTTGCACAATCTAATCAGTCTTGAGTCACTATATCTAAGAGGCGATTCTACAGAAATTGATTGCTTCCCTTGGCCGTACTCTGGTACCCATTCTGGATTGGACATTCAACATTCTATCTCCCTTACCTCCCTCGTATTGCATGGATGGCCAGAAGTCACATCTCTCCCAGATCAAATTCAGTATGTAACTACTTTGAAGAAATTAGTAATATGGAACTTTGACGGGTTAGATACTCTTCCAGAGTGGTTAGGTAGTTTAGAATATCTGAAAATTTTGCAAATCTGGTCTTGCATGAATCTCAAGCAAATTCCCTCGGCAGAAGCATTTCAACGCCTTATGAACTTAGAGAATCTGGTGGTTTACAACTGTCCTCTTCTAAAAGAGAGATGTGTCGAAGGAAGTGGACCAGAGTGGCTCAAAATTGCACATATTCCTAACATCATGATATGAAAGAAGGTTATTTCTATCTAATTAATTGTGAGTGATTATTTATTGCAATTTATTGTCCCCATTTCTTTTTTAAAACAAAGGCATTATGTCCATATATGTCATCATACTCAAGCTCTTTTAACTAAGCCTTGCCTTTGGTACAAAAAGCTTTCAGGATGGCTTCTGGAGAGAGGAAGCAAAGCTGGCCCTTCAGTATGAACCGGGGCTACAGTGCCCCTAATCCCCACCATTATGTTGGTTATGTTTTTGAGATCTTCCTGCATCCTTGTTGAAGAATTATGTTTCCTCAACAAACTTGTAGGAGTATCATACATGGTAGTACTCATGGTTCTTTAATGTTCTGTTTTGCTCATTATATTTTGTGACAACGTTTTCGTTTATGTTAATCAGATAGATGATGAGAAATTAATGAAATGAGTACTGATGCAAGCTCTTGTATGAATTTTCAGTTTTGTCACCAATCTTATAAATGAGAAAATATTTGTATATCTGCCATTTAATTTTGCAGACTTTATTATGTTGCATGGGTTTCTGAGGTTCGTAGGCAAAGAGGATGCTAATGAAAATTTGAGTCAAGAAGAGAGTGAGATTTGCTATTAGGTTGATTCCGTATCTTGATTCATTTCTTAATTTTCTATTTTATGTTCCTTCTTGTGGACTGTGGTTTGAGGATCGGAGACTGCTTTTGGTATATTGTATACTTCCTCCGTTCCATTTAAAGAGTCAACTTTAGATTTGTACATTATGACTCATAAACAACTGTACCACTGGACTATTCTAGTGGAATAGAGGAAGTATCATATCATCTATCTTCAGCTCATTAATTGCGTTATATTTATGCTTTGCTGAATTTAATTCTGCAAGAAGAGGTTTTGAAACCAAGTACTTCCTCTGTTCCATTATAAGAGTAACTTTGTAATATTAAACACTATTACAAAGTGGACTTTTCTAATGGAACGGAATGAGTACAAGAGAATGGTATTTTACAAGCATGTCACTGATTTTCTATGCTCTGAAAAAGACCCAGAAATTTATATGCTTCTCCCTTCTCATGCCAATTTTAGCTGCTGCAGCCATAGTGTTAATGAGCCCTTGTAGCCCAGAAAAAAAAGGCTGAAAGCTTTTTATTTTCTGTGACATAGTTCAAAGCAAATGCAAAATTGATAATGTTTGACCATTAATACTCACAAACTATGCTGGCATAATTAAGATGGTTTCTGAATGGATCTTGATGATAGCTTTGTTTTGACTTTTCCGTCTGAAAAATTTGGCTCTAGTCATTCTTGACAGATTTTGCATTTACGGGATCAGCTACTTTTTCTGATAGAAGAGATGCAAGGATGACAAGGTACAACCCCCATCCTCAAACTTAGGACGTCCCAAGGCAAAAGATCTTATGTATGTAACTACTTTGAGGAGATTACAGATCTTAAGTTTTGCCGGTTTAGACACTCTTCAAGAGTGGTTGGGTTGTTTAGAATGTCTTGAATATTTGTATCTCTGGTCTTGCAAGAACCTCGAGCAACTCCCCTCGACGGAGGCATTTCAGCGCCTTAAGAACTTAAAGAATCTGGAAGTTAGTAGCTGTCCTCTTTTAGAAGAGAGATGTGCCGAATGAAGTGGTCCAGAGTGGCCCAAGATTGCCCATATTCCTAACATCCGAATTCGCTGTTGGTGAATTCTATCCAACTTGTGAGTGATTATTATTTATTGCAGTTTATTCTCCCCATTTCTCCATAAAAGAAAGGCATGTATCATACTCAAGCTCTATAACTATATATGCAGGTCTTCTAGGATTGACTTTGAAGTCTAGAACTAATCATTCAATATGTAAAGCTTCAAAAACAGGTACTAATTCATGATTCATTGTATTGAAAATATAAATACCTCTAAATCTTTTGTACGGAAGAAATCAGAGTGTAGTAGTTGATGACAAATACACAATTAATGGTTGCAGCATTTCACTCATTTCTTTTTCTATGATATACACAAGTACTTCAGAGGCACCTACCTTATCCTGCATGATCAGCTACACCTATACGATGTCTAATGCAATTATGCGCGATTTATAATTAACATACACTTAAAATGTAAATACGTGAGTGGAAAATATGGTGGCAAATTAACTTTTTTAAAGATTGTACCTTCAAACCCATAAAAAGTGACTCCCTTTGTTCCATTACAAATCCATAAAAGTTGTGTTTTGATTTTACACATTGTAATTGTTATTGTTCTTTTTGTGATCTGGGATGGTGATTATAGGTTATGGATTTGTGTCACAAGAGCTTAATTACATGGATTCTTTGAAGTTTCCATCTGATTACACGGCTGGTGTTTTGTATAATTTGATCTTATGTAAGTAAAATCATGATATACTACTCCCTTTTCTGTGTTGGCAACTTGACAAGTCACAGAAAATTTCTTCTTAGCATTATTTTGTGCATATGTTTTTAGTTGAAAATTATACTTCACCAGGCACTAGACAGATTTGCTTGTCAGTGGGTATCCTAATAGAACCAATAAATCTATTTCGGTACATTTTCTTGTAATTTTAGACAATATAATCCTCTTGTGCTGTTGTCAATTGTGCATTGGATTGAATAGGGCCGAAAAATCAAAAAGCCATTTTTAGTTTTTGCAGTGTACTCTCTCATCGGTCTTTCTCCATTCTCTGCTTTGTTTCTATAAATTTATCCCACGAAAAACAGCAATGGATTGAATCTTTTGGCAAATAGTGATTTTATTTTCGTAGGCATCATCTTGTGTGATAGATTATGTCAAGAATGACATATTGCATTAAAGATGAATATGACATGGTAGTTTAAATGTTTTGTTGAACTCTTATGAATACACTCGTTCTGTGTTTTGAAGAAAATCTGAATCTTTGCTCTGATAGGCCACAAACCGCCTCGATGACAAGCCTGAAGAAGTTGCTCCAGCATTTCCAATGTCAGTTTTCTTAAGGCTCAGGTTATCAAGGGTGTCGTGGATGTCTGCTATAACAGCTGCTGTTATTCAAGTATGATCTGTTTGAACTTTGAAGCACAACATTTGTTCATCTTCTAAAGAAGGGACTTGGTCTTGTCCCAATTTTGTTAACAATCCACGTATCCACTACCTCCAATCTCTGCGTGATCTATGGATTGTGAAATGTGACAAGTTTGTTGCACCTTTCTGTAACTTGAAGATTTGAGCACTAAGTCCTTGAGTATTAACTGCAATCCTACGGCGGTCGTCTTTGTTTTTCCTCAAGTAAATCCCCCACAGATCGGCAGCCTCAATGATTCTCCTCTTACCTTCATGATTAGACATCTTTGCTAATCGATCTTTCCTAACATTGCCATTCAACAAACCTATAACAACGGAATCTGCAAAACTGTGTCATAAAGTTTGGAAGCGTCAAAAGGGATATATTGAAATAGATCAAGGTTTACAGTTTTTGCCGCAGACAAAACATTGCTTCACACTGAGGACTGAACGTCCAAGCAATGAACTCCTCTGTGCTTGAAAAATCTCAAAGTTCTTCAGAATAGGTAGACATGTTGAGATTGTCAAAGGATGGAAGAATCTAAGGCTTGTTTCTTAGACTTTGAACCACCAAATTTTTATAGCAGAGAAGGAAGTTGTTAGTGTATATAGAATGAATCGCTATGCTGAAACCTTGAGGGGACTATATATGTGAAACTGTCATGAACTTCAGAGGACTTCTAGAAAAAGGGGACTATTGAGTTTGATAACACGTAGATGTTTTCTTTTCCTTCATAAATTTGAGGGGGATTGTATGTGTGATTTTATATTTAGTTGATAATTGAGTGTCCTTATTAACAATTATGTAAAAATTACTCCCTACTTATTAATTTTAAAACTTCGAGTGCCCTTCACAAAAATTTTCTCAATTAATTATTTTGCCTAATAGAAAAGCCTTATTTAAAAAACTATTCTTGTTCAACTATCCAGTTTTTATTAATTATTTATTTATTTATTTTGCATACTTTTATCAATATAACACCCATAGTTAGTACTTAGTTCATCCTTAAATTTTCAGAGAAAATAGATTAGATAGATAAACTTATATACACTACATTTGAATAAGTATGTTTTATTCTTTTAGTGATCAACTTGGGAAGTCACGTGTCAGATCATTGGACTATCCAATAACATTAATCATGCCGGCTCCGGATCTTCTGTTGCACTACGTGTTACACTCTCTCTAAAGTTGCTATGTGTTACACTCTCTCTGAGGCTGCTATGTGTCCCCCTCTCTAACCCAGCTTAACCATCTAAACTCACCATGATTAACAATTTTCAATAATTTTCTTTTTTCATTAACTAAATAATATATGGTAAATTTTTTTTTCCCGCAAATTCTGTCGTCATAATCCTTCTCCTCCCCCAATCTTCTTCTTCCTTGCATCTCCATCATTGCCGTTCCATTGTTTCCTCCGTCTTCGGCTAGCGCTGCCGCTCCTCAAATTTGAATCTAGTGAAGCTCAAAAGTTTTAGTGAAACTTAATGTCTCTGAAAACTAAGTTCATGTACATAGCAAATGAAAATGTTTAATCTTTACCTATACAGTATATTATTTGAATCTAGGGAAGCTCAAAAGTTTTAGTGAAACTTTAATGTCTCAAAAAAATAAGTTCATGTACACATAGCAAATGAAAAGGTTTAGGTGGGAAGCAGAAACAATCAACTATAGATGCATATTTTCAAAATGAATGATTATTGTATGTGTACTGTTGATTGATTGGTAAATTTTGGTCTATATATATAGAGAGATATATTTTACTTAATGAAATCCAGTAATTATTACTTTATAGTTTTATTGGGCCCTTAAGGATTCAAATTTTTTTTTAATTTCTTAATGCATTTAGTGAGGTTATTGCTTTAGACCGTTGGCCCAAGTCGGGACCGAAAGAAATTATTATATAATCGAGTTTATTACTTTATCGAACATTACTTTATCGAGGTTTAACTGTACATGACTTCATGCGAGCATGTACTATGACACATCAATTCACAAGATTGTTCATTGTCATAGTAAAAATTATAATTTGTATTTGATTGTTTAAAAAATATAATCGTTACAGGATCAATCAACTCATTATCTTATGATCACAGGTCCACAAAAACATGCAAGCATGTACGATGACATTTCAGTTTATGAGATTGTGAAATTTAGTAATAAAATGTACATTATAGTTTTTATGCAGTTTGAAATATTAAAATCCATGTAATATTAGCAGAAATTTTTTAACACACATATCTGTGGATTATGGGAAAAAACAAAATTCAACTGTATTAATGGTCAACATTCCAACACCGTTTCTTCGCATTAGCCATTCAACATGCAAATTTAGATTCAATGCATACATTTATATGATAGAAATAATACTTGAACATATCTAGAAGACAGCAAATCAGCAATTGCGTCCATCTGATGTTTGTACCAAATATATATTTTTTGTGAGCAAGATACATTTGTAAGTATCTAATTGTGCTCTGTCGGTGACAACCTCATACTCTACAGTGGGATGATCGAGTTTATTTGCCTTTCGATGTTATCCGATTTCTTATCAGTATAAGTACACAATGGTGATATAGAATTTAATAAAATTGCACGTCTATTATCTCTGATAATTTCTTTTTATAAAATAACTTCTTTTATAAAAGTATTTGCTAGAATAACCCAAATCCTAATTTTGCTCTTTCAATACTCTATTTTCTGCCATGTAGGATTTAAATGTCAGCATGCAAAAAAAAGAAAAAAACAAAAAAAAAATAAAAGGAAAAAGTCAATCTAATCAATAAACACCCATTATCTCAAACCTTACACTTTATTTTTTTTTTAAATTACAATTTAGTATAAATACAAAGATTCTAACGTGTGCTAGTCTACCATTATTTATTATCAATCAATTTCTTAAGGTAAAAAATAAAATAATTATTTTCTGAATTAATTATAATTTCGTTAATTATATTTTTTGGGTTCTGTTGAAATTTTGGAATACTAATTATTGATATGCAGGGATTTTGCTTTCTCTCTTTCTTTTTCTTTTTTTTTTCTTTTCTGTTTTTGGCAAATTCCTCTAAGTTTAAGAATTTTATTTAATTTTGGGCCACTCTTAATGCCTAATAAAATGCTAATCGAAGAAGAAATTTGTTAATTAAATTTGACATAGACGAACAGTTCTAACATTTCAATCAGAAATTATAGGCGGCATTTAATTTGGAAAAAAAAAGAGGCATTTTAAGAATATAATTTGAATTTGTGTATTTTGATAAATATTTTGATAACTATTTTTTGTTTTAGGAAAGAAAAACTCATGACATACAATGAATTATCCTACTGCATACAAATATTAATGCTTTGGGGATGTAACTCCTTCCCACCACACATGAGCATTAATTAACTTTTCATATCATTATCTTTTAAATTTAGCCTTTCATATGTGGTAATTCTACATAGATTTTCACTAAACGGTATCTTAGGAACTAAATAGAAGAGGACCCACAAACTGTACTTTATGTATACACATAATGTGTGCATTTAACAGTATCCTAAATTAAACAAGATAAATATATATATATATATATATACATAATGTGTGCATTTAACAGTATCCTAAATTAAACAAGATAAATATATATATATATATGTATATACATAATGTGTGCATTTAACAGTATCCTAAATTAAACAAGATAAATAAATAAATAAATAAATATATATATATATATATATATAACTGAATATGGTCTTTTCATCTTCCATTTGGACGAGTGCATGATATTTTTTTTCAATTCTGGTGCATGAATGAGATTTTAATTATGAAAATTGATTGCCAATTATTTCCAAGAATGGCTTGACCGAATTGCATATCTCCGAAAGGCCTAAAAATGCTGCTCAATATTTTTTAGCAATTAAATTGAATTAAATGACCTTCCAATTGTTTAGAATTAAAACTGAACTTATTTCTTCTTCTTTGAGAGATTTAAAAACTGTCAAATCACATTCTTGAAAATTACAAAAAAAATTAAACGTTGCAAAGCGCGTTTCGATCAGTGAAGCGTTGCAATCAAACGTTTATGGAGACAATAATCAAGATCAATTTACTCCTACCAGAAACATTCATTAATTTTAGCCTTTCTCTTTGAAGAAGATGTATCGATCCATTAATCCATAAAGATCAATTTTTGGATGATCTCTCTCTCTCTCTCTCTCTCTCTCTCTCTCTCTCTCTCTATATATATATATATATATATGTGTCTTCGAAGGAGAAAGCTAAGTCTTCTTATAATTTCTATCCTTAAAAATCAGCCATGAATTCCAATCGTAAGAGACCGCGAAGTTTCTTTAAACCACCTCATCCACGCATACAGGAAGATAGAATCAGCTCTTTTCCAGACGGCATCGTCTATCATATTCTCTCTTTTTAACCCGCCAAGTATGCTGCCAGGACTTCGATTTTGTCCACAAGGTGGAAGTACCTTTTTCTAGGCGTTCCAAAAATAGTCCTTGATGAGCCTTCGATTTTCCGTCTTTAGGGTAAAGAAAGCAGAAAAAAGAATGAGAATCTGAATTTCATACATTTTGTCAATAGGAGGCTTATGCTATGTACATCATCTATAACTGAGTTTTGACT
The DNA here is from genome assembly GCA_016801395.1 of Leptodermis oblonga. Classification (NCBI taxonomy): domain Eukaryota; kingdom Viridiplantae; phylum Streptophyta; class Magnoliopsida; order Gentianales; family Rubiaceae; genus Leptodermis; species Leptodermis oblonga. The sequence continues at coordinate 9,101,904 of CM028754.1, read as the reverse complement.
CAAATATTGTTGGTTGCCCGAAGATTCTGTGATGAATTTATGGCTTACTACTCTACTCCTTCGTAAGGTTGAAGTTCTTGAAATTGATCACCCACAGTATGCTGACAAAGCTACTTCTTTATGCCTATCGAGTGGAATTTTCGGTGGGAAACTTTAGTGGTCTTAAAACTATGTGGACTAAATATTGTCCTCAAGCTTCCTGAATCTGTCTGCTTTTCCAAATCTCAAGGTACTCGACGTCAAATATTTAGAAATACAATATGAATCGGACAATATTAGGTTAGCCGAAGGCTATCCACTGCTTGAGGATTTGAGGTTAGAAAAGATTAGATTCCGATCGAAGGTATAAAGAAAAGGAAGGAATCCTCAATATCCTTGCCCAGCCTTAACAGGTTAGCAATCGTTGGTGTGGAAAACGATTTAAGCAGGATTGATATCAATGCTCCACATCTTCAACATCTTGAGTGTAATTTTATTTGCACTTGGCCCCTCACAGTGCAAGTAATTAATTTATACCAGTCTCAATCTGTGGTATCTGCATACATATCTCATTCACTCCGGCCGGGTTACACTGTTGGTCAATGGTATACTACATTTTTAAGTGCGATAAAGTCAGTCAAGAAGCTTCATTTATCATCAGGCTCTTCAGCGGTAAAATTTTCCCAGTTAATGTTCGTATATCCCATTATACTTGGGTCTTTTTTATTCATTTTTGCTCTTATTTTATAGGCTCTGATACCATATATGCAAATAGTATGCCGCAGTTTTCAAATTTGACCCATTTGGAGCTAAATGCTAGTGGAGAATCACTGTGGATTCTACTTCATTGGGCATCAAATCTGAAAGCGCTTGTTTGTGAAATGGTATTCTTAAATTTCTCAAGATTATGCATGACTGAATCATGTGCTGTTCATCTCTTGTTATCAATTATTGTAATTTTTCTTTAGTTTTTTTGCTTCACACCGATTGCTTAATCTAATTGTTTATTTTCTTATTTTATTTTTTGTACAGGAAGATGGTGGAAATTTCTCGCTCCCAAAGAATGACCCTCGTTGTTTAGCTCAAAATCTCAAAGAAATCAGCTTTAGAAAATTTAAAGGGTCTGATGTAGAGGGCGCTGGAGTGACATAATTCTTGCAGCACGGAGCAGCGCTAGAGAGGATTATTATAGTGTCCAACGTATGAAATTCAAGGATTGCCCCCGTCAATCTTGAATCAGTTACTGAAGCAAAGACAGCGCTCACCCAAGTGTGAGATCCAGTTTCTTTAACAGAGTTGTTGGATCATGAACTGCTATCTCATTACTCCTGTTGCTGCTTTTGCTACCTTTCATTTGGTATTGCATTATTTGTAGTTATTTTGAAATCTTTAAATCTTTTACTAATAGGTTTTCTATGTCTTTTTAATCTCTCCCATCTCTATTTAAATTGGTTTTCTTACCATCCATTACTCATTATTAATTTTTATTTTTATTTGGGTTGGGGTCCTGGAGGCCTTTTATTATAATTTGGTAAAAAGATTTGAAAGGGACATAAAGAAACCTTACCTCAGAATACAGAATGATGCAAAATGCAGATTCCACTAATGATTAAAACAAAACCAAAAACTCTCTACCCTAATATTAGGAACCTATATCCTGTCTAAAACTATTTGGCCTCGAATGCATGATGGAAGCTCCTCATCCGGATACTTGGCCGAGAAATGTTGCTCTGAACTGGACCGTGCCAAAGCATCTGCTGTCGAATTCGCCTCTCTATATTTGTGTCTAATGGAATAATTTCAAAAGCCTGAATCTGCCATATCTTCCGAAAGAGTACCATCCATTGCCATGGAGTTTTGAACAGTCGGTGGACCATGTTTACAAAAGTGAGTGAGTCCGATTCTATCTCCACTTGTGCTAGTCCGAGGCTTTGACATTCTTTAAGATCCAAAAATAAAGCTTCCCCTTCTGCTTGAAAACTCGAACCATAACCCAAGAAAATTGAAGACGCCACGATCATTTGTCCCTCAGGGTCCCAGATTATTTAGCATGCTCCTATATAACCTGTACTTCCCACTGCTGATAAGTCTACATTCAGTTTATACCCCATTAAAGGAGGCGACCACAAGATAGGAAGTGCATGAACCAATCGTGGATGTACTAGGAAAGGGATTATTCCTTTAGCTTGCCATACTGTTTGCATCCCTGCTACCCCCTCCACTGGATGAGCCTGAAAAATACCAAAAAATAAGTCCTTGATCTCCTTAACCAGCGCCCAAAAAACAAACGTTTTGCCTTCCGCAATCCAGTGATTTCGTGCTTTCCATATGATCCAAATCACTATCGATGGCAGACAATAAACTGGAGTTGTTTGAATCGAAGAATTCCCTCTAAAATTCCATTAGAAAAAAAACATTTATCCCAGATTCGAAACTTGTACGTCTTAAAAGTTTCAAATTTTGGTTTTCATTCTTCCGTATTATAAAGTAAAGATTGGAATGATATATAAGGAAATTAATTTGTGAAACAAAATTAGGAAAGAACAAACTACATCGATATCAAAATAGGTGTTATTTTAATTTTTCTTTTCACACAAATTAATACAATTATTAAAATGACCAGTTCCACATTGTGGTTGATTTGACAAAATAATAAATATGCTGAGTTTCAAGATATGATAACTACAAACAATAGTAACAATTAATTGTATTAAAAATATGAAAAAAAATACTTAAAATGAAAAAAAATATAAAATGGGGTAATTTTGAAACAAAATGTATAAATTTTCTTTGAATGTTAAAATGGCACTAATATTATTTAGGACAAAATTTATAAGTTTAAACCACACTTATTTGGGGACCGTGGTAGTATAATACTAATGCGTACAGTGAATCTTGAGTACAACGTCTAAAGTATCATGGTTATAAGCTTAGCTGCAGAAGTACATCGTATCTCGTATAACTCTGATGTATTGTGTGTAGTGTGCACCGATGTATGACAGTTATTTAAAATAATAAATATTTTATGTATTGAAAAAAACAAACATATTGATTTTAAGCACTAATATATCGTTCTCCGATTGTCTTCCTCATTCTTCCAAAAGCCACTTGGAACGATGTACTCTGGAAAGCAATGTTGTCTGGGCCGGACTGATCCGGCAGCAAACCGGCACCCTTGTCGGTTCAAAATATGAGAAAAATTAGACCCTTAAAAAATCGATCAAAATGGCGGGCGGGCCGGGAACCGGGCCGACCCGCCTGAACAGGGTTTTTAAATTTTTTTTCAAAATTTGACAACTTTTGCAAGTTGAGCATTGGTCACTCACATGGAAACATGAGTACTTATCACTATACTATTGTTCACTTTTGTTTAATTTATTGTTTGAACTTATTTTTATATGAATCATGAACTTTTTAACAATCTATTAATTGGACCATCCAAACTAATGTTAATTTTATTATAATTCCTTACTATTTATAAAATTAATACTATCATAATTTTTATTAGTTGTTTTCAGTTCAATTAAAATTTGTTTAATTTATTCATGTATTAACTTAAAATACGTTTAATTTTTTTTACATCAAATTTTATCCTTTTTTTTTTGTCTAATAAAAATGTAGTAATATAATTTTATATATTTTTTAATAGAAATATTTTTTTGTTTAATAAAAATGTAGTAATATAATTTTATATATTTTTTAATAGAAAATAAGGAATATTTTATAGTTGATTTACTTATTGGGTTTTATAATAATGAATTTTAATGTTTAACTTAATTGTAAAATTTGCAAAAATATATAATTGTTGTGAAAAAATATATTTTAAATGTTACAAATAATAAAATTAAAGCATGTTAATCATTAATATATTATTTATATAATATATATATATATATATATATATGACGTTATCCAGTTTGACCCTGGCTCAACTGGTCGAACCCCCGATTCGAGCGAATCCTTGGCCTCACCGGTTTAACGTCCGGTCCGTCACAGACAACCATGCTGGAAAGTCCCAAAGCAAAAGAGCTTATCAATTAGGTTTAGCTGATTGAGTGTGATAAAGGTTTGGGTACCAAGTACATTAATCATCTTGTGAGGAATTTAAATTTTAAATTAACTCCAGTTCTTCAATATTAATTCCCATCAACTCCAGTTCACAAGAAGTTGGCTAGGCTCCGTTCATTTTGTGATCAAATTGGAGAAATTTTGGTTTTAGGGAAGAAATATTTTTTTGAGGGAATTTCTTTTGGGGATTTGTGTAGGAAAGAGAAGAAAAAAAAAGTGTAATGATTATGTTATTTTTTGAATTTATATGAATTAAGATTTAGAGGAAATTTTAAAATTTGAATTTAAAATTGAGTAGAAAATATAGTTGTTTCTTTAGGTAAAATTTTGAATGAAAAAATGCTCTGTTATTTTCCATGCCATTTCACAAAAATCATCACTTTTTCACCCAAAATTTTACCTAAAGAAGCAACCTTATTTTTTACTAAATTTTAAATTCAAAATTTAAAATTTCCTCACATAAATTTAAAAAATAAAAACATAATCATTACACTTTTTCTTCTCTTTCATATACAAATCCACAAAACAAATTCCCTCCAAAAAATTATTCCTTCCTCAAACCAAAATTTCTCCAATTCAATCACTAAAAGAACATAGACTAAAAGCTCCACAGACCTGTTCTCTTCATACAGGTTCTTGTTTCTTTTCTTCTTTTTTCTCTTTTGCTTTCTGGACTTGTAGTGCATTGAGACTATTTCACTTTTTCTTACCGACAATTACATATTAAATATTGAATTGAATCCCTTTGTTTTTCACCTAAAAGATTGAAGCTAGCTTAATTTAGATTTTTCTTTTTATTTTCTATTGCTCTGGGCTGTTGATCCTTGAATGTATTTTTGTTGTTTGATCAGAAATCTTATTTTTAGTTCCTCATGTCATACATATAAATATGTACTGTATTCCTTCATTTTTTTTTTCCTCCATTAAAAGAGTCCATTTTCAAAACCATTTTTTGTTTTAACATAAGAGTTTTCTTTCTATTTTTTTCACTCCCTTTACCCTTACTAAAATAATCATGTACGATTGGCAATGGACATCTAATTTTTCCTGCCCATTTTCTGTGTAAAAGAATATTAATTTTGTTTTCGGCTTCAACAGTTTGGCTGTTTATCTTTTTTGTGCTTGGGGTATGGGTTGTCTTTTATTGGTTCTTTAATTTGAAAACGCTTTTCTCTCTTTTAAGAATTGGTTGGGCAAATTTTGTCTGTCCAGTTCTAGTGTAGCGCAAATATGCTCTCTTTTCTCGGAAAACTTGTTCGGCCGGCAATTTTAATTGAAGCAAAAATTGCATTATAGGTAAACTGGTTCTGCAATCTAAAATTTTTTGTGGTCAAATAATCTGTTTTATAAGAAGCAAACTTCATTTATATAGAAGCACAAATTTCATACGCAATAACTCATTTTTTCAAAAAATAAGCTCCAGTACTCACTGATATTAGCAGCCAATCGTGGGATAAAAGCACAAACTAGCATTATAATAATATTATTTAAAATTTTTAGAAAGATATATGCAACATATTGGTTAAAGTTTGAATTATCAACTTATAATAAAACGATTTATAAGTGTGGAAACATAAAAATTTTAAAAAGATTATGACATTTAAGAATACAAAATGGTATTGAATTTTTATTTTGTCAATTTTTAATTTGTCCCTACTTATTATAATTTATGGTGAGCAATTACACAAATAATCCTAATTTTTATACATTTTATATAGTACTTATTGTGTTTTTGAAAATTGGTAAGTTAAAAAGAAAAAGGGTTAGTCCAATTACATCAAACATATCCCTCTCCTCTCCTCCCCCTTCTCTCTGGAACCCTAAAATTCACCATGTTCTTCCCTCATCTTCCTCCATGAGAGCATGAGAGAAGCAGTTCTACTCTCGCATCATGTTATCTTTTAGTTAAATTTCTCCTAATTGAGAGTTTTTATTTTGTTTTTCTGTATGTTTATGGTGTTTTCTTTTTTAGCTATGAAGATTTTCTCTCTGGGTATGGTGATTCTATTTATCATGGCTATGGTGTATGAATCCCTAGTTATGATTCTATTCATGGCTATGGTCTATGAAGATTCGGTTGAAAATTCAGTCTCGAAACTTTCACCAGTCATTAGTAGCAGATCTGTAAACGTCGGTACGAGATTTGTTCAGTTTTATATTTCTACTATGTTCAGATCAATAATAGGTATAGATTTATAGTTTAATAGATTATATACACTACTTTGGTGGTTCAGATCTTATAAAAATAAGATCAAATCTTTTGTAATCAGTTGTATTGATGGTTTATTGATCTTTTATTGTCAATCGTTATTAGACGATTTCCAATAACATTAATGAAATTTTTATTTTTTGTGTTTTTGAAAAAATGGAGTGGGGCAATTGCCCCACCAAACTCAAACACATTAATGAATACTGTTGAAGCCCTTCATGGCCCCGATGCTCCTGGACCATCTTCTACCGCTCTACCTGCAATCGGGACTCACTCCCGGCTCGATTCACCTCCAATGACTAAGTTAGTTCTTTAGCAAATATTACAGTATAAGACTAATCCACTGAGTATTCATTACCTTTCTTTCATGAGATGGGGGAGTATTTATAGCCGAAGGATGAGGAGGTGTCTTATGTTAGAAGGAAGAAGCAATAGCTCTATCTGGCCTCGTCTCCTTCTCAATAGATATATTCCTTCTGATTCATTTGCAACAGCTTACTCAATCTTTGTGTCGAGCCATCTGGCAAAATACACTTGTCCGGTTTCTAGAAAATGTAAAAGACCAAGGCTCAATTCACGGGCTTGCTATACTTTATTGGGCTTTTGAGCCCAAGATCGCCCTGGAGTCGTCCTTATTATGGCCTAGTTATAACCCTGACCTCGGCCATAATTCTAGTCACTAAGGATTTTTGAGTTGTAATCCAATTAATAATCGGCCTATCTCAACAACACAATTAACACAAAGTGATGATTACAGGACAACAAGATAATTACTAGGTATTTAAGTTCAGGCAAAGTATGCTGGAAAAAAATTATATTTTTCCTAAAACATAATTTATTTTATTCTGAAGATTGTTACTTAGGCAGCCAACTATTGCTAGCTTAGCTCTACTTTTAAGTTTCAATTTTGAAGATTGACAGCAACCGAAAAAAAAATTAAAAAAGGAAAAAAAAGAACCATTGTGAAAAATATTATGGGACATAATTCTTTGCTTTTTATGAAGGAAATTTTTTTTTTTTTGGAGAGAGAACATAATCTTTGAATTTAGCTCCAACTGATCCTCTACGTATGGCTAGGGAGTATTAATTAATTAATTAATTGCTTAAAAATTCTCCATTATTGTTCCTAATTTCATATTTTTTTTAATGAATGAATTAATTAATTATGCCACCTCAGTCCCCAATTATTGATAATTGCATGCATATTCAATATTCCAGGATTAATATCCTCGCACATTAATTCTGACTTTTCCAAATCGTGTTAAAACCCGGTTGGACCGGTCTTCAACGTACCCAGATTGGTGATATTCGATCTATAAAATGCATTGAAGCTTTTTCCAACGGCAAAGAAACATCTCCCCTAAGATCATCTTCCCCAAGTTTCAGGGCATGGCAACTCTGGTGTATTGTGCCTTCCTCTCCGCAGCACTCTTCCTTTCTTGTGTTCCGTCCACCCTCTCGGCTGCCAACGACACTGACTTGTTTGCTTTGTTTAATGAGAATCTAAAGCCCGCGGGGGCGACGACGTCGGAAAAGAATCAGGTGGTGACGAACGGCGGCAAGGGCGAAACTTGGTGCGTGGCCATACCGGGATCGAGTCAAATGAAATTGCAGAAGGCGATGGATTACGCTTGTGGGACAGTTGCTGATTGCAGTCCGATTAGGTCAAATGGTACTTGTTACGAGCCAAACACCATCCAAGCCCACGCTTCATACGCATTCAATAGCTATTATCAAAAGAAGGGCCGGCGCATTGAGTCCTGCGATTTTGGTGGTACGGCTACCATAGTCTCTCAATCTCCTAGTAAGCACATCTATCCTTGCCTAAATTAAGTACTCTCGTCAATAAAAGGAGTCATGTTTTCTAAAGTTTTTTATTTTTTTTTTTATTTTTGGTCTTAATAGAAAAGTCATTTTTAAAAAATATATATATTTTGTCTTAATAAAAAAATGTCTTTTTTTAATAATTTTTGTACTAGAGATTAGATCTTTTGTCTACTTTAATCATGTCTTCCATATCTACATTCTCACAATAAAAGATGAGATCTTATATGTCACGTTATGGAGCTCACTCTCTTATTAGCAGAGTAGGGAGGGAATACATGACAATGATAGACATAGTTTCTTAAGAACTTTTACTAATATAGTTATTTTGCAATTCACAGTTAATTTATAATTAAAATGTTGGGATATAGGAAGTAAAAATGTTGTTCTTTCAAAAGCCAGTAACATTAATGGTCTTTAGGATATATAACTGTTACAATTTAATTTACTTTTATATATAATGATAACTAACTGTTACTCCTCTGTTCCACTTAAAAGGTTTCCTTTCAACTAAAAAAAATAAAAATTATCCCATTAAAAGATCAGTTCATTTTAAATTTATTTACATCACATACCCTTATGAATATAATAATATGTAGTTCATAATTAAGCTTTACATATAAAGTAAGGATATAAGTGAAAATTAAATATGACGTCAAATTACTTATTAATTTAGGTGCTGTACATCACAATCCATAATAAATAATATATATATTTTTAAATAAACTCTTTAAGTGAGATAGGAGGGAATGAAAACTAATTTTGTGACAACTATGTGAGTAAAATAGCTGTTAAATAAAATTTGAACTCTTTACTGTTGTCATACACATTACAGGCACAAAGTAAATGGTATGGTTTGGATTAGTTCAGATTAATGGTAGGCAATGCTTACCTTTTTTCCTTTTCTCTACAAAAAATAATTTTGAAAAAAAAAGAAAAATAAAAAAAAGAGAAACACGAATTCATTGTAACAAATGAAATTTACACATTCCACCAAAATTTTCCTTACCAATTCACTTTTTCTTCTATTTCTTAACTAATTTAATATAATAACATAACCTTAAGGTCCATGTCCCCGTTAGTTAATTAATTAATTATTTTAATATATACTCCTTCTGTCTCTTTTTAAAAAATTAATAATATATTTATATATTTATAAGTTATAAAATACAACTTTAATACTTTGACTCATATGAAATGAAATGAGTAACATGGTAACTTTTCTCTATCCGTTTTGCAGATAATGGTAGTTGCGTGTTTCCTACGGGTTATTGACCACCGAGGACATGGATATGCACGCTTACAGAGGTCAAAGGACATATACAAGGGTCGGATCGTTAGTGAATTATTTGGATGCTTTCTGCTTTAATATGAGCTATTTTACGTAGCATATATACAGCGGCGAACGCAGAGACAAATTCTCGGGGGGGCGAGCGTAATAGGAATTTTTTTCACATGTCATTAAATAAAATACATACCAGTAAAGTATCAAAATAAACATAACAATAAATGTCCAAATAACATCAAACTACAAAAAAAAAAAAAAAAAAAACAAGCATCACACAAATTATTAAATAATTACATACTCAAAGTTAATTAATCAATAATAAACACAATACGAAATTGATAATCACAATTCTATATATGAATATTAAATTCTAAATTAATAAAAATTCTAAAATTTAAAACAACATTGCTATAGTATATAATCATTCATCCCATATATAATAAATTATAAAATTAAACTACAAACAATAAAAAACTACACAAAAATTAGAATTAAAAAAAATATATTAAAACTTACAAACGCTGAAATCACAGAGACTAAGGTTCCATATTTTGCCAGCAACCTCTGCAATTATAATTATAAGTAAGCACAATTCACCTTTTTTCATCTTAGAGTAGAAGTAGTGATACTGATACATAATTAAAGAGAAATTGAAGCTTCATTCCTTAACCTGGAATTGGAATTGGAAAGATCAAGTGAGCAGCCACATTGAAAGAATAAAAAGGATTGCTAGAACAAACTAAAGATACTGAAATTGTGTGAGCATATACAAAAACCATAAGGGTAAGGGTACCTGCAGAGCTGCCTTGGTAGGGATACGGAAAGTTATGAGTGCAGGTGCAGCATAAAACAGCGTTTTCTCTTTGGTTTCCAATTCAAAGGAATGTGACAAAGAACCCCCACTACAATCACACAAGAAACAGGAATCAAAACATCATATAATGATCGATGAGCAAAAACGACAGAAAGAAAATCAAAATCACGTACGCATCAAGCTTTTCCCATGACATTGAGGTATTCCCACTCACAACATCAAATGTATCTCGCTCGGGACCAGCTGTCCTCATTAACACAAATATCATATGCTGCGGAGAGAAGGGGGGGGCAAGGGGGGCCACTACCCTTCGCTCCCGGATAAAGGAGGGGCAGTGGCACCCCCTTGCCCCCCCTTCTCTCCGCCGCTGCATATATATATATGTAATGGGTACGTATACGTTATTTGACTTTTTTGTAATAAAATAAGTACGCATGCAAAAACTTGTATTCGATATGTCCGGATTTGATGTGAATGAAATAGAATCGCAAACAAGTAATATTGTGGAGAGTATGATCGAATTCACAGAGATTTGCACAAAATCAAGCGTTTATATGTGTATGAGAATCAACCCCTGTCCTTAAACTTCATAGGCCCCGGGGCAAAATTAAGAAAATAGGCCCCAATTTTTGTTTAATAAAGTAAAATATTATCTATAAATTATGATAAATTTTTAAACTTGTTCATAATAAAAATAGTCTATTATATATTAGTTTCAATATTTGCAAAACTTATTGGGTTTGAAAATTTTTTGAGAAAAAAAGAGAATAAAAATATAAATTAAAAGAAAAATTAGCATTAATATTAAGTATAAAATACAAAATTAAGGAGAAATAATTACTGAAAAAAAAAAGAAAAATGAAAGTCTAAACAAATTTCTTTTAAAAAAAAGGATGAAAATGAGAAAAGAATTAATGGGAATTAAAATAGTAAAAGTAGACTAGAAATAAAGAGAAAAAAATTAAAAAGTTAAAAAAAGAAAAATTAATATTACTAAGTAAGAAGCCAATGTAGGAGGAGGAGGGTATGAGTACTGCAATGGAGTATGAAAGGAAGGATAGGAGAGTAGTACAAAAATAAAAGAAAAACTTGATTTGAGGATGAAAAAAAAAAGAGCTTTGGGGCTCTACAAATTTGGATGGGTTATCATACCAATGATATTCTTTAAAAAAGAGGTGATGAATTTTTTTTAAAAACCAAATTTAATTTCAAAAGAAAAAATAGAGAAAAAAAAGTACAAAATAATTTGATGGATTAACATAAAATGGGGCCCTCCAATTTTTTCTTGTTTACCTTTAAAAACATGCCTAGAAAATTTCTTTTTAACCCACAAAATAAAAATCCACATTGATGTGCATAAAACTAAGTCTTCATTAGGCCTGGCCCAATCGAAGAGGGAAGACATAAACAGTAAGAAAGAAAAGATGTATAAAAGGGTCAATCCCAAGTTTAGGTCAGAAAAACCTCTAAAAACCGAGCCAAAGAAACATGCTTAGGTCGGTTGGCAGCTTAGGTCGGTCCCACGGGATTTCAGCACTGACATCATAAAAACTGAGTTCGCGGAAGTTAGGTCAGAATAAATGATGACACTGACACAGTAGGTAGAAATCATTATAGGATTAGGGATACATTTTGAATACATGCAGGAAGTGCTCAGAAAGATGATGGGAAAGAAGCCAAAAGTCAGGCCATGATGACAAAGATCGTGCAAGTCATCGTAAAAAGAGGAAGAGCAGTTGGAAGTGCTGATCATAGAGCAACGGACATATCAAAGGTCTTGATATAAATACTAAGTCATGAGGCTGAAAAGAGGTATGCAATCTTTTCTGTTTGAGATCTCAAGTGAATACTGTTTATCTTCTTCACCACTACTAACTTGATCGTCGGAGTTACACCGGGGGGATAGCCCCGCTCATTCTACTATCCCTACCGGCGACGGAGTGTTCCTTAGATCAATTCGAGCTAAGCCTCTTCATCCGAGCGAATCCAAGCTGAAGAAGTCCAGACATGGTCTTCGCTACTTCTTGCTTCTGTAAAAGACTTCTACCTTGGGCCTAAACCTTTGAGATATTCCTTGGGCCAAGCGGAGCATCCAGTATCGGACATTTTGCGCCACATCAACTGGCGCCGTCTGTGGGGAACGTTTGATCAAAATTATTTCATCAAATTTTCTCCATACTCAAAGAAATTTGTTGAAATCATGACGCAAAACCAAGATAGCTCGGGAGTGGATGTTTCTTCTTTCAGCACCACCGTTACTACCATGATTGTTCCTACCGTCGCTGTAGTTTCTACCACCACCAACGCTCCACCAGCTACCACTACCGCGGCTGCATCTCACACCGTTGAGTCCCTCACCCCTCAGCAAGAGCAAGCCGAAAGAGAAAAATTTTCGTTTGTTTCCACAACTATTCCACCTGATTAACCATGGCCCTCCAGTCACCTCTACTTCTAGTTTAGGGCTCCCAGTTTCTAGTGTTACAACCACTACTCCAGAGGTCGTTAATATTGAAAACCCTCTTGTTTCATAGGCTATCCCTGCTATTCCTTTGCAAGGAACGTTGTTCAATCCTATGGCCGATCCATCCGTTGTTTTGGTCTCCAGTCTCCCCCCCAACCTGGTGCTGTTTCCGGGTGCCCTTCTTACTCTGGGGGAACTTATTCTTTTCTAAGGTCTAATCATGTTGTATCTAGTGCTCCTCTTATTTACACTACTTTGCCCCATACTCAGGTTACTCCCACCTTTCCAGCTCCCTTCCCGGTCCCTACGGCACAGCCTAATACTTACCCCTCCATGTCGGGTCTACCTTTCCCTATGCTAGGACAGCAGTTGGGTCAGTTAGGTCAACCTAGCTTGGGTCCGCAGTTAGGTCAAATAGGTCAGCCTGCCCTAGGTCTGCAGGTGGGACAGTTTGGCCACCACGGGTAAATAATTCGATCTCAAGCTTTTCTTTGACTCAACATCATGCATTTCTCAAAAGATTCAAAAGAAAATTTTAAAAATCTACCTACAAATAAACATATTCACAATCTCATCACTTACTCAAACCAAAGATTAACAATCCACAAGCAATTAAGCACATATTCTCTCCCCAAACTTAAACTAAGTGTTGTCCTCAATGCATTAAAACAAATATAAAGCATAGAGTTTAGGGGTTCCCTTGTTTAGTAAACCATCTTCATAGCGACCTTCCTTGTCCATGCCTTAAACCCAAAGGTAGGTGAACTTCGTTAACCTTGTATTCTTCCAATTGATCAAATTGCTCACTCCAAATTTCAATTTGTCCTCAAAATATAAAAGAGCAATATCAAACACTCAATCTAATACCAATGAATAATATCCCCCAAATTTAAGATGTAGTACAATATCTCAAATAAGCGCAAGTATGAAAGTGATGGTTTATTTGAACATACATGAGAACAAAGATTTCATTATCACCACATTTCATGCAAAAGCAAAGAGAAAAATTGCATTATATTATATTAATAGCTCGAGGAACAGTCCCAACCCCCTACAGTGATGTTTTAAATTCCAAACAAAGTAATCATCTATAATTAAAAAATAATGTAAAAAATTATGAGAAAAATTGCATTATATTATATTAATAGCTCGAGGAACAGTCCCAACCCCCTACAGTGATGTTTTAAATTCCAAACAAAGTAATCATCTATAATTAAAAAATAATGTAAAAAATTATCTATAATTAATTCATCGACTTTTCTAGATTCAAATCATTTATAATTATTTTCAATGCACAAAATTGCCAATCTATTTAGTCTTTCTTGAGTTGAATCATGAAAAAAAATTTAAACTTCATTTAATAATATCACAAACCCAAAAAGACAAAATCAAAGCTATTAATTGTAACTAAAATCAAAGTAAAAAAAAAAAAAAGAAAAAAATCGCCGTCAACGACGTCGATGCACACAGCACACCTGACACCCAGCCCCTTTTTTTCCCAAGCCAAAAAGTTTTTTTGTTTTTTTACACACAATACATAGAGTAATAATAAAATAAAGAATCAGAATTCAGGGTATAACTACAAAAAAAAAAAAAAAAAAACCCTGTTTTTGCGATTCAGTAACAAAGGCTAAGGCTCAGTATTTGAGGTTTGTTTTCAATAGCTTTTCTTACTTGAATAAGAAAATGAAAATTTAATGATATAATAAAAAGCCCTAGTTCTCACTTCTTAGCTCTAACAGGTACAGTTGAAATCGATGGAGAAGAAGATTGGAAGTCGAAGGAGAATGAAGTTTTGGGAAGAAAAAACAATGTACTAAAGTTTCGGGCAAAAAAAAAAAAGTAGTAAATTTCATATGAAAAAAATTAAAATACTTTGGGCTCTCAACAGAAGAAAAAAGAAAAGAAAAAAAAAAGCCACTTTTACATTCACCTTTCATATAAACTTTAATTAAATTCTAAAACTAAGATTTTTATAACTAAAATAACTTCGGCCTAAAATTAACGTTATTATTAATTAAAATTAGTTGTGCCTAGCTAACACTAAAATTTTTATAAACTAAACATTACATAATATTATATTATAATAATTTTAGGTCCTTCAAAATTTTTGAGTTCTGTACCATCGCCCACCTTGCCCTTGCTCTAAGGCCTACCTTGAACACAATAGTAATCTATTTTAATACCACGGTTCTCCAAAAGTTATCCCATCATAGTTAGTGTTAATGTATGAGCAATTTTAAATTCTAGAATTTCTAGTGTAAGAATATCTTTTACTATATATACTCAAATAAATAATTACCCTTTCTACAAAAATACTATAATAGTTATAAACTTTTTTTAAAAAAAATCCTTCCTCTTGTCAAAGTTCAAATTTCTAATTTATTTTGGAAGGGCAATTTCATTAGGTAGCAAAAGCAAAGAGAAAAATTGCATTGAATTTAAGCTTTTTTGATTAAATCTGATCAAAATTTTGGAGATTCAATTTTGTTTGTCTTTAATTTTCGTGTGCTTATTATACATGCAATGATTTTATTATATTCGTTCTGATGTGAGGATCATTGAAAATTGAAATCTTCCGACACTATAAGGTCAAATTTTGTGTCCTTAATTATTAATTAATTTGCAAATTATTTGTTAGGGTAAAAAAAATACAATAAACAAAGCAGATACGTATTTTATTAGTTGAATGATAAGGATAAGATAGTCTTTGACTATTATAGAAAATATCCAAATTATTTTAATTATTAATAAATACATAAAAATCAGTACACCCTTAAATCAAAATATTTCCTGACATTTTCCACCCTCCATCATTTTAACCTTTCAATTAATATTTGTTTCCGCACATTTATTGCAGTAACTAATAAAATCAGTGTTTTCGATCTGCTCTCATTAAATTGTCAAAATTTTCCCTTCTTTTTTAGTTTTCCTTAAAAAAGCATATATATATATATATATATATATGTATATATTTTAGATTAATGATTGTTATTCTTTATAATTAATTTACCATAATTGACAGTTATATCTGAAACATTATTCCATACAATCGTTGCATCCACTTTTTATTAAACGATGCATGGAATAATTTCTCGTTATACCCTACCATCTTGTAAAAATATTAAGTTACATTCCAGTACTTTTCGACGTACTAATTACGGTGTACTCAAAAGAATTAAAATATTCTTCAAAACTAATTTTAATTGCTTCAGTGAGTTGAAATTCTAAAATTGTAAATATATATATATACTATATGGGAACACGGTGAATGCCCGAAAATATTATAATGTGTCTGCATAAAATTTATAAAAATAAAAATAAAAATTATAATAGTAATCAATTTTTGATTGTAAATACAGAGTTAAAAAGAAGAAATATATGTCAAATATAATACAAATACTTGAAATCTTTTCTCAAATATATAGAATTGGCGTGCCTACTCTATTTGCTTCCTTTTTGAATGCCTCTTGTCAACTTCTTCTTCTTCTTCTGATGAGGTGAATTTAGAGACATATTTCGTAGATTTGGATAGAGAAACATTATTTTTCATTGGAGTAGAATATGCACAAACTTGCAAATTCGAAGAAGAGATGGAGAAAAATATATTCTAAATGGAAGTACATACATTACGAAATGTTGCCCAGTTAACGTAACTTGGACATGCACATAAGGATTCTAAACAAGAAGAAAGTTATTTTTGATCTTAATGGATAGAAGATATATATATATATATATATATATATCTACCCTATATAATATAAAGTAATATAGGTTTTGTAACGCCCCAACCCGATCCCCTATCCAATACGGGGACCCCGCCGGACGCCTGCCTGGTTCACACCAGGACTCAGTAGTACAATCAGAACAATTATATAAAAAAAAACTAAATTATAATTTAATGTGGAAGCTTTTAAATTTTAAGTCGTAGAATTACAACTTATAGGTCCCGATTTCGTAGCCTAACAATCTATTACTTAAGTGGCGCGCAGGCCAATTATTAATTCTTAAGTAAATACTTAATAAGATTATCCATAAAATTCATCAGCTATCCAATCTAACTCAGCTCGCCATCATGCGGCCCATACTGCCACTGCGAACCTGGGGTTGGGTTTTAAAAACATGCAACACCTATGAGCTTTTTTGCTCAATGATATTCTCCGTTTAAAATAATTAAAGCAGTAAAATATGCAATTCACATAAAGCAATCAATATAGATATAATACAATTAGGAAAGCAGTAAAGCAAGTCGTAAAGGATACTCGCGAGTTCAGGTGGAACTATAGAGGTGATTTTCATCACTTATTTCCAGTGAACTTTTGCGCCCACACAGGGCTTCGGCAACAACGCCCCAGTAATATGACACCAGTACATGGACCCGCCCACTCAGTATGGGTCTCTAGAGTTGCCCGACACACCAAGTCACTATTTCGCCAAATGCCCATGCTCCGGCTGGCACATTTGACTACGTAGATCATGGCTCATGGGATCCCATTCAGTAATGCACAATTAACAGTATCATTCAGTTAATCAGTAATATTCAGTTTATCAGTATCATACAGTTCACAGTAATATCAAACATACGTACAAGTAGTTAGTCTCACATTTTCATACATGCGTAAATCAGTACATTTTCATGCTATGATAGTTCAAACATTGAGTCGGCGCGAAAAGTAGTCGGCCGCTCCTTAAACAGTATAATTAAATAAAAATAATAATTACGATCTATAACAAATCAATTAGTCATATATATACATTATATATTTTCAGCAATTTAAACACAGAATACACATTGTCAATCACACACTAATCAAAAATAGGTTTTCAGTGAAAATACTCACTTGAATCAAATGAAATGGAATAAACCGGATCGATAAAATCTGAAAAGTAAAATTATTCGTAGTTCTTTAGTATTTAACTAATCCTAATATCTACAAAGAAAATGACATCTTCCTACCTAACTTTACATCGGGTTATGATTAATTATGAGTAATGTTGTTCGTTATTATATTAATTATTATTGTCATTATTATCCTACTATTTTAATGCCTACCATCACTTTCTCTTATTTTACTTTTTCCTTCTCCTCTCATTCTGGTTGCTCCATTTTCTCCTTTCTACTTTATTTATTTATTCTTATTATTTTTTTTTTAATGGTTATTATAATCATTGTTATCCCTTTAATATATTTATTCCATATGTATACCACTACTATATATTTTATTATATATATCTATATGCATTGTTTTGAGTCATCAAAAGTGCACTACTTTTCCTACGGATTATTTTCTACCATTTCTTTTTTCTTTCTTTTATTTATTTATTTATTTTTATTTTTATTTTATCTTTCCTTCCTTGTATTCTGTTTTTGCTTTGTTGCTTTGTTTCCTGCGTCTTCCTCATTGCTCATTTCTCCTTTCTTTTCATTCTCTTTTCTTTGCTCTAGCAATCTGTTTTCTTCCCCCCTTTGTTTTCTCTCCCGTAGCACCCTTATATTTCCTTCTCCCTTCTATCTTCTACCATTAAACAACTACTGTAAATTACTAATTCTAAAACTAGTATTCTTAGCCTGCTCATCACATTAGACCAAAGATAGAATATGAAACATGCATGTTACAGTATGAATCAAATGCTTCAAAAAGTGAGATGACTTCGTAAAGGTATTAGCATGGCAATCGTATATGTGGTTTCATAACCCATTTTCCTCTTCTTTTTTTTTTTTATATAGAAAATAGACTCTTAAAATATTCATAATTTTCTAGCATTTATATGAGTCTACATAACCGAAAACTATATAAATGGTTGAAAGCTACAGGTTCGGTAAGTCCCTATTTTTCATTTCATTTTCAGTCATTCTGCAACTACCTATTTGATATTTGTTAAATGCTTCTGGATGTTTGTTAAAGGGTATTTCAAATTCTTCATATCAAGCACAGCATGTTTCATTTTCTGGAGAACTAAAGCATGTTTGGATTGATCCAAAATTCCTATGGATTCTTTTTCTACTTTTCGTTTGTTCTGAAAACAAGTTCCTTAAACCAATAAAATCCTGCACTCAACATTCCCAAGCACATTCATAAGTTTACAGTATTATACATACCAATAATGGTTCAAAACTAAACATTCAGAAAATATTCAACTTTTCTTCTTTTGTTTTCTTTTTGTTTTGGCCGTTCTGGAACTAATCCCGATTAATGCTTTTAACATTATGTTTACTTGAAATCATACATTTCTAATCTTCTAAGATAAGCATGACACATTATGTTTCTCCTGAAGTTTAACCATACTTCATAAATCCAAAGATGACGTTCACGGCATATTTTTACGTTTTCTTAGAATATACTTTGGCTGCCAATCTAGCAGTTATGGAGAGTGTTAAAGAGTTACCTAAACAGCGTAAATCAAAGGTGAGACTGGGGTGATCAAGCGTACGATTTCGGATCGTCTCCTCCTTTCTTCCTTTCTTTCCTAGGGTCTCTTTTCAGCCTCCCGTCGGCCTCCCCTGTTTCCTTCTTCTTCTTCCTCTGTTTTCTTCTTCCTCTTCTGCTGGTTGAACTTTCTTATCCTCTTCTAAGACTTCAAGTACTTCTTTTGTCCCCTTAGCAATCACTCAAAGAATCCTATCTCTTGATTTCTTCTTCAAGCTCTATTTCTTCTAGTTTAGTTTAGTTTTTCATTTCTACTGCTTTCTTGCTTCTGCCCAAGAAATCACTCTACATTTCTATTTAAATAGAAGCTTTGTCTTCCCTGTCGCTTGTATGAGGCGCAACGTTGCCTACTTCATGTGAAGACGAGCCGGACTACAAACACCATGATGGTTTCTTCGAGATGTCACCTCGGTTCACCGAACTTGGTCGCCAAGTTTTCTTTTCCTTGCTTTAGCTAGACTCTTCCAGAGTCTGCTTCTCTTTACTCTTCTATTTTATTTATTTATTTATTTACTTTTTATTTATTTATTTATTATTATTATTATTTTTATTCATATAAGCACATTTATTTCCTATTTATCTTTATTTGACAATTGTTCTTATTTTTATTTTTATAACAGAATTTGTTCAATAGTTAATAACTACAGGAGATAAAATTAAATATTTTAGAATAAATTACATGAAATTCGAGTTCTCTATTCGATTACAAGTTAACATTTTGTTTGAGTTTTCGGGGCCTCACAGTTTTCACCTCAATCTGCCACTTGGATGCCACAT
Source organism: Leptodermis oblonga (assembly GCA_016801395.1). Classification (NCBI taxonomy): domain Eukaryota; kingdom Viridiplantae; phylum Streptophyta; class Magnoliopsida; order Gentianales; family Rubiaceae; genus Leptodermis; species Leptodermis oblonga. The sequence continues at coordinate 9,082,056 of CM028754.1, read as the reverse complement.
AAGCACCACATAAGTCTAGCATTTAATGTAATATACCTTATCACTATGTAATTTACTTCTAAATAATGCCACATGGCTGTCAAATTAGCACATAATTTAATAAACTTTCCATATAAATGCAATATAAGAGGAACATTTAATAGTTGTTTATTAAAAACATAAATTTTATTTTCTCTATTTTAATTGGATAACATTTTCTTTTGTATGTTTAGCTTCTTTAAGTTATTTTTCAAATTTCTATATTAAAAATTAACTTTCATATTTAACCCTCCATATTTAACTTATTTAAATATAAATATAAATATAAACATAAATATATCTACCCTATATAATATAAACTAATATAGGTTTGATATTAGAGTGTCATGTGGCTACCACATTGGATTTTAATTTAATAAGCATCTTTCTAATTTATATCTAATAGAGTTTTAATTTAACTATTTATGTGGATGCCACATAAGCTTAATATCTAATAGTTAAATATTGAGTGAACTTATTTTATTTTCTACCATTCAATTAAATAATTTCTTTATTTATTTATTTTTACATGTGGCTCTTTCACTCCTTTATAGGAGCATTGCACTTTTATTCTTCCACTTTTTTATATATTTATTAAAAGCACATATCACAAAAATTATATATATACACCAACAGGTCAACAAAAATTTAAACTTTAATTATATAATTTAAGGATTTTATTTATATATATATAAAAAGGCATGAGACCAACTTTTAGGTTCCGTACAATTTTTTTATAAAAATAAAACTTTATTTTTTTCTTTTTTAGACTTATAATCTTAAATTCACAACTTTACATTTTCTAAACATTTTCACCATGAAGTTAATTACTCAATTGATAATTGAGAGTATTAGTTTTTAACTCCTAAAGAATAGGAAAAGTCTACTGTCTCTTTGTTTCACCATTTATTTATTACAAATAGAAATAATATGTTGTATGCCTCTTTGCTTCACCTTCTATCATTATAAATATGAACAAACTATTGCTTTTCTTTCACCTTCTGTTAGTTACAATCAATAAGTTGTATATTTTCCTTCCTTGATCCAGTCTATGAATGACATTTTGAAATATTCTCAACCATCTTCGTTCTTTCAGTCTTAAACAACACTGAAATTCTATTTTAAATTGTTGTGAAGTGCATCAAGGTTAGTGAGTTATTATGTTCTAGATATGTTAACTAATTTCTCGAAATGAAAAATTTTATTCTTATATTTTACTATTAAAAATTATGACATTTTACACATCTAATAATATGTGATTTACATAGATCCTTTCTTGAATTTTCTTTTCCCATTAAGTTTTTTATTGATTACTTTAATTTGTTGTTTTGTTTAAATTGTTTTGTTGTTGGTGCAATTTTTTTTATGTGAAAACTTTTAGTTATCAAGAGTTGAAGGATTATTGTGTTAAAATTCTCTTTCCTATTGTTCACAATGTATCATGTATGTAAAATTATAAATCTTGATGTATTCTCTAGACTGTTCCTTTATTTTACAGGCTTTTGTTATATTAATTTCTTGTTTTTAAAAAAGGTAGAGAAGTAAGTTTAAATATGCAAAAAAAAAAATCATTTTTTTTTTCCAACAACCTCAAAATTTTTCACAATTCTAAAGTAGATCCTTAATGGAAGGATGTTAAGTTACATACAAAAACAACAAGAATATGTCGGATGAAGGTAGTGTACCGGTAACCATATACTATTAAGGATGGAAAATTTCTTCCTTGATTTTGATATTTTTTTGTATACTCCAATTGTTCTAAAAATGTATTGAATTAAGTTAATAGATGATAAATTTAAACGAGCTCTCATATTCGTTGTTCTATTTGTATGCTAGCATGTGCACAATTAAACTTTTTATTATTATGATACAAATTAATATTTTATTGGGCATAAGCGTGCATTGCATGGATGTATCGTCTAGTATATATATATATATATATATATATATTGTAAAGTGTCTATTCATTCTCTTGTGTGAATTACCAAAAGTTTTCAAATAATTAATCATTTACTAATTGCAAATTAAATAAAGGAAGTTGATGTGAACAAAGTAAATAATCATCATATAAGAAAGAGTCTTTTTGAAACTTAATAGTACATGAAAAGTCACAAATTTAAAAAGAGATTAGTGGATAACAATAATAAAGAGTACAAAAAATAAAAATGAATTTAAATGAACAAATATTATATTTCACTCACCCTTATATATACAGAAACATGCATCACATAAAAAGTCATTTATTTATAATAATGTATTTATTAGTAATAAAATAAACTATGTATCAATATAAACGTTCAATATTTTACACACATTTCTAACCCAAAATTTATATTAAGTTATATACATATTAATAGAAAATATATATGCATATATATATATATATATATTTACGATTATTAATATTTTTTTGACGAACATGATTATTTTTATATATAGATGATCCTTATATAATACGAAGTTAATCTAATATGGAAATTGAAAAAATAAATTAAGAAGTTAGTAAAGACAAAGAAAAATATTGTTTAATTAAAAAAGAGAAAATAAAATTTATGCATTCAATAAATTTAAATATTAATTTTACGTGGTATTTATATGGATGGTTAAATTAAAAATCTAATATAGACATAAAAAAGCAAAAATATTTATTAAATTATGTGTCAATGTGGCAGCCATATCAGCTTTAATATTATTAATTATAAGTTAGATGTGGCAATCACGTGACACCCTCATATAATAGATATGCTATTTTCTATTATATATGATAGATATATATAAAAGTGCCTTACAAAATCGAGGGTAGTTGGCGGGTGGTTAGTGAAAGGACATGTGTAAGCCTGTAATCTTCACTACATAAATAATGGCTTCTGCAGACCTGATTTTTTCTAAAAAATAACTGTCACTTACCCTTATTTTCCATTTTCTCTACCAATTTTTAGCCAAGCCAATCTATAAAACCCATTCAAACTTGCAGTCAAATTCCCAACCAAAACATTCCCCCCCGCCAAAAAACTATCTTCCCTTAGACAAATAATAATCATGGCCAAGATTCATGCCATGGCAACTCCGGTGTATTCACTCTTCCTCTCCGCACTACTCTTCCTTTCTTCTCTTCCGTCCACTCTCTCCGCCACCACCGGCTCCGTCGGCATTAACTACGGCCGCGTTGCCGACGACCTCCCAACCCCATCCCAAGTTGTCCAGCTACTCCAAAACCATAACCTAACAAAAATCAAGATATACGACGTAGACTCCACCGTCCTCTCGGCATTCGCCGGCTCCGGCATATCCGTAACAATCACACTCCCCAACGGCGACCTCTCCGCCGCCGCCTCCGCCTCCACCCCATCATTCACCGACGCGTGGGTCGAATCCAATGTCCTCAATCATTACCCTAACACACTCATAGAAGCCATTGCGGTCGGAAACGAAGTTTTCGTGGACCCCACAAACACCACCCCTTTCCTCGTTCCAGCCATGCAAAACATGTACTCCTCCCTCGTTAAGTACAACCTTTCCGCCGCCATTAAAATTTCTTCCCCGGTGGCCCTCGCCGCACTCCAAACCTCGTACCCTCCCTCCTCCGGTTCATTCAAGACCGAACTCATCGAACCGGTGGTTAAACCGATGCTGAGCTTCTTGCGAAAAACCGGTTCGTTCCTTATGATCAACGCGTATCCTTTCTTTGCTTACGCAGCCAACACTGACACGATCTCGTTGGACTACGCTTTGTTTAACGACAAAGACGTAACGGTAACGGACCCAAATAACGGCCTCGTTTATCACAGCCTCCTCGAAGCCCAACTCGACGCGGTGTATGCAGCCATGGATGTGTTGAGCTTTAACGACGTTAAAATTGTGGTTTCTGAGACAGGCTGGCCTTCCAAAGGCGACGAGAATGAAGTCGGCGCTAGCGCGGATAATGCGGCGTCGTATAACGGAAACCTGGTGAGGAGAGTGCTGAATAATAAAAGCGGGACTCCCTTGAGACCCAACGAGACTCTTAACGTTTACTTATTTGCTTTGTTTAACGAGAATCAAAAACCCGGGCCGGCTTCCGAGAGGAATTACGGGCTCTTTTATCCGAATGAGGAGAAAGTTTACGATGTTCCGATGTTCACTCCGACGTCGGAGAAGAATCAGGTGGCGGACGGCAACGACGACATGGGCCAGACTTGGTGCGTCGCCAGACAGGGGGCGGCGGAGGAGAGATTGCAGGTGGCGCTGGATTACGCTTGTGGGGAGGGCGGAGCTGATTGCCGTCCGATTCAGCCGGGTAGCGCGTGTTATGATCCAGATACCGTGGAGGCTCACGCGTCGTACGCATTCAATAGCTATTATCAGATGAACGGCCGGAGTAGTTGGTCCTGCAATTTTGGTGGCGCCGCCGATGTAGTCTCGCAGCCTCCGAGTAAGCAGCCAATTATTATTCTTAGTATTATATCACTTGAGAGCATGTCCATTCAAGATTGATGGATTAACGATTGTTTTTTTGAGCTTCTTTTTTTGTTCATTCAAGATTGATGCTGATTTATTTATTTATTTATGGTAGTTAACTTCTTGAAAAATCAAAGTGCAAAATCTGCATGGCTTTTGCCTGGGGTGTCATTTTACACATTTTGCCATGTTAATTTGATGTTAAATCACCCGTTGGTCCTTTAAGTTAGAGATGTTGTATCCATTGCGTCCTTTAATTAGAAACTGTTTCATTTTGCTCCCTTGACTTCAAAAACTATTTCAAAATGGTCTTAAATCCAAACTGTTATAATATTTGAATTATTTTCGACTAACATATATATGAGTTATTTTAAGTTAAATTTTAGGGTAAACAATGTGATTTAAATTTTATTTGTTCATTTATTGCCCTATTAGTGAATGTGAATCTCACTTACTAGTTGAAAATAAATATAAAAATATTGTAAGAATTTGGGTTCGGGATAATTTTAAAACAATTTTATGAGGGACCAAAATAAATACAAAATTCCAACTTGAGGGACCTTGGAGTGATTTAATCTAATTTGTAAAGATAGCTATGTAACACAAATGGTTTTGAATTTAATGATAACTTTCAAATTATTTTATTCCCTTTGAAAAATGATTAATTGGCAATGGTAGGTAGAGAAGTTTTTGAGTTTTTTCAAAAAGTGTATAACTGTTAAGGCATAAGGTAGGTAGAGAGTATTGGAGATTAATTTTAATGGCGGGTGATGTTTCCATTTTTTATTTTTAGAAAAGAAAGAGAAAAACAAAATCATTTTTTTTAAAAAAAAAAATATATATATATATAAAACTTTTATTTTCCAAAAAAATTAAAAAATTTAAAATTAAGCTTACCAAAATTCTTTTCCTAAAGAATTTTTTTCTTCTCTTTCCTACGCAATTTTCTAAAATAATCCTCCCAACAACTTTTCCATACTAAAACTCGGTCTAAACACAACCTTAAATTAATGTCCTGTTTTGCTTGTATGAACAGAATTTGTACGATTTATTAATATTATTTCTAATTTTCAACCAGAATAATTTACAATATAGTCCTATTTTGCAGATTATGGTGATGGTAGTTGCAAGTTTCCTACGGGTTATTAAACCAGGACATAGGCGGAAGCATTGATACGATAATATAATATTTAATGTCGTGAATTACTTACGAATGTGTTGTAATATATGATTATAACATACAAGTGATTGAATAATGATTTATTTTCCCTTTTATTTTTAAATTCTCTGTATTTATTTAAAGACTTAGAGAAAAAATTATTATGTGCATCCGTCCATATATATATATATATATATATATATACTAGAAGTTGTATGCCGTGCAATGCCCGACATTTGCTTAGTAATATTATTAAGTTATAGTTATCCTTTGAACTTAAGTCTTAAAAAGAATATGTGATAAGTTTAGAATTTGGTTATAGTTATGTGATGTATATGACACATAGTTCTAAATATATACAATGGAAGTGTATGTATTAGGTTAGATGCAAGAGAAGCAAACATTTTTCCGTCACATAAGCTAATATTTTACCAACACACAGAAGAAGAGATATGATTCGATTTTAGAGGCAAGGATTTATTGAAGGAAAAAAGAAATTAAGAAAAAAATCATACAGAGGAAAACAAATCAACATTAATAGAAAAGATAATCCTAGTCTATGTAATTTCGTAAGAGACCATATAACATCCTTAAAGAATCTAGTCTCATCCCGAGGTTTAAATTATTAAGATAATGTATAATTAGTGATAGATAAAATTGCTCAGTCGTCAATGGTATAAAAGAAAGTCATAAATCAACAATGATTGTGAAGTGACATTCACCGAATCACAGTATTATTTATTTCACAAAGGTTACTTGCAATTTCTTGGCATAAGCTCCGAAATTACTTTTAAAGAAATTAAAGAAAAAGTATTAGAATGAACAAAAACGTGATGATAACAAAAAACTTGATATAGTATTACATAAAAAGAAGAATAACAGGGATATGTAATGTTAAGCAAAGTGATTTAAAACATGTTGCTGAACATTGGTGACAATTTTGCAAGGTAGATAAAATCCTGAATGACAAAATAAAGATTTTACACTATTTTTCTAAGTATACCTTCATCACCCACCCAAATCATATGAAAATCAAAGATACTGATTCAGTTTAATTTCCATTCCCATCAATGGATATGGGAAAATTTTCTTGTCAAATAGATAAACTGGATCATTAATCACCTCATTAAAGTGCGTAGGTGATAAAGAATAATTTGGACATAGTTGGGAAAGTAAAAGGACATTGTTTTGCATCAATTAAAGATGTCTCTAATAATTATGTTAACCTAAAGTTGATTATTTTTTATGTTGTCATTCAAATTTTTTTTTTATTGAGGAATATGGTTCATCTTTCTTTATTTTGCATACTTGACAAATGAGTATTATAATTTGAGGAATTAATAAAATAAAATAAGAACAAAACTATTTGCAATAATTTCTAGTGGTGCTATTATTAGCAATGATAAAAGTCAGAAAAAGGAACAACAAATATTAATTAAGGTATGACTCTTGATATTTTTTTCAACTTTAATGCCAAAAAATTACATAGTCTAATCAAAGCTAATTTTACCTAACTTACATGTGAATATTTGAAAACTTATTATACGTTGCCTATAAAAAAAAATTTCCATGTAGGGCCACGTGACATTTGGACTTCAGTCATATATTAATTTATATTATATAGGGTAAAAATAAAGGAAAAAATTACAATTTGTTTCCTTTTGAAATTGAGATTTATAAAATCACACGTATCTCAAATAATTTTTTAAAAATGAAATTATTTTAAAATATAGGAAGTATATATTTAAAAAGTAGTAGTAGGTCCAAATTATACATTTAATAATATGATTTATAAGGTATTCATTTATATTATATATATATTTTTTATCTATATTGAAATCTAAACAAATAAGAAAAATTTATTTTTCAACATGATTAAAATATTTAATATTATTATTTCTTTAAGCGGAGAAGATGAGAATGCATATGTAATTATTAGATTGCTTACTTATTAAAGATCTTCCCAACATGGCATCTATGTGGCACATAATATAAAATAAATATTAAATACCACCCTTATGTGGCAACCTCATATCAAACCTATATTATTTTCTATTATATAGGGTAGATATAATTCACTTAGGTTTTGTTCTCTCTGTGACTTAATTTGGGAATTTTTTGTTTTTGGAAAGGAATTTTTTTAGATGGAATTTTTTCTTTTGAAAAATTGTGTAGGAGAAAGATAAAAAAAAGTATAATGATTGTGTTATTTTTTGAATATATGTGGTTGAAAATTTGGAGGGAATTTTAAAATGAATATAAATTGTTGTTGTTTCTTTGTGTAAGATTTTAGAAGAAAAATAATTAGGGTGGTCAAAAACCCGCGGGTTCGACCCGGAACCGAGCCGGAAGAAACCCGACCCGCGGGTCAGGTTTCTTCCACTTCGGTTCGGTTCCGGGTCGAACCCGCGGGTCCAGTTCGGTTCTCTCTCCCTTTTTTTTTTCTTTTCGTACACAGCTGCGGGTCTGGTTCCGGCTCAGACCTGTGGGTCCAGTTCGGTTCTCCCTCCAATTTTGGGTTTTCTAAACTTAAAACCTGTAAAATTGGAATGATTGTAATGATCATTAGCATAAGTCAAGGTTTGAACATACAGCCTAAGATTGACAAACCAATCTTAAGAAAAGTTGATTAACCACTCCAGCAACTCTTTGTTTTGTTATTTTTTCTTCTTATTATTATGTTATACATCAAATTAAACTATAAATCATTTAATATTTTTTTAATTATATTAATTATTTAATTTACATCCACCGTATTTCACAATCTAAACAAAATTTAATTTTTTATATAAAAAAATAAATAATATTTTATTCTGTAAATTTATATATTATTTGAAATTTAAATACTATGCTTATCAATTGAAAATTGATATCTTAAATAAGTAAAATTATACTCTAATATTTTTTTATTACAGTATTTTTTTTTAAATAGTAATAGAAATGTACAAACAGTAAAGAGAAAAACAACACAAAATATAAATTATACCATTAGTTTATATAGTATTATAATGTATATTGTTTTTAAAAAATTTATTATAATATATATAGTATAAAGAATTAATATATAAATAAATATATAATATAATAAAGATAATAAGATAATATAACAAAACAAAAAATAGAAGGAGTGGCTAATTAACTTACATTAAAGTTAATTGTTAAACTTAGGTCACGTGTTCAAATCTCATCTTAAACAAAAAAAATATAATTTTGAAATTTTTTATTTGGAGAAAAAAAAAGAAAAAGAAAACCCGGTCCAGAACTCGACCAGACCAGACCCGACCCGACCCGAAACCGACAGGTCATGTCGGGTCTGACAAATGCTCACCCCTAAAAATAATGATTTTTTTTTGAAATGGGAATGGAGAAGAGAGCCTTATCCTCAAAAAAGTGGGAAAAGGAATTCTATTTTTTAAATCGAAGTTCTCATCATTTATAATTATTATTATTGTATGTACACTTATTCTATCACAATCTATTGTGCACAGTTTTTCAATGTAAAAGATTATTCAGTGAAATAGTTTACGTGAGATGGTACAACATGAGAGAATTATTAATTGGTGGGGTGAGAATATACACAACTAATTAACTTGTGAGTTTATTAAAAAGAATGGGGGGCATAATTAAATATCCCTGTCCTTATTGGTGTTTCCACTATTTATATATAAGAAGACTGTTGTTATTGCCAGAGCAAACTTTTGTGCTTTTTCCTAAAATGCCCTTTTATTATTTTGGTAAAAAAAAAAAAAATCCATCCAAAAATTTTATGTTTCTTCTCTTTAACTCATCATCTCCAATTTGGATGGTTATTATCAATAGACCAAATCGAAGACGACGAGTGCCGACGACTTTGCATACCTACAAAATTTGCTGGGGATTGTTGGAGAATTTCCAATAATTAATCTGAAAGAAGAAACGAAAAGGAATGAACTGAAGCATGTCCGAAATACTTTCCGATTCGGACAGTATTTTGGACGTGTTCCAGTAAATAGCTGAAACTGGAAAGTTCAACTTCTGGACTGATGTATGTCAAAAAAACTGTCCGATTCAGACAACATTTCGGACATGTTCCAGTACAAGTTTTCTTCTTCTAAAAAGTTGCATCACTTCACGAAAATGGTGATTTTGAACTCAATTCTTATCCGAATTCAGTTCCGTTTCTTCCTACATCTTCGTAAGAGTTGTGGCTATTGAATGACACCTTTTGGAGGTCTATATATAGGCTCCTTAGGACGTGATTACAGATATGAAATCATTCTCAATTGTACAAGATATTCTTGCTTTTTTCACTCTTGTTTATGTTCTGTTTAAGTCAGTGCCGACTTACAACAGATATCTTTATCTTATACCACAAGGATATTAGTTCCGGAACTCTTTGCACACTAAATGGAACTAATAAAGCCTAAAGAAAAGTGCTTAGCACGATTTGAAGACCCAATTTCCTTTTGTTACAATTTGTAATAGATTAGTGTTTAGTTAGAATAAACTTTTGTTTTCTTATTGTTAGTCATTGTTGCTGTTTCTGGAAGATATATCCAACACAACATAGTTGGACCAGCAATCTAAACTCCACACTCTAAACTTATTCCTGCACAAGGCATGATTCACAAAGCAAAGGGATAAATCCATTACCAAATCCTTTCACTTAACATAGTGTTTCACCCTTTAGTTATGCGTCTATGTACTCCAATCCTGATGAGGGCATCCCCAGGCCTATGATAAGTTAGGACTCAGAGGATCCGAGTTCAAGTATCAGGAGTTCACATCAAATCCACTCAATTTTTTTACATTAATCAGATATCATAAAGCTGTAGTATTAATGACAAGTTTCATCATTTTAGCCGTGTTTGCTGCAATTTTGCCTGCCAAAGCCATGATTACTTATTCATCGTGTTCCTTTTGGGATATGATACTGTGGCTGGAAGACCCTTTTAGAATCATGGAGCAAAGCCCTTTGCCCATCCCAAAATCGGTGGAAACGGCGGCCCTAGATCGGGCTGATTCGAAAGAAACCAAAACATAGCACATTGTATCACTGGACATTCTTGACAACAAGAAAGACAAAATCAAGATTGAGGTGCATCAGGAGAAATAGGGTCGAAGATCATCGGGGAAAGGAAGAGTGAAGAGGAAGTCGAAGTCGGAGGCAGTTTAGGATGCTTGCCAAATGCTGACTGCGATAAGATTCCAGCCCATCTTGACAATGGGGTACTCAAGATCATCATGCCTAAGTTGTCGGAAGGGAGATAGAGAAGAAGACCTTTGCCAGAGGGAGTCTTGGAGATGAACGAGAAGAAACAAAAAATTTTAGGAATAAACAGAGGTAGCAAATATGCCTTAAAGGGTATTTTAGATAAAAACACAAAACATTGTTCTGACTAATAATTATTGCTCTGTGAATAATAGCTGCCTTATAAGAATACATTGACTGCACATAATAATTTTTCATTTTAGTGGGACGGAATGAATACTAATGAATTAGTGAGACTATTTTCTTGAATAAAATCTTAGTTCAAAATGTATCAAACTATTTTTTCTTCTTGAGTTAGAATTATTATTTTTTTGACAATTTAGTTTAGGACTAATTATGCAAGATAGGAGACCAAAATAAACTTCTTTTTTGAGGAGAATGGACCAAATGAAACTTACACTCAAATTAAGTGAGGGACCAAGTAAGTAATTTATCCAATAGATAAAAAAGACAGCCTTTCCGTTTCAACCCCATGGAGTATAAACCCCTTCCCCCCAAAATTCATATCTGTCCACCGTCGTCTTCCCCAACTTCACAGCCGTCCGGCGGTCTACCAACACGCAATCGCCCCTCCCAAGCAGCATTGGTGGAGGAAATCGTCGCCGGCGCCGGGTTCGATCCACCGAGTAGCGTCACTGTAAATAAAATACATACTGCAATTGGGAATCAATTCAATTTGGTAATTAGGGCAATGAATTGCTTCTTATTCTTGTTTTAACAGTGAATGCTGCTTCTGAAATTTTCTTTTTCATTTTGATTAGCCTTCATGAACACTGAAAACTGTGTGGGGGCTCAATTTCTGTTTACCTAATTTGATTTTGGTGTGCTAAAGCTTTTCATAGCTTGTATTTTTCGTTTGAAAATGGTGATTGTTTTGTGCTTAAATTTTTGTTTTTTTTATTCTTTGGACTGTTTCAATGATGGAGGAGGTAGCTTTCCTTTCACTTATAGATTCGCCGTTTCAATTTTATATTCTAACCCATTGCTAAAGCATTCTCTTAAACTGCATATCAAACAGGAACAGCCAATCCCCATTTTGTATGACCAATATATATAGTCTTTTGAATGACTAAAAATTCAAAGCTATCAGCCATGAAGTCGAAATCCAATCGTAAAAGACCCAAGGTTGCAAAAAGTACTTCAGATGAACAGGAAGATAGACTGACTTCTCTTCCAGACTCCATCATTTGCCATATTCTCTCATTCTTAGGCAGCACAAAGTATGCGGCCATGACATCCGTTCTGTCCAAAAGGTGGAGGTACCTCTTTCTAGGTGTTTCAATCATTGACCTTCGCAAGGTTAATCATAAGAATCATGATTTCAATAATATTGTCAATCAGAGGCTCATGTTATGCAGAACATCTTCCATAACTGAGTTTAGATTGTCATTCAAAAAGTTGCCTGAAGTAGCTGTGATTAATTTATGGCTGACTGAACTATTCTTTTGTAAAGTCCAAGTGCTTGAACTATTAGATTACTCTCAAGGCAGCTCTCCTCCTTGCTCACTGAGCGGTATTTTTCGGTTGGAAACTTTAGTGGTCTTAAAACTAGTGGGGTCAAATTTTGTCCTCGAGATTCCTGAATTTGTCAGCTTTCCTAATCTCAAGGTACTTCATTTCAATTCTTTGAAGATACAATATGAATCTGAGAGTTTCAGGTTAGCTGGAGGCTACCCTCTGCTTGAGGATTTGAGGTTGGATCAGATTACATTCCTAACTAAGAATGATAATGATCCTATCCTTGAAATATCAATGCGGACTCTGAAAAAGTTGGCAATCGGAGAATCCGAGTTATGTGGCTTTAGCAGGATTGATATTGATACTCCACATCTTCAACATCTCGAGTGTGATTTAGCTTACTGTTTAGTCCCAGTAACGCAAATCAATTGTTGCAAGTTCGAATCTCTGGTGTCAGCAGTTATATCTCTGATATCAGAGTGGCAAGTTGAAGGTCAAAGTAGACAGACTATTAGATTTGTAAGTAAGCTGAACAACGTCAAAGAGCTTAATTTAACAGTGATCCATTTAGAGGTAAACTTCAGATTTAATTCAATTCTTTCTTGCTGATGTAGGTACAATGCTCTCATATCCGATTATTACTGGTCATTTTAATTAATTTTCCCACTTATTGTATAGGATTACAGCGGCATTGCAAATTCTTTTCCTCAGTTTCCAAATTTGACGCGTTTGGAGCTTAATTATTCTAAACTAATGTGGATTCTACTTCAACATGCACCGAATGTGGAAGTTCTAGATTGCAACATGGTATGAGTAAATTTTAGTAAAGTATTCTTTTTATTCTATCGAATTGGTCTTTATGTGCTCAAGAAATATTTCTATACCAGGGTGTTTAGTATGTTTCCCTACCTACTAACAACACATTTCATTCGTTAACATAAGCATGCATTTTATAATCAACCATGAACTCACAAAAGGGTGACCGTTCATTGTACATTTTCTGTATTCTTAACGTAAGAAGTCTGTTTCAAACAAATTTTGGATTTCTTTTGATGCTTTTCAGGAATTCCGTGACGAATGTCTTTTGCCTCAAGAGAATGTTCCTCTATGTGTTGCCCAGACTCTTCGAGAGATCGAAATTGTTTGTTATATAATGGATTCAGGTATTTTTGAAGCAGTGGGGTTCTTCTTGCAGCACGGAGCCGTGCTAAAGAGGATGCATATATTCTGCATAGTTACAGTGAATAAACGGTCAACTCTGAGGCGGTTACTAAAGCTAAAGCGGCTCTCACCAAAATGTGAGGTTGAGCTTGAATATGGTTAAAGTCCCTTCAAGGCTTCAACTGGTGTTGCATCTTTTGTAGGCTTAATATATTACTCTTTAAATTGGCTTTGTTGTGTGAAAAATCATGGGGCACTAGGACAGTAGGACTTCTTCATGGATTGAAGTACACAAATGAGATGTTAATCCTGCAACTTGGACACTCTTAGGTAAATTGAATTGATAGGAGTCTTATTTCGAAAGCGTGATGTTTCTTTGACATACATTTTACTCATTCCGTTTCAATTTGTCAATTTATATGATGTTTTGGTTATTAAATTTGACCCATTGTATGAAGTTTTTGCGATTCAAGATGAAATAGTGCATTTTGTTCCATGTTTACCCGTATTTATTAACTTTACATTTATTTTTGTGGTAGATTTTCAAGACGCCTAAACTCATTGAAATTACAACTTATTTAAAGATGTGTATAGTATGATAACTATATCATTATATAAGTTTGCAAAATTTTATGTTCAAAATAAAATATGTTAAATAATCACATATAATATGGAATACAAGATACTATTATGGTTTAATAACTTTCATGGTCTTTTAACTTGATGCTCTAATTTTAATTGACCCCTTGTGTTAGAAAAAGTTTATAACTGGTCTCTGAAGTTGATATAAATGTTATAAAATGTCCTCCTTTAAAATCTTACTAATTTTTTCTCAACTTCGATGAATACACAATGTGCATGAGTTTTATTAGGGGCAATAGTTGGAATAAAATTTTTTGAGCCGGCCTATTTTTCACAATTGAGCCAGAAAAATGTCGATTCATACAAGGTAGTGTCGTGATCCTTGACTTGAGAAGACAGTTAATTCCTAGTAGCACTAATCAATGCCGACGGTTTCGGCTTTTTATTGTTCACGATCACATTCTACAAGGGTGAAAAATGGGTTAGCTTCAAATTTTTTGTTCCAACGGTTGTGTACAGTGCCTTCGTGGGAGTTCAATAAAAAAAGGAAGAAAATAATCGGTTGTATTTTAAAAAATAGACATTTTAAAAACTTTATATGAACTTGAAGGACCAAATAGAAACTTATTCAACACAAAGACCAATTAAACGAGTGTATCAAGTCAAGGGATCACGGAAATTATTAAACTTAATTTTATTAGTTTTTTAATCTGTGTAGAAGAAGTTAAAACATTATAGAAATTGGGATAGAATGAGTAACTTTACGATAAACCTCTTAACACAGAGACAAAATTAAGAACTGGAATAAAAAATCAATGAAAACCTATGATGAAGGATTAATCACTACCACAAAATCGATTGTGAATACCGGTTACTCTAAAATACAGTGTAAGTGAAAGAAAAAAAAAAAAGAGAGTGTGTTTTCTGAATCTCTATGACTTTACTTCATTATCTTTGCTAAAAAATGTAATTTTTGTCTTGCGAGTTTCCATGAAAGATCACAACCAACTAAAGCACCCATTCATTAAGGAACTTTAGTCTCTTATGCAAACATGTAATTTTTTGTTATTTGAGTTTGTTGTTCTATAGTTGAGCTATTTATTGGTTCTATTTCTTGTTTTAAATTTTCAGTTGACGATTTTTTTAATAACGTTTTGATAGTTTTTGTTAATTCAATGGAGGTTTCATTAGAATATATGTTTATATATTTTTTGTCTCTTCTGCAATTAGCTCGACACCGATGAAATTCATTTGCGGTTGTGTTTTTTTATTTTTTAAAGTCTAAAAAATAAACTATCAAAACATTACATAAAACATCATAAACTGAAAATTATAAAAAAATAAATAAAACAAAAAAACAGTAAAGGGCTTTTAGTAGAAATTAGAAAATTGGGGGCAGGAAAAGAGAGAGAGAGAGAGAGAGGAGGACATTTTTTTGGAATGTTTTACTAATTGATGGAAAGAAATGAAGAAACCCCATTCCCAAAAGAAAATGAACAAACAACAAACACAAATAAATAACAAAATTTTATGAGTTAACAACAAATTGCATGTTTGCATAAGAGATTGAAGTTCCTCAATGAATAAGGGCCTGTTGTTTTTGTTTGTTTTGAAATATATTTTTGGAAAATAGTTTTATAATGTAAAATGTGTATTAAAAATATAAATAGATATAGCTGAATAGTAAAAAGTTGTATTAGAAATGATAAAAAAAATATAATATTATTAAATTTACTATTAAAACCAAAACGAAAAAAACAGCCAATGTTCTAGTTAGTAGTGTTATTCGACGGAAACTTATAAGGCAAAAGATCCTGTTTTTAGCAACATAATTTGGTTGGCATTTTTGTTGCAAAATTATGAATCAACTTTTCAATTTCTCTCTCCGTTGCGGTAACCGCACATGTGTAGCTGCGTTTTCTTTTACTTTTCCTTAGTTAAAAAAAAAAAAAAAAAAGTGTTTTCTAAATCTCTATAATTTTACTTCATTATCTTTGGTAAAAATTTAAAATTAAGGTTACCAAAATTCTTCTCCTAAAGCATTAATTATTTCTTCTCTTTTCTACACAATTTATAAAAAAATTCCTTAAAAAACTTCTCCATACTATAACTCGGTCTAAACATAGCCTTAAATTAATGTCCTGTTTTGCTATGAATAGAATTATACGATCTTATTATTAAAATTAATTTTTAACCAGAATAATTAATATAGTCCTGTTTTGCAGATTTTGGTTTCCTACGGGTTATCAAACCAGGACATAGACGGAAGCATTGGTACGATAATAATATACGTAAGTTAAAAGTATGTGTAGTTATTATAAGAAACATATGTATGAATAATAATTTATTTTTTCCCTTTTAATTTTTAAATTGTCTGTATTTATTTAAAGGGTTTGAGAAAAAAAAAATTTATGTACTTCCATTCTATCTACCCTGTAAAATAAAAACTAACATAACTATGATTTGAGAGTATTTTGTGGCTGTCACATAAGATTAATATTTAATATCTATTTTATATTATGTCACATGGATGTCATGTTGGCAACATAATTATCTACTCTATACTCTATAGTACTATAATTTAAGATGACTTATTATCTTATCCACTAGAGAGAATTTTATAATTTATATGCCCAAACTATTCACTTTCTCATCTTATTATCTAATTCAACTTATAATTAAATAGCTGGTGAACCAAATAGCCGCCTAATAATGATGAGAAATTATGAAAATGGGGGGGGGGGGGGGGGGGGGGGGTAGCCATTGGGCAATGTCACTCATGATTTCAATTAATCTTCCTTTGCTATATGCTCTATAAACACTCGTGCTTCTTTGACTTCTTCTTGCCTTGCTTATTGCACCCCGGAAAGTATTTGTTAGTATTATTCTATCACATAATTGTTCTAAATTTTAACAAAAAAAAGGGACAAATTTTAGGCGACTATCAAGACTCCCATAATCTTCTTAAGGTTTTCCTAATTAGTACAAGAGCACTGAAGTTCTTGAGGTTGAAGGTTGAAGGTGATGGAATATTAGTAGGCTTTGCTAGGATTTCAATAAAACAAATAAACAATACCATTAAACAATACAATTTCTAATTGGGACAAATAAGAGAATATATAGAAATACGAACTAGTCTACCATTTTTCAATAAGGAAACTAAACCAATTATTACCATATATTCAACAATCCCTCAAACTCATGATGAATTGGGAGATATGAATGAGAGTTTGCTAGTCAGGAAGTGAAACCAGAAAACACAAATGTGGTCGTCGGAAACCTCCACCTTCCTCTTGAAACACGGAAGAAACCTCTGCCACGCCGCCTGAAACATGGAAGAAGACACAAATGTGACTGCCAGAAATCTCCGCCACACCGCCTGACATACGGAAGAAGACACAAATACGACTGTCGTTAACCTCCGCCACGCAGCCTGACACAATAACCAAGAGAAGCCTCACTGCTACTGACAGAAACCTTCCCCACGTGCCCAAAACAAACTTCAAGACCCAAATCTCCGTTGACCGGAATCGACCACACAAATTGTCAACGACCGAAGTTGACTAAATTGCCGCCAACCGAAGTCAACAGTCCAAATTGCGAAATTCTTTCCAAAATCTAATTTCCAAAAAATAAACCAAATCCAAATTGAAAACAAACTAAATTATCAAATTGAGACCACCGTCGTAAACCTCCGCGGCCCAAACCCAAATCCACTATATCATCAACACACATCCAAGTGAGAAAGAGAAGTCACAATTGAATTCTTGAATATAGTGCATTTCACAAACAATATATGATCCAACATATGAATCACCAAGAATATGAATGGCAAACTCCAACAAGATCAACCCAACAAACAATCAAACTTGGAAAAGGCACAAGCTATGAAATAATATCACAAAGCCAAAAAATTAAGAGTGCACGTAATTACCCGAAGCTAAGGCAAAAAATTCGTAGAGACAGAATGGGTGGACATGACTAAGTCCTTTGATAAGGATGAGTTTCCACAGAGGATTCATGGAACATACAAATGTGTCTCTACGATGAATTTGAAAGTAGAGGTGAAGAACTACTGCAAGTTGGTTTCGCATGTTGTCTACACTGCGAAAGAGATTTCAATGGAGATTCAAGCCTGTGATGGCGATGGACCCGCAGTGATCCAAGTTTGGTTTAAGGGAGGCTATGTAGAAAAATATTATTTAAACCAAACTTGTATTAATTAGGTAATTATATTTGTAGTAGAATTTGTTATTTTGTCTATTTCCTATTTGGTTTAGTGTTTGTTTTAGGTAACCTATTTTTTTTAGAAAATAGTTATGAATCAGTTTAATGGTAGGATCCAGGTATAGTTTAGCCTATTAATACAGGCATTGGGTGATCATTGTAATCACAAAGAGATACAGAGAATTACAACGATAGATACAAAGAGATACAGAGATAGATACAGAGAAAGATACAGGAGAAACTGAATAGCCTTCGGGTTGTTTCTCGACCAAGCTTGGGCTTTGGTGTGCCGCACAGATTGTGTGCGTGCGGGTTTGTTTATTGTTAGTTATTACAAAGAAGTTTTATTCCGCGGTGCACTAATCTCTCTAATATTATTTTGGATATATATTTTTATATCCTACATATATAAAAATACAAATAGCCTGCCTTTTTCCAATAATATATATATATATATATATAATAGGCTCGATTCGTTTGCGTTGAAGGTAAAAATTAGAATAGTGTTATTTTATTTAGTGAAACAACATTATCTTAGTATTTAATAAGAGTATTGAGATCATGGATATTTGTACATGATCTCCAAAAATTACTGAGTTAAAGCAGAAGATTGAAATTGTTGATCATGTTTGGAACAAGACTGGGTGTGATTGAGAGTATGTTCTGAAATTTTACACGAGTGGAGAGATTCTCAGTCTAGACATTACCAAGGAGTTGGCAATAAAAAATTCCAAGAAGTGAATGCTTATGTTCCAAGTAGGGATGGCAAAAAAAATCATTAACTCAAAATTGCCCAAACTGATTGGGTATTAACCCAATAAAACCCACCTAAAAAAATAATGGGTTGGGTGGGTTTGGGCTAAATATGTGATGGGCGAGTTTAGGGTAGCCCATTGGGTATTCTAAAACCTGCCCATCATGGGTACCAAAAATACACATCCAAAACTATCCTTAAAAGTATAAACAAAAACCCAACAACTCATCTATTTTAGTGGACCTATTTTATTTTTTTCTTCAAACTTATTTTTTCTTTTTCTTTATTTTTCGTGTCCTATAATTACTTTGCGTTTTTTTCCCATTTATTCTCTTATAATATTTTTAAATTACCAACTTATAAATACTAATTCAAAATTCATTCGGATTCCAAATCGAGTTCAGGCTCGGGTTTCGGGGTAAGTTTTGGTTCGGGCCTGGCTGGTTCAGTTCGGGCCCAGTTCTGGACCGATTTTCTAGCGGGGGTCCAATTTCGAGCCAGGCCAAATTTTGGGCCTCATCCCAGTTTCGGGTCTCGGGCCCAGTTTCGGGCCTTGGGGTCAGGGCATGTACGGGTTTATATAATTATAAAAAATTAAAAATTATGTTTGGACAAAAAAAACTACATACAATTAAATAAAAAAATATACAATTTTTAATATTTCAAATTTTAGAATAGCTTCAAACAATTAAAATCCGCTTTAAAAAAAAAAGGAATTAAAATGAAACTAAAATTTTTTTTTTTTAAAAATAAAATTTTATTAATAAACCTTACATTTTTTTATAATGGGTATTATAGGTACCCAAGGGTACTCATAACTACCCATTATCTATTTGAGTTAAGACCATTAATTAAATGAGTAATGGTATCCATTACCCATTAACTTAACAACTATTTAATACCCGTCAATTACCTGCCCAACCCGCTCGTTTGACACCCCTAAGTTCCAAAGTATAAATGAGTAAAATGTAAAATATAGCCTTAGTTTTTGAGTGTCCGAGTGTAAACCGTATTTATAAAATATTAAATGAACTTTTTACTTAGAAAAATCCTGTAAGTTTTACTACTATTTTGTCCATAATCTTAACTATTACTATTCACCAATCTCTTCTTAATTTTGTGATTTTTCCTCTACTCTTTCGGTATCAAGTATCATTGATACATGGTTATCTGCATTGTTCACGTAATCTTCTTTCATTTTAGTTTTACCATAAAAAAGAACAGGCCATGAGCAATAGCAGATTATATCCTTGGGCCGGGTGTAATATATATGGTTTATTTATAAATCTTTGTTGATTTGTTTGACATTTATTCATGTATTTCTTAAATACATATGTTGTCCTCTTATCACTAGTCACTCTTTTACAAGCATACAAATACATTAATAATAATAATAATTAAAGTTGATACTCTGTCAATAAGAGTAAAATTGTTACTCTTTGAAGAGTAGCATACTATTCTTGAAAAAGTATGAGTTTTTATTTATTTATTTATTTATAGAGTATGAGTTTAACTATTATTATTATTATTTTATTTTAAATGATACTTTTGAGTACTAATGATACTAGTAAATGGTATATTGGGATTGTTTACGAGTATTTTTTTTATTATTTATATATCTACTTAAATTGATACATTTTAGTAATATCAATAATACTCATGATGAAATTTTCTATTATTTAATTTTTTTTTACTTCCTCGTTACAATTTGATAGTAAATAATAATTAAAAAATATATATTATTCAATTGAGCATTATGAAAAATATTTTAAAGATAGAACTGTACCAAACCTCCCAATGGGTCGGACCGTCGGAGGAAGTATGTCTTTTATAATATTTCCATGTCAGAAAAGAGATAATTAATACTCCCTCCTATCCAATTTAAATGTCACTTAAACACTAAATTTTTTACCTAAAATAAGTATCACTTACACATTCTAAGACTATATTTCATTGATTGTTCTAAATTTACCCTTATTTATAATGCTCCATTTCAATGTGTTAAAAATATGAAAGAGCCTTTCAATTGAAAGCAGATTGTGATAGTACTCAGTCTTAATGGAAGAGAGAAAGTAAAAACTAGTGTTGGGATAATACACTAATTACAAGGTGACTTAAATAAGGCTAATTTAGTCTTTTTCACACATTTCTTAATATGTGTGAAATAACATTAAGTGACACTTAAATTGTGTAAGAGGGAGTAATTTTCTTGGATCGGTCAACGGTTTGAAGGATTTTTACCATTTATTCAACAGTTTCTTGGTATGATTGTTGTAGATTAATTGGGATGGCGAGAAAAATAATACAGCAAGGTCACCACTCTCCCTCTCTCTTAAATTATTTCTAACTCCAAAAAAGTCTTCCATGTCTTTATTTCTCTTATTCCTCTGTTTTCCACGATGCGAGGATAAGGAAATAGTTTTATTTTTCTATTTAATCTTAGAATTATAGTCTATTCTATCGGAGTAATTAAATAGTGAGGATTTATTGTTCTTATAATAAGTGAGAATTTCATCGGCCTCACAAAAACTGGGAATCTTTTTTCTCCATTACAAGTGAAGGTTTTTTATTTTTTTGAAATTTTTATTGGGACATTAGCCGTAAATTTGAAACCAAATCGGTTGGCACAAAATTATTTTGCAGTATAATTAATTACAGTTTTATAGTCTACATATAGATGAAAATTAGTACGTGACAAATTAAGGTATACCATGTGCCTTATATTTAGTTATTTACAAATCAAATGCAGTATTATATATATATATATATTCTAAGAAAAAAAATATATAAATTATACAATTTTTCATTAAAAAATATAGATCTCAAGATCCCCCTCCCAAGAATATTAATTTCACATGTCAATAAAAAAAATTTAATAAACAGTATTAGTAACACTCTTGAATTATTTGGAAACAGAGCCTGAGTGTGCGAGAGAGAAACGGAGGCCATGAATTCCAGAGATTGGGTGGTATTTTCAGCTGCGGCAGCGCTGGGTGCCTTAGCATCTTCGTCAGCGTTTCCTTTTACTTCTTCTTCCACACCAGAAGAAGCGGATCATCTTCCTTTTTCTCCTCCGCCGCCGCCAGCAGCCGCCAGCAGTTAACCAAAAACCTAACGGTTACGGATATCGAAAAATCACAGGGGGTTATTCAAGCTTTTTAAACCACATGGGGTTCTTAATAATTTTCGTAAACCGCAGAGGAGTTTTAAGGAATTTGCCCTAATTTTTATTCCTACATTTTTAGTTGCAGACGTGGTGTGCTAATTTTGATGGGGGGAAAAATGAGTCTATGTTTTATTTAGTGTCACTTTTCAAAAAAAAAAAAAAAGCTATAATTAAACACCTTCAATTTCCTCTAAATTCAAATTTTAAAAATTTAAAATTTCCTCTAAACTTACACTTATAATATTTAAAGAACTCATCCAATAAAATTTTGGGCAAATGACATTTTCCCCTCTATGTTATACCTCCGGTGACAGTTACCTTTCAGTGTTTTCATAATACGCGGTTACATTCTTATGGTTTGGGACTAAAACTTCACTTTGATTTGATGAAAATTTTTAATCCTAACAGAGTTAAGTTTGGAGGGTCTGGAATGCCCAAAATATTCCTATGTAAAATAATAAGAAAACCGCCTATTTATTGGGGGCGTTTTTATAAACAACCGCCTCATTTTTCCCTTTTTAGGAGGACAATTGAAGTTATAGTTATTAAAATCAATAATTGACTCATAGAATTGGTCTACGATAAACTCAGTCTGAATCGATAGACTCGCCCGAGTATACAAATTTAAACTGAGTCCAAAAAATTATTTATGCTTTATTGGCCATGGAATTAATTAAAACAATTTCAAGCTTACCTCTCCTGCTACTTTTCTAGGGGAGAATTGGGAAAATCCTCTCGCTCTCAACCTATGTAGGAATTCGGAAGCTCCACTCACGTATTGGAGGCGGTTATAAGAAACGTTTCTAATAACTACGTATTGGAGCTAGTTGTAAATAAAGTGTTTCCAATTCACACTCATTGGAGGCGGTTCTAGGTGAAGCGTCTTCAGTACCAAGGTATTAGGCGCGGGTGTTAAGAACCACCCCTAATAAGCACTTATTTGAGGTGGTTCTTAAAAGACCGCTTCCTTTAGAAAGTATTGGAGATGGTTCTTCAACACTGTCCCTAATTAGGCGCTACTATTAGGTGTTTCTGTACTAGTGCGAGTGCAGTAATTGATAACAAGAAATGAAGAAACCAATTCGGCAACATCAAAATATTATGGAAAATTAACAACATTTCACTTGCAGGTTTTTTTTTTCTTTTCACATTTCATTATGTAACTGATAAGGATATCCAAGGCTAAAAATAACACAAGTTATGAGTCAGAATCCACAAGGCCAACCAGAAGGCAAAAGCCCTTGAGAAGAATGCCAAGAGAAGTAGAAGAGTCATGCTATTCAAAGATCTTTGAAGGAAAGGCATCTCCAAACTCTCCACAATGAAGAAAGGGTCGTTTCTTGAAGTTCTTGAAGAAACCGGAAGGTTCTTGGACTTTAAAGAGACAAATCTTGAAGTTCTTGATTTTCTTGAATATCTTGAATTTTGCGGTTTACTGAATCTTGAAGAATCTTGATTTTTGACATTCCAAAATGATTCCGGGACTTTCCAGAAGATTCCAGAAGCTCCCTACACTATCAGCACCATGCGCCATCTCAAAATGGGCCGAACTCACCATGGAGTCCATTCCCTTCAATTTCGGCCAGCCAAGCCCACAAGAAGCAGCCCACACGCCACTTGGAAGCTTAGGTAGGGAAGGATTAGGTTTTGTGCATGTTACCTAATTCTACCCAAAGTTTGTTACAAGTTGGTTAGGTTGTTACAAGTTTGTTACAACTAGATTAGCTTGGTAGTTTAGGGATCCCTTCTTGATCTCCCTTTTTGGATAGGATTTATATTATTTTCCTAACTATTTTATTTGTTAATTTTGTCCATATGCCATTCCAAGTGCAGAAGAATTTAGCAACTACCAAAACCTAGTTCCTTTCGGTTTCGGGTTTGTAAGAAATCAATCTCTTGATTGGTTTTCAATTTTAATTCTTTTCCTAGTCTAATTAGGATAGAATTTCGTCCACCTAATCATATAAAGGTGACTTAATTCGTTCACCATTGTCCTTGTTCATTTAGGACTTGGTTTGTAAGGAAAATCCAATTCTGATTGGTTTCCACTTTTGCTTCTTTTTCTAATTCTTTTCCCACTGTAATTTGGACACCCCCATACCTATAAATACGGGTGCCAACCACGAAATTCTTTAGTTGATTATTGATTAAGTTAGAATTTATACTTCTTTAATCACTCACTTTATTTTGGGCTTATGTAATTTGCATGCTTGTTAATTGCTAAAAGTCAAGAAACTATAGGCTAATAGATAATTGCTCTATCTATTAATCAAAGCTTTGTTTCGAATTCTAGTTTACTCCACTTGGTTCGAATTGCGTGTTTAATTTACTTTTTGCAAGTTAGTAGTCTGCCGAATCCAAGGGTAAGGATTCTAGGGTTTAAGAGCAGTGTCTTGCATTCAGACTTTCCTTGGCACATTCCGTGTAGAGTTCTTCGTTTCCAAAGGCATTGGAAATTAGGGGTTCGTATCAGTAACTTTCACCAACAATAAGATACATTTTTCCTTCCTCATTTCATAAAAAGCAAACACAAAGATCACAAGAAATTCATTAAAATTGGTTTTCCCAAAGGGGCTTCTTTTGTTATATTTTAAAAAATTGGTTTAGTTTAATATTCAACCGAATTTAAAAGAAATTCATTCCTGGTAAATGTTATTTATTGAATTCTTGATTATTAAGTTCAGTGGTGACGGAGTTGAAAAGGAGGTGGTGCATGGTGGAGACTAATTTAGTTTGGAACTGGAACTTTTTCGAGAACAGAGAAGTAAGGGTAACATTGTCATGAAAATAGCTAGCCTCAACCTATTGTCAATCTGACTTGCCGACAAGGACTGTGAACTACACTCAATGGTAGTGTTAAAGTTTTTATGTTAGGTTACACTTTAGTCTCAAACCATATGAATGTAACTATGTATTATGAAAACATGAGTTAATTGTCACCGAAGGTATAACATAGGGGTAAGTGTCATTTGCCCTAGATTTTTTTATTCTCTTCCTACACAATTTCTCTAGAAAAAAATTTCACTCCAAAATAATTTGTTCTCAAAAATAAAAGTCTCCTATTAAAGTTACAATCCAAGCAAATAGCCTTAATGATGATAGGAGAAGTAGAATTATAGAGTGAAAAAATACAATTACTATGCAAGGATAAAAAAAAAAAAAATGTATGATTACTATGCAAAGATTAAAAAAAAACAAAAAATCACTATCCAAATTATATACTATAGTATAATTATTAAGGATCTTTGATCTATTCCACATCATTCTCTTTGGTTTTTCCGTCTCCAAAATATATACAAATTATATTATGCCTCCCTTTGTCTTGGTGCCATTTCTTTCTACAAACAGAGAACTCCTACCTCGTTGTTTTGCGGTAAGCCAGGCTGGACAAGAAAGAATCATCCATGGGCTCCCAAGCTTTACCCGGCGATCTTGTTCATGTTTTTCTCGTCTCTCCTCCCTGGCAAGGCCATGTTAATCCCATGCTTCGACTGGGCAAGCGCCTAGCTTCAAAGGGTTTACTCGTCACTCTCTCCGCTCCTGAATACATTGGAAAACAGATTCGAAAAGCTAATAAGATCAGCGAGCAACCCACCCCGGTCGGCGATGGTTTGATCCGATTCGAGTTCTTCGATGAAGAATGGGTTAACAAAACCTTCGACGTCGGCGAGTACTTGGATCATCTGGAGATCGTCGGAAAGAAAGTGCTACCTCAAGTAATCAAGAAACAAGAAGAACAGGGGTACCCTGTTTCTTGTTTAATCATAAATCCTTTCATCCCTTGGGTTTATGAAGTCGCGGAAGCCCTCCAAATCCCCAGCGCTACTCTCTGGGTACAATCTTGCGCTAGTTTTTCAGCTTATTACCACTATTATCACGGCCTGGTTCAGTTCCCCACCGAAACACGACCAGAAATCGATGTTCAATTACCCGAGATGCCTTTGTTGAAACACGATGAGATTCCTAGTTTCTTACATCCCTCCACTCCGTTTTTGTTCCTGAAGAAGGCGATACTATCGGGGGTTTTCAAGAACCTGTCGAAGAATTTTTGCGTTTTGATGGACACATTCCAGGAGCTGGAGAATGATTTGATCGAGTACATGTCGAAGGTTTCCCCAGTCAAGCCGATTGGTCCGTTGTTTAAGAATCCAAAACCGGATTCCGGTTCATCGAGCTCGAATATGACCGTTGACATTTTGAAGTCCGATGAGTGCTTAGAGTGGCTGGACTCGAAGCCAGCGAGCTCTGTAGTTTACATCTCTTTCGGAAGCATTGTTGTCTTAAAGGACGAACAAATCAGAGAACTTGCGCACGGGATTTTGAATTCCGGGGTTTCGTTTTTGTGGGTTGTTAGGCCTAAGGTGAACGATGCCGGATACGAATCCGTCGTCTTACCAGATGGATTCTTGGAGAAGGCCGGCGACAATGGAAAACTGGTGAAATGGTGTCCACAAGAACAGGTCTTGGCCCACCCCTCTCTGGCATGTTTCTTGACCCATTGCGGTTGGAACTCGACCCTCGAATCGATCGCAAGTGGGATTCCGGTCATAACTTTCCCGCAGTGGGGCGATCAGGTGACGGATGCAAAGTATTTGGTGGATGAATTTAAAGTCGGGATAAGATTGTGCAGAGGTGATGCTGAGAACAGAGTCATTCCCAGGGATGAGGTGGAGAGGTGTTTGATTGAGGGCATCGGTGGTCCTAAGGCGGCTGAGCTTAAAGAGAACGCGTTGAAGTGGAAGAAGTTGGCGGCGGATGCGGTGGCGGAGGGTGGTTCCTCCGACCGGCATCTGAAAGAGTTTGTGGAGGAGATACAGAGGAGATGCGTCCGGCTGAAGGATAATATTGATGGGAACTTCCCCTGAATTAACTAGGCAACAATTTGTATTTTCTTTAATAAGTTAATTCTTGTACATCGGCCACAAAAAATCCAACATCTATACTACTCCTCTCTTATGTTAGAATCCACTTTCAATATTTTTGTCTGTACCCATAAAAGAGTTTACTTGACATCCTTTTTAAATTTTATTTTCAAAAAAAAGAACAAGTTGGAAAGGTTTTCGTTTATTCCGACAGGCATGATTGGTTTCGAGTACGAAGCGTTGTGGAACCAGGTGCCAAATAGGTGTCAAAATTTCTCCGTCACCGAAGGCTCATTCGATTCAAACCTGGAAGGTTTCAACGGCGAATCGGCTTGGTAATATAAGCTGACTGGACCCAGAAGTCTCGACGCCAGCATGGTTGTCAAACTGAGTTTCTAAAGGCAACTGACAATACAGTTTGCAAAACAAGTTACTTTACATGGCATCAACTAGTCAATAGATATAAGCATACACAATTCATTCAAAGTCCCACCATACGTCTCCAATTCATAGCTTCAATAACACATGATTTTCACAAATTCATAGTATGAAATTCGTTAACATAAAATACTAGAGATGCATAATCATCTGGAATGATTTTCAGATTTCATGTTCATGTTTTCAAAGTGAATTTTCTTTAAAATATTTAAGTAAAAAATCATGGATACAATATTCATGGTTGAATATTAACCAAGGGAAGGAGGAATTTAAGTCAACATATGGTCAGATTTGAGAGTTTAGCCGTCGGTTCCTTTCCACAAGTTTAAGAATTCATTGCAAAATAATTGATGTAGCTAAAGCATCACAATTGAGTTTTATGTTCTTTGTATAGGGTGCTACTAGGTTAATGTTTGATTTAGAAAATTCGGTACTAAAAGTGATAGGATCCCAATTTAGAAGAAAGTCACCCGAAGGAGGACTAATTGAGCTCATGGAACAGCATTGGGGCCAAGCCTAATGGAGGATCACAGCGGACCACAATCTTAAATTGTGCCATGGGTCTTAAAAATTAACTACTGCTCAATTTTGCTAAGTAAACCCAATAAATGATTTTGGTCACAGTAAAATAAGACTCAATGTTTAAGCTGATGTCTTGTTACATTATTTTTCCTAAAGCCGAAATCCTTTATGAGCTTAAACATTGAGTCTAATTTTTTCGTCACACAAGGTGGAAATTGCAACTATTCACTCAATTCGTAGGACAAAAAAAATTACAAGGGAAAAATTGAATTTGATACAAAACCGGCAAAAATGCATCTTTACTTGTATTAGAAATTATAGGGAGGGTTGTGGTGGTGGTGTGATTCCAAAGTTATGGGGTTCGAACATTGTAAATTACAATAGTAAAAAAAATAAAATGTGTTGGTCTTCTATAGAACCGATTTAGTTTATATTTGCAACAATGTTCTCATGAACAGTACAGGGTACTGTTCACGTCAACAGGCATTTTTTCCATCTTTTTTTCTATTTTGTACCATATGCATCAGTGATAAATATGAAGTTACTATAATGAAGGGTTCTTCAGCAAACAAAAAAGTTAACATCTTGTTCATAGATTCATGTTACAAACTTAGGAGTGTCAAAAAAATCTATAAGCTCAGAATCTGCCCAAACTTATTGGGTTTTAAACTAAAAATACTCATTCATAAACATGTTAGGTGTGGGTGGGTATATGATAAAAAAGTTGATAAAAATATAAAGGAAAAGATTTGTTGAATAATGATTTTATTGTGTGTGTAACATTGTACAAAGAGAGCCTATATATAGACTAGGTATAGGCTAAGTGTAGGACAAGTAGTACAAGTAGTACACTAGGTGTAGTACAAGTAGTACACTAGGTGTAGTACAAGTAGTACAATAGTACAAGTAGTACAAGTAGGATACTGGGTTAAACCCATTGGACTAATCTATACACTAACAGCCCATTGGGCTAATCTATACACTAACATCCCCCCTCAAACTCAAGGTGGCAAGGAGGAAGCCAACTGGAGTTTGGATATAAGATCTCGAAGACGACCAGGTGGGTGAGATTTGGTGAAAATATCAGCAGGCTGGTCAGCAGATGATATGGAGAATAACTTGAGAGTGCCTTTCTTGAGATGCATGCGAGTAATGTGGCAGTCGATCTCAATGTGCTTGGTACGTTCGTGGAAGACATCATTGTGAGCAATGTAGATAGCACTACGATTGTCACAATAAAGAGGAGTAGCAATGGGTTGTGGAGCATCCATGTCAGCCAAGAGCCAGCGCAGCCAGACAAGCTCACAGGTGGTATCGGCAAGGGCACGATACTCAGCCTCAGTACTGGAACGGGAAACAACTTCCTGCTTTTTGCTACGCCATGAGACAAGAGAAGTACCCAACAGGAAACAGAAGCCTGTGATAGAGCATCGATCAGTCGGATCACCAGCCCAGTCCGCATCTGAATAAGCATGAAGCTCAAGTGAAGACTGAGAGGAATAGTGGAGACCATGATAAAGTGTACCCTTGACATATCGGAGTATCCGAAGAACAGCAGCATAGTGAACAGAACGAGGGGCATCCATGAATTTACTAACCATACCCACAGCATGTGAAATATCGGGACGAGTAACAGTGAGATAGATTAGACTACCAACCAACTGACGATAGCGAGTAGCATCAGATAAAGGTTCACCGTCTAAGGGTGTGAGCTTGGCATTATATTCCAAAGGAGTGAAAGCAGTCTTGTTGTCAGTGATACCGGCTTTGGAGAGAAGATCAGAAGCATATTTAGCTTGGGAAAGATAGTATCCATCAGAGGATGAGGTAACCTCAAGCCCAAGAAAATAGCTGAGAGTGCCCAAATCTTTCATCTCAAAATGCTGATGAGAAAGTACTGGAGAGAGCGGATACCTGCAGAATCATCTCCAGTAATAATCATATCATCAACATAGAGAAGAACAAGAGTGATACCAGCAGAGGATTTGCGAACGAAGAGAGCAGTGTCATGAGGACTCGAAGTGAAACCCTGCTGAGCAACAACTGAGCTGAACTTTTCAAACCAAGCTCGAGGAGCCTGCTTGAGGCCATAAAGAGCACGGCGAAGACGACAAACTTGACTGCCTAAATGTGGATAACCAGGGGGTGGTTGCATGTACACTTCTTCATTAAGGTCACCATTGAGGAAAGCATTTTTCACGTCCATTTGATAAAGAGGCCAACGGCGAACAGCAGCCACAGCAATGAGACAGCGGACAGATGTAAGGCGAGCAACAGGAGCAAATGTTTCCTCATAGTCAATGCCATACTGTTGGGTAAAACCCTTGGCAACTAGGCGAGCCTTGTAGCGTTCAACAGATCCATCAGCCTTGGTCTTGATCTTGTAGACCCATCTACAACCTACTACAGTCTGACCAGGAGGCAAATCAACCATATCCCAAGTGTGATTTTTATTAAGGGCATCTAGTTCATCATTCATAGCTTGCTGCCAAAGAGGGTCAGTATGTGCCTCACGATAGGTGCGAGGTTCATAGAGGGTGGCAAGGGCAAAAGAGCAGTGATAATCAGAGAGATAAGAGGGAGGAATGCTTACCCGAGTGGAACGACGAAGTTCTGGACCATCAAGAGATTCAGGAGATGGTGGTGCCACAGGATCCAAGACAGGCAGGTCATGTGCCGAGGACAGAACCGTAGATGAGTCGTCTGGAGAGGCAGCCGATGTTGAAGAATCCTCCACAAGTTTAGGATATAGAGGGAGAAGAAGATCAGTAAAAATGGGAGACTCGGAGGAAGAGGATGTAGGAAACTGCTGGAGACTCGTAAAAGGACGATGTTCCCAAAACTCAACATGACGGGAGACACGAAGACGACGAGAAATGGGATCATAGCAGCGAAATCCCTTTTGAGATACACCATAACCAAGGAAACAACAGAGACGAGCACGAGGTTGGAGCTTTGTTCGTTCATGAATAGGAAGAGAGACAAAGCAAGCACAACCAAAAACCCGAAGATATGAGTAGTCAGGGGTTTGACCATAGAGAAGCTCAAATGGTGATTTGTTGTGTGTAGTTGGTGAAGGGATGCGATTAATGGTGTATACAGCAGTGAGGGCAGCCTCACCCCAAAAACGTTCAGGAAGAAAGACAGAAATGAGAAGGGTACGGACAACATCAAGATTGTGACGATGTTTTCGTTCTGCACGACCATTTTGTTGGGAGGTATAAGGACAAGACCGCTGAGTAAGGGTACCATGATTGTCTAAAAAGAATAGGAAAGACTTATCATTATATTCTTGAGCATTATCTGATCGAAAAACTTTGACAGTGCGATTAAACTGTGTTTGAATCATTTTATGAAATGTTTGATAAACAGACACAAGTTCAGACCTATGATGAAGCAGATAAATCCAAGTATATCGAAAAAAATCATCCACAAATATGACAAAATATCTAGATCCCCCCTCAGTAGGAACAGGTGCAGGACCCCAAATATCAGAATGTATAAGATCAAAGGGTGCGGAAGAAAAGGAGTCACTATTATTAAAGGGCAATTTTGTTTGTTTGCCAAAATGACAAGAAGTACAATCAAAATTTTGAAACTGAACCGAACCTAAATGACCTTGAGAAGCCAACAGCTGAAGACGAGATAAGGATGGATGACCAAGACGAGCATGCCATAGATCAGGTGAGGAGGTAATAGTGGCAGCAGCTGCAGAAACGACTCGGGAAGGAATTTTCAGGTCATGAACCTCAAACATGCGACCAACCTTACGGCCTGTCCCAAGCACTTGACCTGTCCGGGGATCCTGCACTTCCACACCATGATTAGTAAAGAGAACATTACGCCTAATTCACAAAGTTGGCCAACAGACAGCAAATTGAGGGATAACTTTGGGATATGAAAAGTGTCACTAAGGGATAAACAAGGAGAAGAGATTGTTCCTTTATGACTAACAGGCATAGGAGTTCCATCAGCAGTGTAAATGGTGATTGGATGTTCTAAGAGTGCCTTATCAGAAAATTGGGATTCATCAGGAGTCATATGGTTACAACAAGCAGTATCAAAAAACCAAGAATGGTTACCTGAGGTGACAGATAGGGCAGTGGAAGTACGGGATAAAACCTGTTGAACAACTGCCTCAATATTAGCCGTAGTAAGTGAGGAAGTCGAAGGTGGACCGGTAGGAACCGATGGATCAGAAGGAGATACAGCAGCTGCCCGAGGAAGAGAAGCTTTATTCTGCTCTTGCATAAATTTCTGCAGTTTGCGACAAACGGAGATGTCATGCCCTTTAGCACGGCAAAACTCACAGCGAATACCTTTGGAAGACTGAGAGGTGGGACGCCCAGAGTTTATCCGTGGAGGAGCAGTGAATGCAACAATGGGAGGCTGTGGAGATGGTGTAGCCAATACATGGTCAGATGATGACATGTGATAAGCAGGCCGGCGGTTTTCCTCAGATATGAGCTCGTTCACTGCAGCATCAAGAGAAGGAGTAGGAAAGCGGCTAAGCAGAGAAGCCCTAGTAGGTTCAAAATCTTCACGCAAACCCATCATGAAGTGCATAAATTTATGGCGATCCCGATATTTGGCAAGAAGCTCAATGTCCGTAGGACACACGAGTGGAGGATTTGCAGCAGAGAGTTGTTCCCACATAGTAGAAGTCTGAGAATAAAAATCAGAAATGGACTGACCTGTCTCTTGTCGCATTTGATAAAGTTTTGATTCAATTTGGAACTCCAAGCTTGAATCATTAGTACAATTATAGCGATTGGCCAAAAATTTCCAAGCAGCTTCAGCAGTTTCAAGACGAGGAAGAAGATTATGAATGGAGGGAATAGAGGTATTAATAAACCAAGACAAGATCTTACTCTGAATACTCTCCCATTCCTCTAGGCGATCTTCATAATCATCTGTTGTAACAGTAGTCGTGGAAGACTCCTCAGCAGCTATGTCTTTGGACTTAGGGTTTGGTACCGGCTTAGGAATTGAACCAGTCACATATCTCCACAGTTTACGACCCTTGAGAAAAATATTCATATTCTGAGACCATTCATGATAGTTAGTAGGACCATCCAACATAATGTTGATAGGATGTATGATGTCGCGATCACTTTGTTGAGCCATATGATGTATGTTTGCTGAAGTGACAGACGTGCACTGGTGGTGCAGAGGCGACTCGAGGCGCGTGAAGGCGCGTGGTGTCAGGCACAGAACCGGCTGTAGCCGCGTGGGAGACCGAGTTCTGGAAAGAGTTGTGGGCGTGACGGCGGGACTATTCTTCTGACCGGATTACCGGATGAAGATGAGGGCAACGGAAGAACGCCGAAAATATCCACAGGAACCAAAAGAATTAGAGCAATGGCTCTGATACCATGATAAAAATATAAAGAAAAAGATTTGTTGAACAATGATTTTATTGTGTGTGTAACATTGTACAAAGAGAGCCTATATATAGACTAGGTATAGGCTAAGTGTAGGACAAGTAGTACAAGTAGTACACTAGGTGTAGTACAAGTAGTACAATAGTACAAGTAGTACACTAGGTGTAGTACAAGTAGTACAATAGTACAAGTAGTACAAGTAGGATACTGGGTTAAGCCCATTGGATTAATCTATACACTAACAGCCCATTGGGCTAATCTATACACTAACAAAAGTAATGGGCGGGTTTAGGGTAGCCCATTGGGTATCCTAAAATCTGCCCATCATGGTTACTAAAAATACCCATTCAAAACTATCATCAACGGTATAACCAAAAACCCAACCATTCACCTATTTTATTGGGCCCAGTTTTGTTGAAATTAAAAAAAAAGTAACCTTTTTCTTTGTTCATTCTTTTTTTTTTTTTTTTTTTTCGTGTCCTACAATTACTTTGCGTTTTTTTTCTTCTCATTTATTCTTTTATAATATTTTTAAATTACCCACTTATAAATACTAATTTAAGATTGTTTCGGGTACCAGGTCGGGCTCGAGGTTTGGGTCCGGGTTAGGGTAGGGCTTGGGTTCGGGTCGTGTTCAGGACCTGGGTTAGGGTCGGGGTCTGGGTTAGGGCCTAGTTTCGGGGTTTAGGCTTTGTGTCGGGATTCGGGCCTCAGGTCGTGGTTTGGGCCTTAGGTTGGGATTTGGCCTTGTTTTGAGATTCGGGCCATGGGTTTGTAGTTGGCCCTCGAGTAGGGGTTCGGGCCTCAGGTCGGGGTTCGGCCATATTTAGAGATTTGGGCCTCGGGTCAGTGTTCGGGACTCGTGTCTGTAGTCGGGCCTCGTGGCTTCAGGCCTCATTTCGGGGTTCAGCCTTGGGACTGGGTTCGGGCCTCGTGTCGGGGTTCAAGCATCAGGCGGGCGTTCGGGCATGTTTTGAGATTCGAGCCTTGGGTTGGGGTTTGGGGCTCGGTTCAAGATTCAGGCCCCGAGTCGAGGTACGGCCATGTTTTGAGATTCGGGCCTCGAGTCGGGGTTTGGGCCTTGTTTCAGGGTTTGGATCTCGGGACGAGGTTCGGCCTCGTTTCGAGATTTGGGCCTCATTTAGGGGTTCGGGCCTCGGGTCGGGTTTTGGGTCTCAGTTCAGTGTTCAGGCCTCGGGTGGGAGTTCGGACCTCGGGTAAGAGTTCGAGTCTTGGGCCGGGGTCAGGAGTCACGTCGGGGTCAGGGGCGTGGTTGCGGTCGAGGGTTGGGAAGGAGCGAGGCCTGGGTTTTATATAAGTATAAAAAAATTAAAAATTGGGTTTGGACCAAAGAAAACTATATACGATCAAATATAAAAATATACAATATATAATATTTTAAATTTTAAAATAGAATTAAATATTTAAAATAAAATAAAAAAATTTTGAACAAAATTATTAATAAATAATTTCAAAAATTATATACGTTTTACTATGACTACCCACTATTGGTTTCATTGGGTACCCATCATAATACCATTAAATAAATATTTCATTTGTACAATGGGTATTATAAGTACCCATTACCCATTTGAATTAAGACCATTAATTAAATGGGTAACGGGTACCCATTATCCAATAAACATGATTCCCCTATGTTTAAGAATTTGGTAAATGTTTAGGATCTAATCGTTCAAAAAATGGGCGGTAAGGATGCACGCATCAATACCTTAACCTAGTGGTTTGCAACAGGTAGATCTCTAACCAGCCAAATTTATAATTTGTTGATAACTAAGGGTAATTGTTCATTTTGGGCGGGGACTATTTGGAAAAATTTTATACCTCCTAAGTGTTCGATTATCCTATGGTTATGCTTTAAAGTAGGTTGTCCACAAAGGACAACTTATCTTTTTTGGATGTAGATCCTATTTGCTCTTTGTGTGGTAAGGAAAGGGAAAGTATTCAATACCTCTTCTTTTCTTGTGATTTTACTAACCATGTTTGGCACAGGATAAAGCAGTGGTTGAGTATTCTGAGAACAATGACAACCATCAGCAGAACCATCAAATGGGTGAGTAAGGAGGTAAAAAAAGATAAGAAACGATTTACAGCCACTTTGGCTGCATTTGTGCTAACCGTTTATCATGTCTGGAAATGCAGGAATAGTCTAATTTTTGATTATGTGTCTATGACACTTGAATCTCTGGTGCTACTTATTAAGACTAATACCTATAGAATTATGAATGTCTTCTACCCTAATCAAGGAATTACATGGAACAACCACTACAAGAAAAAATGCTATTTGAGACAAATTTTTGAGACAGTATAAGAAAATCGTCTCAAATACCATCATTTTGAGACACTTTTAGTGACTGTCTCAATAATTAATTTGAGACATAATAATTGAGATGATTGTTAGAGTGTTGTCTCATATAAAACTAATTGAGACACCTATTAGAGACAGTAAAATACTTTGTCTTAAATGAAATTAATTAAGACACTTATTTAAGACAGTAAAAAAAATTTGTCTCAGCCTAATTGATTAAGACAATTAAATTGAGAAAGAAAAAAAAATATTTAGTCGTAAATGTAACTAATTGAGACAATTATTGAAGCCAATATAAAAAAATTTCCCACAAAAAAGTAAAGACAAAAAACATGGGAAACTTAAGAGGATACTTCAAGACCCAAAATTTGTATAGTTCAAGTGCTTAATGCAAGCCATTTTTCTTGTCAAAATATGAAGTTCATGCTCCTTCCTCCTACTATATGAAACTTTTATCATCTATCTCCCTAGTATCGAAGCCCACCATTTTACTTAAAAAATTTTAAACATCCATTTCATTATCAGCAACCAATCGAACCAATAACCTTTTTACTCCCAAAACTGTTTGTATATGACATATATACTTTCCAAAAAACATCAAAGCACATAGGAATGATAATTGCCTGAGTTGACTCACTTATATAACTTAGTACCTCCAAAAAATTTTGAGTACTAAATTTTACAAGATAATTTGAAAATTAAATTTTTGAATATAAATTTTATGATTTAACAACAAGATTAAATTTAAAATACCAGTAACCCAACTAAAATTAATAAATCAAGATTTAAAATTAGAACAATAACAAATGTCATGGTAATTATAAACCGAAAGACGAAATTAACCCAAAGACGAAATTAGAGGTTTCAAGTTAAGACTAAAAATTTTCCAACCAAACTTAGTTAAGTACGTACTAGAGAAAACTTAATTAAAAATCATTAAAATGGTCTATGAAAAAATAGATAATTTTATTTAATTAACAATTTTGAAAAGTTAAGGAAACTAATTAAGTTCATAAAGGATGGTGAAAGTTAATGGGATCAAATTGAG
This sequence comes from Leptodermis oblonga, assembly GCA_016801395.1. Classification (NCBI taxonomy): domain Eukaryota; kingdom Viridiplantae; phylum Streptophyta; class Magnoliopsida; order Gentianales; family Rubiaceae; genus Leptodermis; species Leptodermis oblonga. The sequence goes on along the minus strand of CM028754.1, from coordinate 9,045,263 downwards.
ATTAAATAGGTTAGAAGAAGAACCATTCATAAGATTATTAAAATTAGTGAGTTAGATTAATAGATAAAACTAAAATGATGGGAAGGAAAGGAAAATAAATTAAACTCTTAATAAAGGAGTTTTTTTTTCCCAATTAAGATTGGGGCCCAAAATTATCAAAATACTCAAAAAAATTTCTCAGCCCGTTTTATTAGATTGGTTATTAGGAGAAACCGAATCTGCTATATTCCTTTTTGTAAAAGCATTTTAAAAAATTTTATAAATTTAAATTCCTCAAAAAAAAATAAAAATTTGGGGGTTTCATTTTTCCTTAAAAACGAATTTCCCCAATTCGTTTTCCATGAAGTTTAGAAAAACAAATTGAAAGTCAAAACACAACTTCCTCTTCTAGTCAACTAAACTTTAAAAAAAAAAAAAGAAAGGAAGGGAAGGGAAATTAAAAAAACAGAGCATCAGAGCAATGGAACGGAGCCGCGCTGCCCGATCGTCTGACTAGGTCCGAACCACCGCTGCCTCGACGCCGTACAGTCCGAAGCCTCGCCGCCCAGACCCGACGCCCCTGTTGTCTGCCTTGCAGTCTATCGACTTGGGAATCGAAAACTTTCCAAACTGGACCCTAGTTCTGAATAGAGGCAATCGACTGCGACTCCCCTCGTTTCCTTCGCCCTGAGTTTCCGGTGACTACCTTGCGTGTCCGGAGCCCTGGTTTCCTTAGCCCTGAGTTTCCGGCGCATTGCCCTGCGTTTCTAGTGCCCTGCGATTCCGCGTCCCTCCGCTTCTCCGAACAAGCATTGAAAGGACAAGTAGGTTTGTTACTTTGGGAACTTGGCTTCTACATTGTTACACTTAAATTTGTTCTGGGCTGCACTTTTATTATTCTTAGTTGCATATTCCGGGTAGTTATTTCGCACTGCTTCCAGCCGGTTATATAAACCATTTTACTAGAACAACTTGAATGGTTTTTCATCCTATTGCATGGCTAGATTTAAGTATATATTGTATCATTTAGTGATACTTTGATTATATATATGGTGCTGAAAAGTATATATGGTACTTTGATATCCATTTAGTGGTACATTTGGACCTTTGATGAAAAGTAGGCCATTGTAGGTGCTGCTTTAGACGACCTAAAGGTTGATGTTTGCGATATTTTGGCTACTGGATTCCTGTGATAAGAGAAGCAAGTCTGGAAAAACAAGTTCTTTCCTCTTTTGTTTGGGGAACTAGATAATTTATGTCTAGCTAGTCTAGCTTGAAGTTCGAAAAATTGGCAATCTTCTCTTCTGCTTGGCTGTTTGAAATTAGAAAATTTTACAATTGTTTTGTATCCCCTCCTAAAGGTTGTTATTCTACTGTCCATGATGAGAATATTTCAATTCCAAATTGCAACTTTATTTTGCATATATTACGCATCAATTTATTTTAACGTGTATCACTATCCTTGAAATGCTATAAGTGCATTGAGAATGCTTAAACTCGGAAATTTATGAAAATTGCATTCTTGACAAAGTTACTTTTTTCTATTTGGAGTTAAATGTGTTTGTTCCCTTTAGTGCTGAAAATTTAATAAATACTAATGTGTTTTGTGATTATTGGACACTTTGTGATGTTTGATCATGTTTGAGACTGGTAGAAATTATGCATTGTAGGCTGAATCTGAAATAGTTTAAGAGTATGCAATTTTACTTTTGTATCTTAGTTCCACACTTTAGCTTGAATGTTCTATTAGTTCTTAAGATATGAGTTTTTGCAAATTAATTAAGAAAAGAATTATTAGAATTCTGCAGCAGTCTACTCTTCTGCTTTATTTCATAAGACATTAAGATTACAAACACGTGAAAAGTTTGTAATAATTTTGTGATTGAAAAGTTTGTAATGATTTTGTGATTTTTTGTTTGTTATTGAATGTATCCAGCTGTGAATTCATTCTGTTTGTATAGTTGTTATGACTTTGTGAGTTAGATTTTTTACTAAATGCTAATCTTTGAAAAAAGATTGATGTTTTGGAGCTGGAATTTTGTTTGAAAAGCTTGATGATTTGCGGACAAATTTCTTAACAAGGGGATTAACTGGAGGATACCGTATTGTCCTAATCAATTCGTGCCAGGCTTTGGTTCAACTAGAGCAGCCTGAAGACTACAATCAGATTTTCCTTAAGGCGTCTGGAATTTTCGTTCATACGCCCTCCGCATCATAAAGTGGACATCAGATTTTAACCCCATGGAAGAATCATCTATTGTTCCACTTTGGATTTCCATTCCGCAACTACCAGTTCAATTATACAACAAATAGTCTCTTTTGTCGATAGGGAGCATGGTTTGCCGCTCTTTGCAGACTGATTTTGCTTCCCCTAATCTGGCTCGGTCCTCTTTGGCTCGAGTATGCACAGAAGCTAGTTTTTGAGAAAATTCCCTATTATTGCAAATACTGTAGGAAGGTTGGGTGTGTTACCATAACTTGCCGAAAGGATCAGCCGTGTCCAGCCCCTCCTAAACAATGGCAACAGAAACTGGGCGATAATTCAGAACCTCCCCCCACGCCACCAGCCTGGCCCCAGCCTCCCCCGCCACCAGCCTCCTTGCCCCAGCCACGTATTTGTGTTTTCAGGGGTGGCTTTATTCACAAAAAAATTACAAAGCCAGCTATATTATGCCACACCAATGGCTTAAATGCGTGTTTGGTAAAAAGGGAAACAAAAAAAAAAAAAACCCACCGATGTCAAAACACGTACCAATGGATTTTTTCCATGTTTCTATAATTATAATATATCCTAGACATATTTGTACAGTAAAATAAAAATAATTTCAATAACAATGCTAAAAAGTTTCTAAATCATGTATTAATATTAAATACAAACCTTCGTTGGATACTAAATAAAATCAAGCTTACAGAATACCTAAGAATCTGTCGTCATCTAGTCATTCATTAATGAAATTGAAAATTACGTATTTTCCCCACATATCTCAAACGGCATCCAATTGGCTTTGTAGTAACGGATTTGAATCCCTTGGAAAGTACTATGACAATAACACAAAAGAAATGTATTTATACTCAGTGTAATAACTCTAGTTCCGTAGGTTCGATATAACTTCCCCTTTTTCTTCATTTCTCTTTTCTTTTTCTTGTCTTTTACCAAATTTGGGCTATAAGGCTTGTGCTTTAGGAGGGAATCACTTGTATCATCAGTTCCATCTGACCAGGTCTGCAGCAAACAGGGAAAGTACCAATAAAGTACATGTCAATATCTCCGAAAAGATGTTTAATTATAATTTTCTGGCACAAAATGAAACTAAACTATAGCATTCCATAGCAATAATTAGTTTCTTGCACCTACATGGCGAAGGAAAAATTTGCCATGGAATGTCTACATGGCGAAGGAAAAATTTGCTAGAAAGGTCTGGATCTGATACTTCAAGACCAGCAGCAAGGACATCGCCAGACCGCTCCATTTCCAATAATCAGCACTTTATTAGATAGGAACTGATATGGAAATGTTAAGAGTGGAATTTGGTGATTCGAAGGTAATACTAGGCAACATATGAGAACGAACACTAAGCGACATACCAGGAAAACCTAGTACTATGGTTCTATTCATATCTGCGAAGGAAGTACAACGAAAATATGACCCTGTATGGCAACTTTTTTTTCCATCTCATTTCACTTTCACTTTCATTTTATAATAATTTCTCACCAATTCCAATACACCTTTTTACATTTCCTAAACACCTTTTTATATTTTCAATATATTTTTAATAATTTTAAAATCCAAAACACCTTTCAAAACATCTTTCAAAATGCATACCATACGGGGCCGAAACCATCCAAAGCTCAAACAATTAGGAATATATGAATCCACACATGCACACATCTTCAGAGGCTATTGTTGACAAATAAAAACATTATACATAAACACAGATATTTATCTGAACAGAACAGGCATGCACTTCAGAAAAGAGAAATTACCTCTTTCAGAATAGCGCCATACAGATACGTCTTTGTAAATTGTATGAACGTGGAACCATCCATCCTTTTTGGTTTCTTGAAGGGAATGACCTCCTGTTGCTTTGGAAACAGCAATTGCCAACTCTTCATGGCGATGCAGTGCATGTACACCACGAATTATTACTACTTCCTGACCCAGGGAAACCATTTTCTTGATCTGAAAAGAGCAGTATAATGCACAATTTAGGCCACTCAGTTTGTTGAAGTTTCCAAAATATAGACTGCAAACAAAGGTGGAAAGTGGACTTGTTTCCGAAAAATCTAAACATCTTATTACCAGCAAACACCTTTTTGAGCATAGAACTATCAATTCTTCATATTATTTATCTTAAGAGGATTCAACTATAAATATAGAGATCAAAATATCACCATTGCTTCCATATCAGTAAGAGTTTTGAGTTAAATATTTCATGGTTAAGATTTTCATACCATAAAAGATGGCTCTTACAACTTCACAGAATGTAAGAAGTTGTGAAAAATTCAAAGCAGCGAAAAACAAAGAAAGGTCAGCAAGAAATTGTTCATACCAAACAATGGATTTGTTTTCGTCCCAAACAATGGATATCAAGTAAAATCAACTTTCATAGGGAGTTGCTATAAGTTCAGAAAACGAAACATTTCCCACACTGTTTTTGGTAATGGCATAAAGTATAAATGCTTAAAGAAGCAAAATTTCGTCAAAGTTTGAAAAGGATCTAGGTAAGCCATTTTATCTACATCTGCTATATCATCCAGATTCCTTGTAAATCAAAGATAATGAAGGTGAGAAGAAGGTTATACCTGCAGCTCAGCACGTAACCCCTCAGAACGCGGACACCAGCCCCCAGCAGCACCGAAGCTATACAATGCCTATCGGAGGAATGCGGATGCAATACTTACTGCCCTCCAGCAAGTTGCAAAATAGTTGTAGAATATACTGATGTAATTAGTTAGTTAGACTTGCCACGTGTACTGATTGTTATGCTGAAGAGTTGTAGGATATATAATTGTAAAGTCGGTGCTCACAAGTAAAAAGTGAACAAAAAGATCAAGCTTCAGATTTCCCCAATTCTCTCTAATACTTTTCAGATCTGCTTTCTTCATTATTGATAATTTGTTGCAATCACTTTGATCTGTTCAATCTACATGGTATCAGAGTGGAAGATCCAATGGAATTCCTGCTAATTTCGTTGAATTGAAGTTCGATTTGGGGATAAAGCTTTAGTAATGGCGGAAAATTAGAGTTCGAACGAATCCGGAGATCGATCGATTTCAGTGGTGATGCAAAATTCAGAAAATCCTGGTGCTTCACTGGTAACTGCGAAGCTAACGGAGAATAACTACGTTCTCTAGAACCGAGCTATGCAGCTGGCTTTGGGAGCAAAGGAAAAATTGAAGTTCATCAATGGCAGATCCCAACCTCCACCGATTGACTCACCAGAATATGACCAATGGCAATCAACAGATTGTATGGTAATTTCCTGGATCATTAACTCAATTTCTCCGAATTTGGCAAGTGATTTCATGTTTGTGAAAAGTGCTAGACATTTATGGAAATTGTTGTATGAACGGTATAGAGCCTGTAATGGTCCACTAGTTTATCAATTACGAAGAGAGATTGCATCAATTAACCAGGGAGATATGTCTTTAGTAGCCTATTACAGTAAACTTAATCGACTTTGGGATGAACTGGCTGAGTTGAAACCACTACCAACCTGCAATTGCATCCCAGGGTGCACATGTACTGCTGCAACAGAAATTGCTAGCTTGGATGTAGAATGTAAACTGATGCAATTTCTCATGGGACTGAGTGATGCTTATGCTGGTATAAAGAATCAAATGCTGATGATGGATCCATGGCCAACCGTTGGGAAAGCTTATTCTATGGTGCTGACTGTGGAGAAACAGACGCAAGTGAGTTATAATTTTCAGCCAACACTTGATAATAGTGCATTGATGGTTAAGACTCAGGGAGAAAGAAAGGAATATCTGCCTAAATTGGCTGTGAAGAAGAAAGAACTTACTGAGAAGAAGGCAGGACTGAGATGTGAGTTTTGTAACATGAATGGTCATACCAAGGCTACTTGTTTCCGCATCAAAGGGTATCCTGAATGGTGGAAAGGCCAGAAGCCAACAGGACCACCCCAACATGTTGTTAATGTTGTTGAGACACCATTGGAGATAACTGCACAAGCTGATTCTAATTTTCAGCAGATTATCACTAATATAGTGCAGAAAGAAATGTGCAAAATGATGAATAATCCAGGAGCTATGACCACAGCTATGCAACAGGGAAGTGAATTTATGAACATGACTCACTATGATGATTTCTCAGGTATGACCACTCCTCTTGCTCTCAGTTTTCTTAGCTTACTGAGTGCTGGTTTTTGGATAGTTGATACAAGAGCTACTAGCCACATTTGCATTAATCTGCCTTCCTTTCAAAACTTGAAACCATTCAATACCTTTACTCCAATCTGTCTTCCAGATGGATCCATGAAAAATGTAACTCATAGTGGAACTGTACATCTGAGCAAAGACATTGTGCTATCTGATTGTCTCTATGTACCTTCCTTTAAATTCAATCTGTTGTCTATCAGTAAATGCACCAAACATGCTGGAGTTTTCTTTTCCTTCCATTCTGATTACTGCCTTTTGCAGGACCGTTAATCTAGAGAGGTTCTTGCAGTAGGCAAAGTGATTAGAGGACTCTACATCATTGATCACACCTCCTTCAATTCTGCACTCATCCAATCCTACACATCCACTATAGCACCTCAAGCTCATGTCATAAACTCAGCTCATGCATGTTTAGTAAACAGAGGTTATACTTGGCATGCACGGTTAGGACATCCTTCTTTTGAAGTAATAAAACATATTAGTCTTCCAGATTCAGTGAAAAATATGAAACATCATGTTTGTGATGTATGCCCTTTGGCTAAACAGCAAAGAATTGCATTTCCTTTAAGTGTAACTCGTCTCCCAATTGTTTTGATTTAATTCATGTAGATCTGTGGGGGCCATATACTGTGCCATCAATAAATGACTGTCGTTTCTTCTTAACAATTGTTGATGACCACAGTAGAAGTACATGGAGTTATTTGCTTAAACATAAAACTCAAGTTCATACCTTGCTTGAAATTTTTTTTTGCATGGTTCAAACTCAGTTCCAAAAATCTGTGAAACTCATACGCACAGACAACGGGACTGAATTCACCAATTATTCTTGTCAAACTCTTTTCTCCAAATTGGGCAAAAATCATGTGCTTACACTCCTCAACAAAATGGAGTTGTGGAGCGCAAACATAGGCATCTCCTCCAAATAGCGAGATCCTTAATGTTTCAGTCAAACCTTCCCAAACAATTCTGGGGAGAATCCATACTTACAGCCACATATCTCATTAACATACTTCCTACTGTGTTACTACAATGGCAGTCACCTTTTGAACTTCTCCATCATACCCCCTACAATCTTGAGCATCTTCGCACATTTGGATGCCTATGTTATGCTTCCAATACTTTGCCTCATAAAGGAAAATTTGATCCTCGTGCTATTAAGTCCATATTTGTGGGCTATCCTCCTGGTCAAAAAGCATACAAATTGTACAGCCTTGAGCACAAGAAAATTTATGTTGTCTTTCATGAAAACATCTTCCCTTATAAACTCTCTAATTCTCCTATTCTCACTGATCCTCTGCCTTTACCTGTGCACAACTCATCTGTTCCAGTCATTCAAGATCCGTCCTTTGTAGATTCTCATTCTTTCTCACAATCTGCTCACAATTCATCCTTTTCCAATGCTCAGTCATCATCATCTCCTGCCCGAATTCCTAATCCAAATTCTCATTCTGCACCTATTAGACGGAGCACTCGACCGAGAAAGGCCCCTGTTTGGCTACAGGACTTTGTTTCCAATGTCACCACTTTTCCATCGGCTAATTCTTCTATACCCACATTCATTTCCACCCTTACTCAACAACACTCTCCCAACACCTATCCATTTGTTCATAATCCTTGTTTCAGTCCACCATACATGCAGTTTTTAGCTAATGTATCAGCTGTCCATGAGCCGTACTCATACACTCAAGCTAAGCGCCAAGTGGAATGGGTAGAGGCCATGAATTCGGAGTTGGCAACCCTAGAAGGAAATGATACTTGGACTCTCACTGATTTACCAGATGGAAAACGAGCTATTGGCTCTAAATGGGTTTATAAGATCAAAAGAAAATCAGATGGTTCTATTGATCGTTATAAAGCCAGGCTTGTTGCAAAAGGATACACTCAAGTTGAAGGGGAGGATTATTTTGAAATATTCTCTCCCGTGGCTAAGACTGTGACTGTTCGCATTTTGCTGGCTATAGTTGCTGCTTCAAATTGGCCCCTCCATCAGTTAGATATTAACAATGCCTTTCTACATGGCCAGCTTGATGAAGAAGTGTATATGCAGCCACCTCAAGGTTATACAAAAGCCAAGGAGGGTCAAGTTTGCAAACTCACCAAGTCTTTATATGGCCTTAAGCAGGCTTCAAGACAGTGGAATCATGAACTCACAGTTCATCTTCAGGCTTATGGCTTTCATCAATCAGAAAATGATCACTGTCTTTTCATTCGGCATCATTATGGTAATTTCCTGGCCTTATTAGTTTATGTTGATGACCTTCTTATTACTGGTTCTGTGGAGCTAGATATCCTGGATGTGAAACAATTTCTTCATGAAAAATTCACCATCAAAGATCTTGGATATGCCAAATACTTTCTCGGAATTGAGATTGCTCGTTCAGATGCTGGCATTTATCTCAATCAGCGCAAGTATATTCTTGATATCCTGGAGGATACTGGGTTTCTTGGTACTAAACCTGTGCTTACGCCTCTTAGCCAAGGTCAAAACCTAGATGATGACAAAAAACCCCTGTTTGCTGAACCTGAGAAATATCGTAGGCTTGTTGGACGACTTTTGTATTTGGGATACACAAGGCCAGATATCAGTCATGCCACACAACAACTCAGCCAATATATTAACAGTCCCAAACAAATTCACTGGGATGCTGCCACTCATCTGCTTAAATACCTCAAGGGATCTCCCTCCAAAGGTTTATTCTATCCTTCAACCAACTCTTTTAATCTTCGTGCTTATTGCGACGCTGACTGGGCTGCGTGCAAGACTACCAGAAGATCATTGACTGGTTACTGCATTTTTTTGGGGGATTCGTTGATTTCTTGGAAAACCAAGAAACAAGCCACAGTCTCCAAATCTTCATGTGAAGCTGAATATCGCAGCATGGCTGCCACGGTGTGCGAGCTCAAGTGGATCGTTTATGCTTTGAATGATCTCCAAATTAAGCCATCTCTGCCCATCTCCTTTCATTGCGATAACACTGCAGCTTTACATATCACATCTAATCCCGTTTTTCATGAACGCATTAAACATATAGAAATTGATTGTCATATTGTGCGCCATGAATACAAGGCTGGTTTCATTGATCCGATTCATATCTCTTCTCAGCAGCAGATTGTCGATGCTTTCACTAAGTCTTTATCTTCTTCACAGTTTTTCTCCCTTACTTCCAAGCTGAACTTGTGTGATTTTCACCAAGTTTCAGCTTGAGGGAGGGCTGTAGAATATACTGATGTAATTAGTTAGTTAGACTTGCCACGTGTACTGATTGTTATGCTGAAGAGTTGTAGGATATATAATTGTAAAGTCGGTGCTCACAAGTAAAAAGTGAACAAAAAGATCAAGCTTCAGATTTCCCCAATTCTCTCTAATCCTTTTCAGATCTGCTTTCTTCATTATTGATAATTTGTTGCAATCACTTTGATCTGTTCAATCTACAATAGTTCGCGGCTACACCAGGCGATCCAGCACCAAGGAGCCAACCAAAAAATGATCAAGTCCCGTACGTCCCCTCTGGCCTCGCCATTGTGGTCAGAGGTGTTTCAGGCGGCTATAGGCCAACAAAAATTGCCAAAGGTATACCGCTCTGCCCCTGTCTCAAAATTGGTCCCGCTCAAAATAACTCACACCCTTTCAGCCGTGCATCGGTTTCCTACGGACTCCCATCTATTGGACAGCATGCCTGCCCAGCCACACATTCCAACAATTGACTCGTTGTCGCAGTTGCGAATGACCGTGAAAGGCCACATTGCTCAATATGAACGAGTTCTACAAGCTCAATATGAACGAGTCCACAATATCAACCGGAGGATGATGGTTATGGAGAATGGTAAACAAACAATGGAGATGACATGCAGGAATAGGATGAGGAAGACCGTTATATTCTTGGCCCATCAAAGGAGATGACATGCAGGAATAGGATGAGGAAGACCGTTATATTCTTGGCCCATCAAAGGAGAATCTCCGGGCACGAACATATTTGGATCACCAACTTAGGGGTCAAAAGAAAGTAGATTACACGAAATATGCTTGATTGTAAGCCACTTTTGGGCTAGATTTGATTTCATTTTAATATCAGGGGTAATCAATCCCATTTTTGCTTTAAAAAAAAATATGAACGATAAGTTATATGCAACAAATTTCAGAAATTCTTATTATAATAAATTTACTATGATAGTATTTCACTATTATACTTTAAAAATAAATTACCTATTCTACCTTACAAATATGATTAGTTTGAATTAAATATAAGAAATTCAAAGACTTCACTACATAATCAACATAAGTAAAAAAACATTTGATTTGAAATTAGATATGAGATTTTGCCAATTCTTATGCACAAAGATGGTACATAATTAATCCACCAAACTTATGCACAAAGATTGTACGAAATCTACCATGCTTATGCACAAACAATGCACATATATTGTACGATAGGATTTCACTATATACAATGAGCCTTGAAAATTTTATTCTCTATTTTGTTACTCATTAATTCTATAAACAATATTCTACCCCATATATTACGTATGGTGTGTGGCGTGTCTAAAAATGAATGTTGATAGGGCTTGGCTGATAAATAATTAAAGCCCATAAGATAATACAAAAAATATGTATTGGGGGGGTAACTGACGACCTCGAGATAAAGTAGACTAACATTGGATACTGGAATAAATCTGGTATCGGGAGGTGGATATGGGAGAGTTAGAGTCATATTAGAAAAATCAACTGATAATTAAAGGACAGACTGAAAATAAGGACAGAAAATTAGCAAGGCGTTATAATCTTGACCACCGGTGATAAATAATATTAAATGAGATATATTGGTTGTACAGCCGATTCAGTATAGGATATCCGTTACTGACATGAAGCCATGCGGGAATAAAGGGCCATAATTTGTAAGAATCGGATAACAGTTACTGAACTAGTGCCGACAGCTGAAAGAGAAAGAAAGTTTATAAAAAGAAGGCACAAAAGCTGAAGGGAGGTACGCAACTATTACTCAAGCTTATGCGCACTAAAACATTGATCTGAAATACATTACTGAATTGTTCTTATACCTGTTTTACTGACTTGATCGTCGGAGTGATACATGGGGGATAGCCCCGCCTTCCTAAGATCCCGTATGGAATCTGGTTATTCATTTTCCGACATTGGGAGAATCATCCGATCTCCAATATTGGGCATCATGTATCCAATTTCCTGAGGGGAAATCGTGTTTCATGAGTATGAGTGCTCCCCAGAAACAATCCAAGTTACGATGAAACGCATTGCAGAAGAAGCACGAGCCACCGAATACTTATTTTGGGCATCGACTTCGGAACCAGCCTAAAGTAGATTATAGAAAATTAAATAAAATAGGCTACAAAATGTAAACCATTGTGTTAGATTTACTTTCTTTTTTCTTTTTTTTTACAATCAAAAAAATGGGTAACCAGTCCACGGTTAATTTTTAAAAAAAAAAAAAAAAAAAAAAGAGTGGTAAGTTAAGTGTATCGTAATTCTCAATTTTAACTACTCAAGCTTACACGACACGTTTCAAAAAAATTCTTTTATATTATCACTGATACATAAACATAGTACCATATACTATTCCAATACCTACGCAGAAACTCCCTTATAGTTTAATCACAGGAGCTAGATTAAGAATACGTCTTCAAACAAGCTTAATCACATATTTTGGTGAATGCCGATTTTAGGATCAGTAATTCCATCATAGTTGATATTGACCATCCCATATTATAGGGTCTGTTCTTTTTTAGCGTTTTGAAAACAATTTTGAAAATAAATTTTGAAAAAATAGTTTTATAATATAAAAAGTGTATTGAAAATGATGAAATATAATTAAAATATATTAAATTTACTGTTAAAACTAAAACCGTTTTCAAAACGAAATAAATAGAACATGCCCATAATCTCTTTGATCTGACATGAAATATATACATAAGCATCAAATCAACAAAAAAGTTAATGATTAGTTGGCCTGAATATCTTAGTTTAAAAACACATGCACAGGACAGTAAAATGTGCCGCACGCACGACTGGAAAAGAAAAAATAACTAAACAATGTACAATATTTGCACGACAACCACACATCACATGCAAAATTTTACAAAAAATGACTAAATAAAAATAAAAATAAAAATTTTTGTGAAACATATTTATGTTTTCCCTGAATTCCATTGGGCGAACTGCTTTAATTGTAGCTCTTTTAAGTCTTTTCATTTACTGTTTTTTCTTTGTTCATTTGATTTTCTGTATGTTTTGATAGATTTAAACCAATCTGCCAAAGAGAAAGATTTTAGAGAGAGAAAAGATTCAATAGAAAATGGTAGTGATAAAGCAGTTGAGAGTGACCAAGACAGTATTTAAGGTCAATGAGGTAAAATGTACACAGTTGCTACCCCAATTACTCGTAATGTTCAGTTTTTCAAGTCTAATTTAGAAAATTTAATCACTAGTTTATATCTTCATCCAGTTAAATGTATCTTCGTCCTGCTTCATTTACAAAGATTTTGTTTTTATTTACTCATTTTTGTAAACTTATGCGCGCATGTAGTGTGCGGCTATGGTGCGAATAATGTACAATGTCTAGTTATTTTTTTTCTTTTCCTGTTGTGCGTGTGGCACTTTCACTATAAAAAGAAAAATGGAAAATTTGTATTTTTAGTACCAAAAGTTTGGTCTCTTTACACTTTTGGTACTAAACACTTGTCCAGTTGCAAAATTATACTTTATGTTTGGAAATATTGCATTTTTTGTACCAAAAGTTATGTCTCTTTACATTTTTAGTACCAAATGTTTATCCAGTTTCAAAACTTTGTCTATGTTTGAAAAATTCACATTTTTCATGCCAAAAGTTTGGCGTCTCAACACTTTTATGTTTCTATTTTGTAACACTTGTAGTCCATAAACAAGCTATTACCCGTTTTGAATGGTCAAACCAGTATTCAACAATATTTTGGGAGCCTTCTACAAATTTTATATTCATGTAATGTGCCGTCAAAATTATTTTTGAATATTCCATCCATTAAAACGGATGACGTGAAATTTGTTACTCTCCTTAAAAAGTTTACGAAAATGCGATGTGGCACATCATCTTCACCGCTAGCAATAATCCATCCTCCTGATTTATAGCAAATGATAAAAGGATGTACGAACTTGGTGGTACCATAACCAAATATCAAGAGGGGCGAGTCTAGTGAAAGTACATAAATACATTATGCTAAAATAAAGTACATAAATACCAAAAGTATCAAATTAATGCAAAAGTCTATAATTAATGCATTGTTTGTATATAAAAATAATAAGAGTGAACTACCCAAAATGTATCTTTACTTTCCTACCGTGTCAGATTTGGTATAAAACTTTTTTTTTTCCCAAAAATGTCACCATACTTATTTAAATGTGCCAAAAATGTCATATTTAGCTTTTTCTCCGTTAACTTTGATGGAACGCCAAATGTGTGTCAAATTTTAAGGGCATTTTTGTCCATTTGTTTTTAAATTTTATAAGCATTCCTTTCTCCCCCTTCAACACACTACAAGAAAAGTTGCCACTAGTGACACTAGTTTTGTGATATATTTGGATGTGTCACAAATTTTGTTACATTTAGAACTGTCATTAAATTTTATCACACTAATAGGTGTCATTATTTAAAATTATTACATAAGAAAATGTCAGAAAAATTTATTACACTTACAAAAATGTAATTAAATTTGTTACATTTAGAGATGTCATTAAATTTTACTACACTTATAGGTGTCATTATATAAAATTATTACATATTGAAATGTCATTAAAATTTATTATGTTGTTCTGCTGACTGCTTTATTCACTTTTGGGGGTTGTTGATTGGTGCTTTTGGCTGCCTTTACGGTAGAGTTGCTTTTAGTTGTTACATAGTGTTCAATTAGTGGTTCAATAATATAGTTAGAAGACAAAAGCAGAGTTTTTTGTTGGTCCTGAATGTTGCAAAGCTTCCATCTTTGTTGATGACAATTTCTGGCCGAAAATCTTTCCCTCGAACCTCTTCTCCCACCAATGCTCAAGGGCCTCTGCAATGCCCAACTTTGTTTCCCACCATTACCTTAGATTTCGCATTGATATGATCATCACGAGTAGTAATAGTGTGGTTTGTGCTACAATAGAACTACTGTCGAAGTGAGTTCTGTTAGCTTCTGGCTCAATGCTTTCATCTTAACATTTGTAGGGGAAAGAAGTTTAAGGATGTTGCTAGTCCTGAAGTGGGAATAGCCCAGAGCAAAAATCTTTACTCAGCTGCACGAGGGCACTTATAACTACACTTACAAATATAACTAAATTTGTTAATTTTATGGTGTCATTAAATTTTATTACACATATAAGTGTCATTATCTAAAATTATTACATAATAAAATGTCATTAAAATTTATTAAACTTACAAATGTAACCAAATTTATTACATGTCATGGTGTAGCTAAACTTTGTTTCATTACATGTCGCTACCTAAAATTACTACATTATGAGATGCCATTAAAATTTATTACACTTATAAATGTAATACATTTCATATTGTCAAAAGTTTTATTGGAAAAAATGCAAAAGTAGTCCACAATCTTTACCTCTGTTGCAAATGTAGTCCACAATCTTTAGTAAGTAGCAAATGTAGTCCACAATGTATCCATTTTGTTGCAATTTTAGTCCAAAAACAGAAATTGGACCTTGACTAACGGTCAACGGGTTTGACCGTCAGTCAAAGGTGGTTTTGACCTCTTGAAACCACCTTCAAAGATTGTGGACTACTTTTGAAACAAGGGTAAAAATTGTGGACTACTTTTGCAATTTTTCATATTATTTAAGAATAACACATTTATCTTACTTTTAAAGATATTGATAATTTTAATTCCTTTTATACTTATTATATGAGCTTCCCAAGTTACAAAAAATTATGTTACAATTGTATTATATTCATCTCAAATTCGCATTTTTAAAAATTAATTATTCTCTATGTTCCATTAGAAGAGTCCATTTTGAAAAATATTTCTTGTTCTAATGGAATAGTCAACTTTTAAATTTTGATTGTGTAGTATACAATTATCTCATACTTAATAAGTATATGTGAAATCAATAGTGTCAAATTAGTTATTTTAGTTATTGAAAAATTGTAACCCACATACAATTTTCTATTGGAACAAGAAATATTTTTCAAAATATTTTTTAAAAAATTTAATAAGTATTCTATTAAAAAATTGTATTTGTAAAATGTAATAGTCAACTTTTAAATTTTGATTGTGTAGTATACAATTATTTCATACTTAATAAGTATATGCGTGAAATAAATAGTGTCAAATTAGTTATTTTAGTTATTGAAAAATTGTAACCCACATACAATTTTCTATTGGAACAAGAAATATTTTTCAAAATATTTTTTAAAAAATTTAATAAGTATTCTATTAAAAAATTGTATTATTACAAATTTTCCATTGGAACAAGAAATATTTTTCAAAATGGACTCTTCTAATGGAACATAGAGAATAATTAATTTTTAAAAATGCGAATTTGAGATGAATATAATACAATTGTAACATAATTTTTGTAACTTGGGAAGCTCATATAATAAGTATAAAAGGAATTAAAATTATCAATATTTTTAAAAGTAAGATAAATGTGTTATTCTTAAATAATATGAAAAATTGCAAAAGTAGTCCACAATCTTTACCCTTGTTTCAAAAGTAGTCCACAATCTTTGAAGGTGGTTTCAAGAGGTCAAAACCACCTTTGACTGACGGTCAAACCCGTTGACCGTTAGTCAAGGTCCAATTTCCGTTTTTGGACTAAAATTGCAACAAAATGGATACATTGTGGACTACATTTGCTACTTACTAAAGATTGTGGACTACATTTACAATAGGGGTAAAGATTGTTGACTACTTTTACATTTTTTCCAAGTTTTATTACATTTACAGGTATCACTAAATAAAATTGCTATAAAATTATATTTTCGGTGATTATAACTTAGAAGTAGGGTTGTCTTACTTGTCTAAAATTTTTGTGGAATAAAAGTATAAAAAAAAAAAAAAAACACGCACTGACATACTTCTCCTCTCTTCCCCTCCTTTCCTCCGTTCCCCACCTCCGCCCCCACCTCCGTCACCGTCTCCGACTCTTCGCCGTTCTCTGACTCTTCGCCGCCTCGAAGTGTGGCAAAATCTGCTCGGTTTGCCTTTCAATTGCTAAATCCTCTAGCTCCTCGAAAACCTAAATCAATAGCAATTTCTACACTCGTTTGGTTATTTTCACTCTGATTTCCTAATTTCTCCTCTCGTTCAAGCGCTCTTGGCATTCTACGAAGCTGCCATTGCCAGACGAGTGGATTTGAGCATAATTAGTTTTAGAGATATGCGAGGCCGCTTAGGATGTTGATGTCTGCGGAGTTTCATCGCTAAATTGTCTGATCATCTCTCGTCTCACTCACTTGCTTTGAGTAGGCAACAAGTCCACATTGTAATGCTTTCTCCTGAGACTCATTTATTCTCTCTTAGATCTCGAGCTTTTTGATTTTTTTTCTTTCTAATTTTATGTTTGAATCATCTCTGTATATTTCGTTTTTGGATGAGTGTATTTGTGTTTCGTTTTTTCTTGTCATGAACAATACTCATATGCTATGTGTTCATATGCTATGTGTTTCATTCTTGTCATGTCATACTATGTGTTCATTTGATTAATAGGACAATACTCATATACTTATTTGGTCTCTTTTTCTATCGTTTTGGATCACTTATTAAATTGTCAACTATATTATCTGATCAAATTGAAGTGAACTAAGAAGGTCAAATGCTTGAAGAACTGGATTCTACGGTAGATGTTATAACTTGTGCTTGTGGGCTAGTTTTGGAAAGAAATAAATATATCATGATTACACTGTTTTTCAATTTTGTTTTCCTCCGTGCCTCAGATTTTAGACATTTTGAGAATTTAATTCATAGCCTTTGACTACCTTCTCCAGTTCAGTGACCAGTAAAAAAAGAGTTTAAGAAAATAAATTAAAATATATACTAATTATACTTTGTGTTCATACCAAAATTTGTCATTTTTGCTGAAATTTGCATTCAAGAAATGTTGTCCCTCTTCATTTTTTACTTAGTTACCAACACAGTTGCTGCAGTCTTTTTCTTTGTATTAACTGAAGCATTGCACTTAAAGAAATGGCTCACTAATTCACCTTCCTCCATCTCTCGTCTTTTAGTTTTTGTTCTATATTGTAATTTCAGGTTTTTATTCTACTCATTTTCTATTTGATTGCAGGATCCTTTGGTGTGAAGTGCCCTTCTCTTCAAACATTTCTGTCAACATCCCCAACAGCCTCTGCCTCAAGTGCTATTGGTGCCTATAGATACTGGAGCTTTGAGCTTGGATGATACTGAATGCATTGCTTCACTTCTTTTCAGTAGGTTTGTGCTAGAGAATGAACATTGATGGATTTTTCCAACTTTTATATGATATTTTCAAGTGTGTGATAGCTGTTCTTTCAGAGCACTCAATAAATTTGAATTTGATTTTGCATTTTTTGTTATTACTTTTGCTGGGGTGAATTCATTTTTTTTCTGTTAATCAAGTGTATTAATGTAAAGTAGAACCACTATTGTTCTCCGTTTAAAGTTAGCATGACGCTAGTTTGATTGTTTACAAAGTAAGAGTAGGATTTGGCATACTTGAACATGTTGCATTTATACAATGAACCTTGTTTCTATTTAATTTCGATAAGCTATTGCTCATAAAAAGTTATGTACTTGAAATGAAAAGTGATTTTGCAAAATGAAATGAAAGAATTGAATGCTTTAATTGGTGATAATCTGCTCTATCAGAATTGAATGCTTTAATTGGTTATATGATTTTGTACCATCGATAGTTTTTTGAAAATTATTCTTTTTGGTTAATTAATGGGGTTACTTTGCATGTTAACTTTCCTTTTCTTAAAGCATTTTGATCCTGATGTTCAAACTGCACAAATGAGTGTGTGTTTCATGTCACACTCTATTCCTAGCCAAATAATGTATACTCATTGATATGACAATCGGATTTCAATTTGTAACCGTATGACTGATATTTTCTTGTTTGGATATTCTTTAGATGCAGTGGGAGGTGCCAATTGTTAGCCTTAGGAGCAACACTGACCCCTTCGTTGGTCTTGTCTTTAGATGCAGGATTGGTCTCCATATGAAGAAGAAGACAAGGTGTGTTTTGAACCAATTGAGTTCGTGTTTTCAATTTTCAATCACTCTGTTTTGTGTCTACTTCCCTGATTTAGGGCACAACCATATGAGCTTTCTTTTCCAGTTATTCTCGACTTCTTGTTACCTTCCCAACGCCAATTTCTTGATTTATATAATAAATTAATGATGAACATAGGATCATGATCGTCATTTAGAGATAACAAGGTGTGCAAGAGTTCTGCTCTTCCAGTTGTTTTCTTATCACAGTTTTTGAAGCTTAAGCTATATATGAACTTCTTGCTTCTTGAACTTTTCAATCTAGTTCTCATGTTTCAGGCTCTATGTTGTCAAGGACTAGCATTTACGACTAGCAGTTAGTTTCCTGTCTGTTTCTTTATTTCGGGTGGTGAATGTTTTGTTTGATATTACAGAGCTAGATAGGTTTACTTTGAGCTTGTCTTCTCTGTCTACTTATATGCAATTCACGCAGGGTATGTGGGAGAAGATGTAGAATCCACTTTGTGCAAGTTTCTTATGGTAAGGTTTGTGGGAGCTTTTAAAATATTAAAGTATAGCTCTTATTGCAGCTCTTTCCCTTGAATTTCAAATATGTTGCTAAGTAAATCTTTGACATCTAGTGTATGAGCCTATTTTGCTGTTACTAGCTGAGTACCATAACTGGGATAACATAAAATGGTTATTTGGTGGTTTGATTCCTAAAACATCTTTTTGTTAGAGAATTTGAGTTGAGGAGGTTACAAAGGATATTGTATATACATTAGAATCTTTGAATCTGTCCTGAATCTTCCTTATAACATTCACCAAATTTATTCTTATTTTTCATCATTTATTCTTCAATTCGTTTTTGCTCTGTAATTCCTTCTTTATGTCTCAGCTTGTTATAGAAAGTGTTAAATATAAACTTGGATACAGCCTGCTTAGGGGGAGAAAGACAGTGGAGATAGAGCAATTCAATAGGCCAATGCTTCTGTTGAGTTTCATGACAGAAAAATTGTTAATTTGAAGACCAGGTAAGTTGGTTTTTCTAACTATCATAAGAGGGAAAGCAAGTTTAAGTTTCTTTTATATGTTCTAGATAATAGGTCACTCTAAAATCATATTGAATTGGCATCACTTTGTTGCAGTTGAAAATATGCTCAAATCAGGTTCAGATGCTGGCTAAAATAGGGTGAAAAGTATAGTTTCTCTAGAAAACAACCAACAGGAAGAAATAGAAATGTGAGAAAATTAGCTGAGCAACTTAGAGAAAATATAGATGAATCACAATCAAAGGTTGGCATAAACCGTGTGGCCCATGCAGAGATGGAAATAGAAACAGAAAAATAAGGGTGGTTGAAATTTTTCTGCATCCTTTATCAGTTACTGAATTTGTTCTTTTTTGTGATATCATAACTATTAATCTCCTGATGTAACGTTTACTGTCTAGTTAGGCTTATGAGGGAAATGGAGAAAGAGGACCTAGAATATGCAAGGCCGAAGGCTTCTGTCTGAGTCAACAAAGGGAGAATTTGTTTCATCATAAGCTTCGACAGGAAATGAGAGAACACAAGAAAATACTAAGTGCAGCATCTGCCTTGACGGGCAAAAAGAGGTAATTCTTATTATTTCATAGCCTACTCAAGTTTCTTGACTTGGTTTTGGCTGATACAAAGAATGTTTTGTTATGCTCATTGGCAACAATCTGATCTTTGACATCTTGTAGCTGTTGCAACTGAGGATGGTGGCTTTAGCTGAAAGGGAGAGCCTCTATCTCATGGAGACTTCTACATTGGAAGCAACCAATGTGAAAAATGCATTTGAGGAAGCCCTCACACGGACATATTCTATTGTGAGCAAGAAAGTGGTTGAAGTCAATGATGAAAGTGCTACTTCGTCCATTCCTGATGATCAACATCAAAGATGAGGGCTCTACTTCAAAGGGATTTGGGGGCTGTTCAAGCTTAACAAGGAAAAGTTCAAGGATATGTTGCTACTTTTTCCAATTGTTGATTGTATTTTTCAATCCCTTGTGTGGGATGATATATAATTACCCAATCCTAAGCACATTTCCATGAAGTTGGAATTGATAGGATACAAGAAATAGGTATAGTTACCATGTCTTTCTTTAGAAATGTAAAAGAATTTGTACAATTTTTGGAAATAAAAAATTGAGAGTTTATCTTTTAAGATAATAATATAATATCAATTTAGGGTGGTATTTTAAATCAAATTTGATAAATTTGATGGAACTTTGAAACTCGCAATTTGACGTGAAGAGGTCACAAAAACAGTGACACATTTAGATGTCACAATATTAGTTACACATTTAGACATTTTCATGAATAGATGTAATAAATTTAATGACATAGATGTCATAATTTTAATGACACCTTGAGATGTAATAAATTTAATGGCATCTTTAGATGTCATAATTTTAATGACACCTTTAGATGTAATAAATTTAATGACATCTTTAAATGTCATAAATTTAATTACATCTTTAGATGTCATAAGTTTAATTACACCTTTAACTGTCATAATAATAATGACACTTTTATATATCACAAATGTTTTTGTGACATGCATATTAGTTACACCCTCATCAAATGTCACAATTTTTTTTTGTGACATTTATAAATGTCATAATATGTCCAAAAACATGTCACTAGTGGCCTCTTTTTTTGTTGTAAATTACACTCCTCCACCTCCCTCCTCCTCCTCCTTCTCCTTCTTTCTCCTCCTCCTCCTCCTGATGTCTCTTTTATAGTCATAGGAACTCCATATAACACTTTTATAGTTATAGGAACTCCCACGAATTCTTTCAGGCTAAATGAAAAACCCACAAGGGAGAAAAATCTGTTAGTTAAATTCAGCTCCATTCTCAAGATTCATAAAGGATCTACTAAGTGTGTGCAAAGGGGAAGGAAAAATGAATAGCTAGAGTAAATAAGAAATGGCCACTCAGAATGATTCATAAACGCACTGCCATGTAATTATAGGTTCCAACGAACGTATCTTTGAACCATGGAGCTGGCTCGCTTTGCACTCACACCAAAATCTGTAAGTTTGACATCCCCTTTGTGGTTAGCACATACTTCTCTCATGGTGCAAATACACTAGACCTTGCAAAACCTGTATATATAAACATTTCAGATACCCATTTTGCCCTATAATTCAGTGGAACTAAGGCTCTATTCTTTTAGTGACTGCATTGGAAGAATTTTGGTTTGAGAAAGGAATATTTGTTTGGACGGAATTTCTTTTGGGGATTTGTGTAAGAAAGAGAAGAAAAAGTGTAATGATTATGTTATTTTTTAAATTTACATGAATGGAGATCTAGAGGAAATTTTAAATTTTGAATTTAAAATTTAATAAAAAATGAGGTTGTTTCTTTAGGTAAACTTTTGGATGAAAAAGTGATGACTTTTGTAGAATATGATGGAAAAGAACAGAGCCTAAATACATAAAACTCTCATGCACTTCAAATTTCCAACCCGCATACTGGATTACTGATCCAGTACTGTCGAACTCTTCTTCGCCCAAATTGGCATTTGGCTGCGATCGAGGAGGATGAGAAGGAGGAGGAGGATGGAGGCTGACGGCGGTGGAGGAGGAGGAGGAGGAGGAGGAGGGAAGCTGACAGTGGTAGAGGAGGGAGGAGGAAAGTGGAGGAGTGTTGATATGGAAGGGGGAAGGAGAGAAGTGGAGAAAATAATGTTTAAAAAAACTATTCTAATAATTAATGGACAAAAAGGCCCTTAAAATTTGACATGCATTGCGCATTCGTCAAGGTTAACAGAGAAAACACCAAATATGACATTTTTGGCACATTTAAATAATTATAGTGATATTTCTGAGAAACAAAAAAATTTTTGCTACCAAATCGGACAGGGCAGGAAAGTAAAGTTACATTTTGGGCAGTTCACTCAAATAATAAATATTAAATGTGTTGTTTATCCTACGTGTACACGTACGTACATAAGAAAAGAATTTTTGTTGTCTAGAAATAAAGCATATAGGATATTTGAAAATTAACTTTCAAATCAAACATACATACATACATAATATGATTTTCCCCTTTTTGATTTATTAAATGTGCTGGAATTTCGTCCAGTCGCTACTAGTTAATCAAAATTACAAAATCAACAATTAATAGGATTTACAAGATCAATAATTTTGATTAAACTAATGAAGAACAAGAGGGTAAGGATTCAAGATTTACCTTTGGTAATTTGTTCATTGAGGATGTTCTTGTACATCTGTCGACCATTAAAAATAAAAATAGCAAAATGCATTCATGTTATATATATAGATACAGCAAGACCCAATTAAACTGGCATTAACGTAAAAATTAATTAAATTATTCCCAATATAAAAAAGGTAAATAATTAATTAAAATCATCAATTTGGAAACCAAGAACTCTCTCTTAAATTATAATTAATAATAATTCTATACATATATATATATATATAAAATGAGAAATTGATCATAAAATAATAAACCTACCTGGAGGTGACTTTTAACGTGAGAAATGGTTAATCCACTCCCGTTCATCATCGCTAGAAGACCCTTTGGAGTTGCTCCTATATATAACATCCATCAAATCTAAATCCAACCCAGAAAACACAAAATCAAAACAGGAACGCAAAATGTTCACTTCGCTAAGGAATAATTACTTTATGCACCGCCGAGGCGTTGAAGAGATCGCACGAAGTAGTGGGCAAGGTCATGAGTCCATTTTTGGCAAGGCTGTTTGGATCCTGTGTATGGCCTCGCCCTACTTCTAACATTCAATCCACCGTTTCTCACGTTAGCATTTTGTATATTCTTGCTTAAACTGATTGTCTAGCTTTGCAATACCTTCAGGAATTTCTGAAATTTGTTGCATATGAATCTTATGATACAATGAATTTACCATTTATATAATAACCAAATAACGTCACTAATGAACTGGACTAATATTGTCCAAAAAAGGAAGGGTAACAAGAAATAACCAAATCATGTACAACATTCGCACATGCACACCACATGAAAGTGTTTCATGATACCATCGAAGTGTGTGACCTGTTTTTAAAATTCTGATAGCTTGGACCATTTTGTTTCTTTCACTTTCCGTTTGCAAGTGTCCAGCTAATTTGGGGAAAATTCCGACACCCTCACTCCTAGGCTACCCACTCGGAAATTTTCAAATTATTTCAATCTTTTATTTTTCTTTCCATATTACTACTTTTTAAAATTTTTCATTTTTTCGATTTTTTTTTTTTTTTTTTTTTTTTTTTTTTGCTCTTTCATCAAAACAGCAAAATTATTGCATTTGTTCAGTCGGCCATCTGATGAGTATTTGCTTGTTCTCTTCATGGAATGGGCCTGGTGGGCTCGTAGGCCCAACAAGGCTATGACGAGGCAAGGGTCTCACCGAGGAAAAGATTGGCGGGATAAGAAGGAGGAGCTTGTCATCCTCCCGCGATCTGTGGGTGACGATAAGCTCCAATAACAGCTAGCATGATGATTGACTCACTATTACGGAAAGATTGAGGGACGTCAAGATAAGACCTGAAACCAGAGATGCGGATCCTGTGAAAAAAAACCCTCACATTTTTGCCTTCATAAAGCTCTCCCTCAGCAATCCAAGAAAGGAGGTATTTGAATGTTCAATGAACTATAGCGCTTACATTGTTTCTTCCTAATCAACTATCCAAACTTAGGCATACGAGTAATTTCAGAGAATTAGTCCCAACTAAAGACATCAAAAGAGCTGAGCAATCAGTCGCCAAGGCGCAGTTACTCTCTAGGTAAAGCAGCCGTCACCATCAAATTTTACTGTAAACTGAAATTTAATAAGAATTTATTAAATTTGTCGCATATCAAATTAAGGGAAAATTTATAGTGCAGTTCTTGAATTTAATTTAATCTTAAGTCATAAGTTGGCCAATAAGAAGTTGACACCTTAGTAATTGGTTTACCTGCTCAGCAAGTAAACTTACCTGCAAATCATATTTCCATTTATTTATATACACCAATAACTTCAAATATTTATTTTCCCACAAATAGTTGGTGAAAAAAAAAGACCACTGTAAAGATATTTAGGCATTAAAAAAGATTTTTCAAATAGAGAGTCAAAAAAATGGAAATGAATTGACCAAAGCAAACCGGTATAATAATCAAGAAACCTCTAAAAAACAACACAAACCACATATATATATTTTTTTATTTAAGTTCAGGACATAGGATAAAAATTTCCTATCCATCGCCGAGAATAAGTAAGCAATGGGTAATTTATTGGGAGGGAGAAAAAAAAAATTTCGGATCGAATTATGGGTGCCCTTTCACTTACTACTGATTGCCCTCTTGTTTTCAAAGGCTGTCATTTCTCTTAACACGGATTGCCTTCCACCCCAGTTTTTCGACAAAATGAACTCAAAAATATTTTATTATTTCAGCTCGGGACTTGGAAAAAGAATTCCCTATCCATCGCCAAGAATAACTATGCTATGGGTAATTTTCCAGGAGGGACAACACTATTTTTCTGACTGAATTGAACGCTGCTCTTTCTCTTACTACTTATTGCCCTCCTTTTTTCAAAGGCTGCCCTTTCTGTTAATACTGATTGTCCTCCACCCCCATTTTATCATCAAAATGAACTCGAATATCTTTTATTTTAGTTCCGGAGTTGGGAAAAAAGGTTCCAATTCTTCGCTACAATAAGTGAGCTATGGGTAATTTTCTGGAAGCAAGAAAAATATTTTTGGGACCGAATTGAGCGCTACCCTTCCACTTAATACTAATTGCCCTGTATTTTTCAAAGGCTTTCCTTTTTGTTAATACTAATTGCCCTCCACCCCAAATTTTAATCAAAAAGAATTTTAAAATATTTTTTATTTAAATTCGGGACTTGGGGAAAAATTTCCCATCCTTCTCCGAGATTAAGTGAGCTATGGGTAATATTCCGGGAGAGAAAAAAATATTTTTCAGATGAAATTGAGTGCTGCCCTTTCACTTAATACTAGTTGCCCTTATATTTTCAAAGGTTGCCCTTTTTGTTAATACTGATTGCCCTCCACCCAAATTTTTCATAAAAATGAATTCTGAAAAAAAATATTTTTAATTTCAGTTTGGGACTTGGGGAAAAAATTTCCTATCCTTCTCCAAGATTAAGTGAGCTATGGGTAATTTTTCGAGAGCGAGAAAAATATTTTTCTGAGGAAATTGAGCGCTGCCCTTCCACTTAATACTGGTTGCCCTCATTTTTTTCAAAGATTGCCCTTTCTGTTAATACCGATTGCCCTCCACCCCAATTTTTCATCAAAATGAACTCTAAAATATCTTTTATTTAAGTTCGAGACTTGGGAAAAAAAATTCCCATCCTTTACCGATAATAAATGAGGTATAGGTAATTTTCTTGGAGCCAGAAAAATATTTTTCGGACCAAATGGAGCACTGCCCTTCCACTTAATACACATTGCCCTCAGTTTTTCAAAAGCTGCCATTTCTGTTAATACTGATTGCCCTCCGCCCCATTTTTTTTTTTATCAAAATGAACTCTAAAATATTTATTATTTAAGTTCAGGACTTGGGAAAAAAATTTCCCATCCTTCGCCGATAATAAATGAGCTACGGGTAATTTTCCAGGAGCGAGAAACATACTTTTCAGACGCAATTGAGAGTTGCCCTTCCACTTAATACTAATTGCCCTCATTTTTTCAAATGTTGACCTTTCTATTAATAATGATTGCCCTCAACCCCAATTTTTCATCAAAATGAACTCTATAATATTTTTTAATTTAAGTTCAGGATTTGGGAAAAAAATTTCCCATCCTTCTCCGAGATTAAGTGAGCTATGAGTAATATTTCGGGAGCGAGAAAAATATTTTTCAGACGAAATTGAGAGCTGCCCTTCCACTTAATACTAGTTTCCCTCATTTTTTCAAAAGTTGTTCTTTCTGTAAATACTGATTTCCCTCCACCCCAATTTTTCATAAAAAAGAATTCTAAAATATTTTAAATTTCAGTTTGGGACTTGGGGAAAAAAATTTCGTATCTTTCTCCAAGATTAGGTGAAGTATGGGTAATTTTCCGGGAGCAAGAAAAATATTTTTCGGACGGAATTGAGCGCTGCCCTTCCACTTAATATTGGTTGGCCTCATTTTTTTAAAGGCTGTCCTTTCTGTTAATACTGATCGCCCTCCACCCCAATTATTCATCAAAATAAACTTTGAATATCTTTTATTTAAGTCTGAGACTTGGGAAAAAAATTTCCTGTCCTTTACCAATAATAAATGAGCTATGGGTAATTTTCCTAGAGCCAGAAAAATATTTTTGACTAAATAAAGCGCTGCCCTTCCACTTAATAAAACATTGCCCTCATTTTTTCAAATGATGCCCTTTCTGTTAATACTGATTGCCCTCCACCCCATTTTTTCATCAAATGAACTCTTAAATATTTGTTATTTAAGTTCAGGACTTGGGAAAAAATTTCCCATCCATTGCCGATAATAAATGAGCAACGGGTAACTTATGGGAGTGAGAAAATTTTTTTTTGAACCTAATAGAGCGCTGCTCTTCGACTTAATACTGATTGCTCTATTTTTTATCGAAAGCTGCCCTTTCAATTACTATTGATTGCCCTCCACACCAGTTTTTAATCAAAATGAACTCGAAAATATTTATTATTTAAGTTCAGGACTTGGGAAAAAATTTTCCATCCTTCGCAGATAATAAATGAGCTACGGGTAATTTTCCAGGAGTGAGAAACATATTTTTCAGACGCAATTGAGCGTTGCCCTTCCACTTAATACTAATTGTCCTCCTTTTTCCAAAGGTTGCCCTTTCTGTTAATAATGATTGCCCCCCACCCCAATTTTTCATCAAAATGAACTCTAAAATATTTATGATTTAAGTTCGGGACTTGGGAAAAAAATTTCCCATCATTCTCCGCGATTAAGTGATCTATGGGTAATATTCCGGGAGCGAAAAAAATATTTTTCGGACGAAATTGAGCGCTGCCCTTCCACTTAATACTGGTTGCTCTCATTTTTTCAAAGGTTGCCCTTTCCGTTAATACCGATTGCCCTCCACCCCAATTATTCATCAAAATGAACTCTGAAATATCCTTTATTTAAATTCGAGACTTGGGAAAAAAATTTCCTATCCTTTACCGATAATAAATGAGCTATGGTTGATTTTCCTGGAGTCAGAAAAATATTTTTCGGACCAAATATAGCGCTGCCTTTCCAGTTAATACACATTGCCCTCATTTTTTCAAAGGCTGCCATTTCTATTAATATTGATTGCTCTCCACCCCATTTTTTTTTCAACAAAATGAACTCAAAAATATTTAATATTTAAGTTCGTGACTTGGGAAAAATAATTTCACATCCTTTGCCGATAATAAATGAGCTACGTATAATTTCTGGGAGCGAGAAAATTATTTTTTGAACCAAATAGAGCTCTGCGCTTCGACTTAATACTGATTGCAAAAAAATTTCCCATCTTCGCCTATAAGAAATGAGCTACAGGTAATTTTCCAGGAGCGAGAAACATATTTTTCAGACGCAATTGATCGTTGCCCTTCCATTTAATACTTGCTACCCTCATTTTTTCAAAGGCCGCCTTTTCTGTTAATAATTATTGCCCTGTACCTCAATTTTTCATCAAAATGAACTCTAAATTATTTTTTATTTAAGTTCGGGATTTTGGAAAAAACATTTCCCATCCTTCTCTGAGATTAAGTAAGTTATGGGTAATATTTTGAGAGCTTTTCGGACGAAATTGAGTGCTGCCTTTCCACTTAATAGTGGTTACCCACATTTTTTCAAAGGTTGTCCTTTCTGTTAATACTAATTGCCCTCCACCCCCATTGTACATCCAAATAAACTCTAAAATATTTTTTAATAAAGTTCGGGACTTGGGAAAAAAAATTTCCCCTCCTTTGCCGATAATAAATGAGCTACCGGTAATTTTTTGGGAGGAAGAAAAATATTTTTTGAACCAAATAGAGCACTGTTGTTCGACTTAATACTGATTGCACTATTTTTTTTCAAAAGCTGCCCTTTCAATTACTATTTATTGCCCTCCACACCAATTTTTCATCAAAATGAACTCTAAATTATTTATTATTTAAGTTCGGGACTTGGAAAAAAAAATTTCCCATCCTTCGCCGGTAATAAATGAGCTACGCGGAAATTTCCGGAAGCAAGAAACATATTTTTCAGGTGCAATTGAGCATTGCCCTTCTACTTAATACTTGTTACCCTCATTTTTTCAAAAGCTGCACTTTCCGGTAATAATAATTGCCCTTCACCTCAATTTTTCATCAAAATGAACTCTAAATAAATTTTATTTAAGTTTGGGACTTGGGCAAAAAATTTCCCATCCTTCTCAGAGATTAAGTGAGCTATGGGTAATATTCCGAGAGCGAGAAAAATATTTTCGGACGAAATTGAGCTCTGCTTTTCCACTTAATACTGGTTGCCCTCATTTTTTCAAAGGCTGCCTTTTCTGTTAATACTGATTGCTCTCCACCCAAATTTTATATCAAAATAAACTCTAAAATATTTTTTATTTAGGTTTCAGACTTGAGAAAAAAAAAATCTCCCATCCTTTGCCAACAATAAATGAGCTATGGGTATTTTTTCAGGAGCCAGGAAAATATTTTTCAAATCAAATAGAGCGTTGCCCTTCCACTTAATACACATTGCCCTCATTTTTTCGAAGCTGCCCTTTCTGGTAATATTGATTGCCCTCCACCCATTTTTTCATCAAAATGAACTCTAAAATATTGGAAAAAAATCAATAATAGTCCACAATCTTTGCATATGTATCAAATATAGTCCAAATCTTTAGTAATTATCAAATGTAGTCCACAATGTATCACTTTTGTATCAATTTTAGTCAAATTGACAGAAATTAGGGCAAATTAACGGTCAACTTCAATCAAAGAAGAAAAAGATTTTCAGGAAATCTTTTTCCTTAGAAATTTTTTTTTCCTTTTTCTGAAGAAAAAAAGGAAATCATTTTCTTTAGAATTTTTTTTTTTTTGTTTTCTGAAGAAAACGATTTTCAGAAAATCTTTTTCCTTAGAAAATTTTTTTTTTGTTTCTGAAGAAAAAGATTTATTTAGAAATTTATTTGTATAGAATGTTTTATATGTAACTTCTTCCTTATCTCTATTAGGGTTTTACTAGATTATTTGTATGTGAATTCTTAGATTCAAATTTAATGGTGCTGATTGACTTATTTGAACATTTATATAGGTGATGAGCTTCTCTCGAACTCGTTTCCAGACAAGGAGCTTGAGAAAGGTATCCTCTGGGAAGTTGAAGGAAAGGTGAGCTTGATTTTATCTATCTTATAGAAAGAGAGTTTGTATTGAGAAATCTTTTTTTTTCATAAACAAAAAAAATATTTCTAAAGAAAAAGATTTCTTGAAAATCGTTTTCTTCAGAAAAAGGAAAAAATTTCTAAAGAAAACGATTTTCTGAAAATATTTTCCTTCAGAAAAAGGAAAAAAAAAATTCTAAATAAAACGATTTTCTTAAAATCTTTTCCTTCAGAAAATGGAAAAAAAATATTTCTAAAGAAAAGATTTCCTGAAAATCTTTTTCTTCTTTGACTGACGGTCAACTAAGTTGATGTTAATTTGCCCTAATTTCCGTCAATTGGACTAAAATTGATACAAAAGTGATACATTGTGAACTACATTTGATACTTACTAAAGATTTGGACTACATTTGATACATATGCAAAGATTGTCGACTATTATTGATGCTTTTTCCCTAAAATATTTTTTTTTTAATTTCCGGACGTGGGAAAAAAATTTCCCATCCTTCGGCTTGAATAAGTGAACTATGGATAATTTTTCCAGGAGCGAGAAAAATATTTTTCGACCCAAATAGAACGCTGCTTTTCAACTTAATACTGATTGGCCTCTTGTTTTCAAAGGCTTCCCTTTCAATTACTACTAATTGCCCTATACACCAATTTTTCATCAAAATGAAATTGATAATATTTTTTTATTTCAATTCGAGACTTGGGAAAAAAATTTCATATTCTTCGCCTTGAATAAGTGAACTATGTGTAACATTCTGGAAGCGAGAAAAATTTTTTTGGTCCAAATAGAGCACTGCTCTTCGACTTAATACTGATTTCTCTTTTTTTTCCAAAAGCTGCCCTTTCAACTATTACTGATTGCCCTCCACACCAATTTTTCATCAAAATTAACTTGAAAATATTTTTTATTTCAATTCGAGACTTGGGAAAGAAATTTCTTATCCTCCTCCTTGATTAAGTGAACTATGGGTAGTTTTCCTAGAGAGAGAAAAATACTTTTTGGACCAAATAGAGCGCTCCCCTTCCACTTAATACACATTGAGCTCATTTTTTCAAATACTATCCTTTATGTTAATACTTATTGCCCTCCACCCCATTTTCATCAAAATGAACTCAAAACTATATTTTATTTAAGTTCGAGACTTGAGAAAAAAAATTTCCTATCCTTCGCCTTGATTAAGTGAACTATGGGGAATATTCCGAGAGCGAGATAAATATTTTTCGGACCAAATAGAGTGCTGCCCTCCACTTAATATAGAATGCCCTCATTTTTTCAAAGGCTGCCATTTCTGTTAATACTGATTGCCTTCCACCCCATTTTTTCATCAAAATGAACTCTAAAATATTTTTTATTTAAGTGCGAGACCTGTGAAAAAAATTTCCCATCCTTTGCCAATAATAAAAGAGCTATGGATAATTTTCCAGGGCCTAGAAAAATATTTTTCGCACCAAATTGAGTGCTGTCCTTCCACTTAATACACATTGCAGTCAATTATTCAAAGGCTACCCTTTCGTGTAATACAGATTGCCCTTCACCCCATTTTTTCATCAAAATGAGCTCTAAAATATTTTTTTATTTAAGTTCGGAACTTGGGAAAAAAATTTCCTATCCTTCGCCTTGATTAAGTAAACTATGGGTAATTTTTCGGGAGGTAGAAAAATAATTTTTGGACCAAATAGAGCGCTGCCCTTCGACTTAATACTAATTGCCTTTTTTTTTCAAATGCTGCTCTTTCCCTTACTTCTAATTGCCCTCTACACCAAATTTTCATCAAAATGAAATTGAAAATAATTTTTATTTAAATTCCAGACTTAGGAAAAAATTTTCCTATCCTTCGCCTTGAGTAAGTGAACTATGGGTAATTTTTCGGGATCGAGAAAAATATTTTTGAACCAAATAGAGAACTGCTCTTCGACTTAATACTGATTTCCCTTTTTTTTAAAAAAAAGACTCCCCTTTCAACTACTACTGATTGTTCTCCACACCAATTTTTCATCAAAATTAACTTGAAAATATTTTTTATTTCAATTTCAGACTTGAGAAAAAAGTTTCCTATCCTTCACCTTGAGTAAGTGAACTATGGGTAATATTCCAGGAGCGAGAAAAATATTTTTCGGACCAAATGGAGTGCTGCTCTTCCCCTTAATACAGATTGCCCTCATTTTCTCAAAGGTTGCCCTATCTGTTAATACTGATTGCTCTCCCCCCATTTTTTCATCAAAATGAACACTAAATTATTTTTTATTTAAGTTCGAGACTTGGGAAAAAAATTTCACATCCTTTGCCGATAATAAATGAGCTATGGGTAATTCTCCGGGAGCCAGCAATATATTTTTCGGACCAAATATAGTGCGGCCCTTCCACTTAATATTGATTGCCCTCTATTTTTCAAAGGTTGCTATTTTCCTTAATACTAATTGCCCTCCACCATAATTTTTCATCAAAAAGAATTCTCAAATATTTTTTTATTTCATTTCGGGACTTGGGGAAAAAAATTCCTATCCTTTTCCGAGATTAAGTGAGCCATGGGTAATATTACGGGAGCAAGAAAAATATTTTTCGGACAAAATTGAGTGATGCCCTCCCACTTAATACTGGTTACCCTCATTTTTTCAAAGGATGTCCTTTCTGTTAATACTGATTGCCCTCTAGCCTAATTTTTCATCAAAATGAACTCTAAAATATTTTTTTGTTTCAGTTGGGGGTTCGCCTTGATTAAGTGAACTATAGGTAATTTTGTGGGAGCGAGAAAAATATTTTTCGAACCAAAATAGGGCGCTGCTCTTCGACTTAATACTGATTGCCCTCTTTTTTTCAAATGATGCCTTTTCAATTACTACTGATTGCCCTGTACACCAATTTTTCATCAAAATGAAATTGAAAATAATTTTTAATTCAATTTGAGACTTGGGAAAAAATTTCCTATTCTTCACCTTGATTAAGTGAACAATGGGTAATATTTTGGGAGCAAGAAAAATATTTTTCGGACGAAATTGAACGTTGACCCCACTTAATACAGATTGCCCTCATTTTTCCAAAGGCTACCATTTTTCTTAATACTGATTGCCCTCCATCCCAATTTTTCATCAAAATGAACTCTAAAATATATTTTTATTTCAGTTGGGGGGTTGGGAAAAGATTTCCCATCCTTCACCATGATTAAGTGAATTATGAGTAATTTTTCGGGAGCGAGAAAAATATTTTTTAGACCGAATTGAAGGTTGTCTTCCCAATTACAAAGGCTGCACTTTTTACCCATTCTTACTTCTCCTGCACAGTATTATTATTTCCAAATTGAGTATAATGATAAAGCACACAGCTTTTTCATCCAACAACCAAATGCATCTTCCTTCAAGGTCTGAACTGTCCTTACTGTAAAAAAAAAAAAAGTTTCCTTTTTACAAGAAGTTATCTTATGGGGACAAATGAATGACCGCACCAGATCAAATCATATTTTCTGAATACATGTAAAATCTAAACAGTGCTTGTATTGATATTTACATCTTCAAGAAAACATCCACAAGCAGCTGGAAAACGGAGTAGAAAGGACAAAGCTAAAACCAAAGCAGACAAAATTGAAAATGAAATCTCAATCACAAATAGAAGTGAAAAGTGTCCCCTATACCTTCCGGAAATATTCAAGTGCCTCATAACTGATCTTCCACAGATCTGTACAGAGCTGCACTCCAGTTAGAAGAACCCCACGTCGCTTTTCTTTCACCAAAGAAGCAGCATGGTTCATAAAATTTCCTGCCAAATCCGGAAGTTTCTTCACAATTTTGATGGCACATAATGCTGCCTACATACAGATAGAATTGAGTAAACAAAAAGTAATCTTCGAGTAAAATAGATAATAAACTTTGACTATTTAAGCCAAAATAACAAGGCATTAAACAGACGAAACTTACAAAGGATCCATTGGCAGTACTCAATTATCAAACAGATATGAGTGTCTGGAAAAGTAGGTTAGTGAAACTCACGCCCTAAAATTGCACAGGACTTGGTTTTTGTAAGTGCTTGAAGTTTTAAAATGCAGAAGAAAACAAAGACATTGAAGATACAAGCAAGCTTAAGGAAACATTATCATCAAAGGCATGTTTTTCATTCAATTCTGGAATCACTTGTCTTTTTCTAACCTGAAATAAAGCATAGAGGGCAGGAAGGAAAGGGTAGTCCAACATGTCTAAGATCTCTCTTTCTGCACAAGTCCTGTGAACCTACAACAAAACAAGATGGGGAATTTAGCAGGAGCCAGAAATTCTGAAAGGAAGTTGACTTTTCAGGCAAATTAATTTTAATAACCTTGTTTCTATTGAGCATCATCCCCTTATCCACCGCTTTCATAGCAAAAAACTGATCAGTGCCACTAAGTTCCACCAAAAGCACACTGCATTCAATCTGAGTGAGTAACCTTGGCTGAAAAGAGAAGTAATGCAAAAAGTATAATTTCCTGGTAGAAAGTAGATACTGATTCTGGGCAAGTCCCATGATTAGAAGTTAGTTTAAGAAATAAGATCTTGTAAACAAGAAATAAGATCCTGTAAACAAATACAGACCTGCCGGTATCACCAGATCGCAAAGGTTTTACAGGTCTAAAGTGTTTCAAGCCCATTGGTTCGCCATTATCAAGAATCTGCAATCAAGATCAGAACAGAGAATCAATGGTGCATTCACTACCAGGGTTCAAAATTTTAAATACAGATAAAACAGTTCTTAAGAACAACTGAGCAGCACCACAAGTGATAAAAATATTATTATTTTGAAGCCTTTTGAATAGCTTTCCAAGCTGCAGAGTCTCTTCTGTGTGGTTTTGGATGAACAGCTTTCGAATGGCCTGCCCACAAATCCTCTGGTTTCTGAAACCACATTGACCAATATAATGTAATCATGAGTCCAATGATACAATACAACATTCAAAACTCCTCATCACATTCTACTACATTTTTTATTTTTGAAACATTACTGTGTTGGCATCCAGAAGTTCTCTGACTGCTTCACCAACATTCTCAGCAGTTTCTGTCACCTGGTTAATGAAGCCAACAAATAAAGTCTAAACTGTCAAATTCAAGTTAAACTACAAAACCATAGCTAAATCCTGCAAGTACTGATTAACTTGCAAACTATAGTTTTGGAAGCCCTTCTATGTTTTCCCACTCAAAAGCTCTAAAACTATATAATATTGGAAAATAAATTATAATAAACTATAAGAAGAAGGGTTCAGAATAAAGACCAGTTTAGCCCCCTAGTTTGCGGGCTGTTTCATCAGGGATGCAATTATGAAGCGGCTCAACATGCTGACTCCCATTTAACTGTACTCCAATGAAATATTTAATTCCCTATTCATGCAAATTTGGACAGAAACAAAAGGTGACCTTTTAAAAGTCCAACAACTCCCAAGCATCTGAATAACTCAAAACTCCAAAGAAGCCAAACTGGGATGGAGGAACACCATCTGAAAGCCAAAAAGAAGATAAAAATATACAGACCATCTCCCTAACCAGAAACATTATCAGCAGTTGAAATCAAAGTAATAATATCATACAAATATAAACAACAAACTTACCTTTAACTTGCCCTAGTCACTGTGAATCTTCAGCAACGGAGTGAAGCTCTTGTACAACCTATCCCAGCCCTTGCGCCTTAGATAGACAAAAAAGAGGAACATCAAGCTGGAGCAAATTAAAAAATTAATTTTCAAACACAGCACAAAAAGAAACAAAAAGAGAGAAGAAAGAGGAAAAGATCCCAATACATCTGGCTGGGAAAAAAACATATTAGATGAAAGAGTGAAAATTTTAAGCATTTTTCGAAGCAGCCAGCAATTAGACACAATAATACATTAAAATCTAACACAAAACAGGCCATGGACAAAAAAATCAGCCAGCAAGATTGAAGAAAAAGGGGAAAAACCGTAAAGAAAAAACCCAAAAGGTTATACCTTTTTTCTTCCATATTCTTTTCCTCTGGAATTCAAAAAAGTCAAGAGGAAGACGTAAGAGGCTTGGGTCATCTGCATCTCCAACTTCCAGTGTCACTGTGACATTTGACTGTCACTGTGGCGGTATTTTTCTTCCCAAATTCTCCATCATCAGTTTCCACAACAGCTTGAAGAGGCATAAAAAAGTGCAGCCAACATCGGTTGAAAAAAAAAATTCAGGAAATGCCCTGAAAATCAGAAGAAAAAAATAATCCTAATTCTTCTCATTTAGTCCTCTGAATATGCAGAGACAAGGCAAGCCGACAACAAACTGTAGAGAGCAAAGACAAAAAATTCAGCTAAAGATATAAAAAGAACTAAAAGAGAAGGGAAAAAACAAATATATGTTTACCTTTGATTTATGAAGCATTTCTGAAGTAGCATCCTTCCACATGGATAAATGAAACCCAAAACTGAAAATGAAAAATAAAAACAAGCAAAAGCAGTGAAGAAGACGGAATCAGTTTAAAAGCCGGAAAACACTTATTTTTATCCTCTTCTCTCCTTCTCATCATTCAGAACCATAATAGAATCAACAACATAAAATAATGACTAAAGCAGCATTAGGCAAAAAGGGGAAAAAAAAAAAAAAAAAAAAAAAAAAAACCCACTGGAAAAGCAGGAAAAATATAGAGAGAAGTTAGAGCAGATGGATAAGTAAAAGCCATGTAAAGGAAGCTAACCTTTAAAGGTTTTCTTGGCTTTGCCATCCTCCTTCTTTCATTAATCTCTCATCTTCTTTCTTTTTTCTCCATATTGAGCTTCTTTAATCCTTGCAATGGTACTGTCAACCACCAAAAACAAAAAGGAAAAAAAAAAAGGTACACCAGGGGTAAAAATAAAATAAAATCAGAACCGAACTGCTCTTGTGATAACAAAAAAGTCGTCACTGATCTTGGGACATCAATAAAGGCATTCACTTTAAACTTAATTATTTTAGTCTTATTTAAGTTTATGAGCAGAGTAGTTTTGCATGAGACCCCTTGCTGACACTATTACAATGTTGAGTTAAATTCAGGGTTCTTTTCCTTTCCTCATAATCACAAACATATAAGCATCAAGAATTTGCTAATAAGTAAGATAAATAATAGAAAAGCCTTAAAAGGACAGCATCCTCGAATTTCAACAGGGTTATCTTGATTTTTTCCATTCTTGACTCATTAAAAACAAAACACAAAAACATCATGAGAAGACAAATTACACTGTTTCTAAATGAGTAACACCAGGAACTTGGCTTCTTTTGGGCATTTTATCAAACACTTCATTCGCGCAAGAGTTGAAGAACTCAATAATTCTAGAATCAACCAAACAAATTACTCAATTTTCTGTGAAATTTAATCAAAATAGGTACTACTCCACACTTAATTCGTAATCATCAATTCCTATACCATTTATAGCAGGCAGTAATATACTCACAAGGTGAAATCCCACTTCTTTTCCTTATTTTAAAACTGGGCAGTGAGGGAGAATGAGAGCAGAATCACATTATAGATAATCTTCCAATACACAATCACTATCAAAGCAAGAAATTAAATAAACGAGTTTGTTCTTACCTTGTAAGCTTCGCCTCTAGCTCACTTCGACACCCTCACTTTCTTCTGTTCGGATTCACTTTCTTCCTTTCACTCTATCGCCGAACAAACCAAACAAAAGCTTTATTTAGGGGAATTGTTATGTGAGTGGAAGTTACTCACTTTGCATGAGCAATGGAGGAACCACAGGAAAAAAGTGCTCTTTGTTTGGGGGTGATCGGTGAGTAAGCAGGAGCAATGGAGGAAACAAGGGGGGGGGGGGGGGGAAAAAAAAAACCCTCTCGTGGGTGATCCATGAAGTTTACCGGGAAGGGAGGAACCGATGAAATTCAAAATTAAATAAATAAATAAATATACAAAACAATAGCAAAACATACTCTAACAAGTAACATGTCATCCCTTATTTTTTCAAAAGTTTCCATCCTATTTTTATTAGTCATTGGATTAGATTTAACGGTTGTGATTGATTTAA
The DNA here is from genome assembly GCA_016801395.1 of Leptodermis oblonga. Lineage (NCBI taxonomy): Eukaryota > Viridiplantae > Streptophyta > Magnoliopsida > Gentianales > Rubiaceae > Leptodermis > Leptodermis oblonga. The sequence goes on along the minus strand of CM028754.1, from coordinate 9,007,382 downwards.
CTACACCTTCAGTTAATTTAGCTAACTGGACTACAAAGGCTCCCAATATTTTGATACACTGAACTTACCATTCACACTACAACCACTTACCATTCACACTATAACCAAATAATGTCGCTATTGAATTGGGTTAATATTGTCCCAAAAATGAAGGGTAATAAAAAAAAAAAACCAAACAGTTAATGTACAACATTTGCACGCTAGCCGCACGCCACTTGCAAAAGTCTACAAAAGAAATTAATATTTTTTGCGAAACATTATTATTCATCATGGTGGGCATAGGGGAGAGCTTTCAGAGAATTCTAGTTCTTTAACTTCAAGAACATTTTAGCGCATGTTCTTTAGCAAGGTTTGAAACCTGGTTTTGGTTGGTTTTGGTCTTCAAACCCAAAACCAAACCAAAACTAATGTTCTGCACCTATGTTTGAAACCCATTCTCAAACTTTTTTTCTCCCAAAATCTCTTCACTCATCTTCTTCACTCCCACCCACACTGCCGCCGCCGCCGCCGCCACAAAAAACACACTGAAGCTCTCTCTCTTGTTTAGCTGCGATTGGAGTTTTACACACAGTGTGTGGTCAAAGGCCGGCGGTTGGAGGAGTTCTTCGGATATTCTTTGCTGTTCAGCATTCGCTATCGGTCGATTGCTAGCTGCTTCCACCCTAAGCTTTTACGTGGTTTAGATTTCGGGAGGAAAAAAGGCTGAAAACCCTAGGTGTAGATGTGCTATTGTCATTCCCCTTTTTTTGTTCTAGTGTGCATTTTGTAGGTTTATTTGGACTAAAGATGCTATTTATTTGTTGTATGTTCTTCTGAATGCGTTCAAATTCCAACTACGTTCTTTTTTCATTTATTAATTTTTTTGTGTTTCCAGTGGCCATTTATTGCCACCGGTGTACAAGATATGTACATTGATTGATGTCGTGGAAGTGGTTATGTCGATAAGGGCACAAAAACTCATTTTTTGTAAAAAAAATAGGTAATCAAAGCCTTTGAATTGAGCAGGGATTTTAGCTATTGTCTTGCATTAGATTTTTTTTTTCTCTTTTTTTTTTTAGGGGGAGAGAGGGGGGGGGAGAGGGGGGCCAGGGACAAGGGGCTGGGGTTGAGAATTAGTTAATGTTGCTTGGATTTATTCGGTGAATATTAGTGGCTGAAGTGTGGGGTATGGTCTGAGGGGCAAATTAAATAAAACTGATAAACAAAGTAGCATAGCGTAGCATCATGAATACCGTTACCTATTCAATTCCTCTTTGTTATGTTTGTTTCCTTATTAGATGCATCTGCGGAAAAAAAAAAAAAAACCTTAAGAAACCATGCGAGCTGCTTTTTATTCATTTTGTGCGATTTAGTAATACTTTCTGAAATTTTTCGCATATTGAATCTTAGGATACACTAAACTTCCCATTCATACTATAACAAAATACTATCGAATTGGGTTAATATTTTCCAAGAAAGGAAGGGTAACAAAATATAACCAAACAATGTACAATATTCGCACGGCAGCCGCACGCCACATGAAAATGCTTACATAAATAAAAAGGAAAGAACATGTTGGAGGAGTTTCTATGGAGGTTGTAGTATAGATTAATCAAAACATGGGGAGGGGTATTGGAATAGGAATGAATGAGCTTACTTAAGAACGTGCATGATATCTTGAAGGGAGTTGAACAACCATATCTTTTACTCAAATTGCATGTGGTTAGGCTTTTATTTTAGAAGTCTTTTTGCATCTTCATATTATTTTCCTCTAATAGACTGAGCTTGCATGTTTTGCTCAGATTCATAGAGAAATCAAAAGAGCACAACTCCCCTTTCTTCCAGGGGAGATTGAAATTTAGTTTTTAAAGTATCGCTTTTGGTCATATTTATATTAATTTAATTATACATAACTCTATTTGACTTTTTTTTTTCTTTCTTTCATTTTTTTTAACTGATATTTTTTTTCTTTATGATTACATAAATTAAAGTCTTTTTTTTTTTAACAGTCATCAGTCAAACTCTAGTTTCTTTTTTTTTTTAATTAAGAGTGGGATTGGTTACCCATTTTATTGATTGCGTAAATAAAGGAAAAAGAAAATAAAAGCAGGATAAATCCCAACGTTTACATTTTGTTGCCCAACTTGTTGAATTTTTCATAATCTATTTTGGGCTGCTTCCGAAGTTAATATTCATAGAACTTTTAATTCGAGCTTTTGAGGCTTCTTTTGAGCTTTTGAGGCTCTAGTTATTTAAAATCAAATGGTAGTTTTTAAATTAAATATTAACTTGGTAAGTTATGTCATTTACATATTTTCATTATAAAAAAATCCATTAATGATTTTTATCTTGTTATATAATTTTTATGAACCATATATAGCTTTTCGTTGTAAAATTATTTAAGTTTTTGCATACATATATATTAAAGGCTACTGTTATTGGTAGAGCAAAAATTAGGATCGAGAGCAATAATTTAACTTTATGCCTAGATTGCCCTTTGTCCTTCTAACCTATCTCTCTCTCAAATCCACGGTCATCTCTCTGTACAAACTAAACTGTCTTCACCATCATTCTACTCATTCACAAATCCTCCACCATCAATACTATTCTCCGACTATTGTTTGCTACAAATAGTAGGAATTCCATTTTTAAAAGAACCCATCCATCAAATTCTGAAGCGAGTTACAAAGGTAGAAAAATGGAGAGTTCATATTTGGTTGAAATTTTCATCAAACAGACCATAAACTGAAGGCATAAATTTTCAATGAATGTTTCTTTTTTTTTATTCTCGAATCTATCTTGTTCATGAATGGTTGGGAGTATTTGCTATATCAGTCCTTTTTTAACATATAAAATGTCATCTCTTTAGAATTTTGAAGTGGTTTAATGATTTAGCCTTTTCAATCTATCAATAATTGTGGGTTTTTTGTTTTCCAGAAGTTCTGTTTGACGAAAGATTAAAGGAGTAGCAGCAATACAGGCTGACTGTAGAATCAAATTGAAGATGGAAAAAATAATAATTTTGTGCACTGTATTACTTTTGCGTCCAGCTTCTGGCAAATGCTTGGTGCACGGCCCGATAGTCTTGCGCAAATGGGTAATTTCTGGAACAATGGGATCTGGGCAGTGAAAAGATGAAGAGCACCACCTGAGAAATAAGGCAGTGATCCACTTCTCCTTCAAGATAACAATGCATATGCTGCCATTGAAAATTATGTCGTTATATGATGAAATGTAGCTCCCGTTTGGACAACTACTTGAAAAACATTTTTAGTGTTTTAAGAGTATAAAAAACTTTAAAATTGTGTTTGGACATTAAAATACACTTTTTGAACTACACTTTCAATATGTTTTATAAAATACTTTAATAAATTTAAAAGTGTTTTTTAAGTAAAACTCGCGGGTCGACCTGACCTGCCCCCGATCCTCCCCTAACCTCAGACTCACCCCGACCTCGCCCCGGCTCATACCCCATACCCGCACCCAAACTAACCAGTATACAGCCGGCCCGCACCCAGCCCGACCCAACCCTCACCCAGCCCGACCCAACCCTACCCGGCCCGGCTCGACCTAACCCAACTTGCCCCGACCTTGGCCCCACCCCCTGCCCACCCAAAAGAAAAAAACAATGGTTTATATACATTAAATATAATTTTTATATAATTTTCCGCATCAATCATAATTTAAAAATATTTTTTTTCGAATACTTGTCCAAGCATCTTTTAAACTATTTCGAACTAAAAAAATATTTTTATAAAATACTTGTCCAAACACATATGTCATTGAAAGAAACTTCGAAAATATATTTTATAAAATATTTTTGAAGTACTTGTCCAAACGGAGCCTTAATTTTATTTTTCGTCTTCAATGCAACCTTTCTGGATGTTTCTTAATCCTTCACATAGGCTGGTAGTTAATTAGTTTTTGGAGGGAGATAATAATAGTTTTCCATAGAATTTAGAAAATAATCACTGGAGGAAGAGGAAGAGCCGAAGAGGAGATGCAGAATTGCAGAGAGGTTGAAACTTCACACTGCCAATTCGAAAAGGGAAAAAATGCAAAAGTAGTCCACAATCTTTACCTCTGTTGCAAATGTAGTCCACAATCTTTAGTAAGTAGCAAATGTAGTCCACAATGTATCCATTTTGTTGCAATTTTAGTCCAAAAACAGAAATTGGACCTTGACTAACGGTCAACGGGTTTGACCGTCAGTCAAAGGTGGTTTTGACCTCTTGAAACCACCTTCAAAGATTGTGGACTACTTTTGAAACAAGGGTAAAGATTGTGGACTACTTTTGCAATTTTTCATATTATTTAAGAATAACACATTTATCTTACTTTTAAAGATATTGATAATTTTAATTCCTTTTATACTTATTATATGAGCTTCCCAAGTTACAAAAAATTATGTTACAATTGTATTATATTCATCTCAAATTCGCATTTTTAAAAATTAATTATTCTCTATGTTCCATTAGAAGAGTCCATTTTGAAAAATATTTCTTGTTCTAATGGAATAGTCAACTTTTAAATTTTGATTGTGTAGTATACAATTATCTCATACTTAATAAGTATATGTGAAATCAATAGTGTCAAATTAGTTATTTTAGTTATTGAAAAATTGTAACCCACATACAATTTTCTATTGGAACAAGAAATATTTTTCAAAATATTTTTTAAAAAATTTAATAAGTATTCTATTAAAAAATTGTATTTGTAAAATGTAATAGTCAACTTTTAAATTTTGATTGTGTAGTATACAATTATTTCATACTTAATAAGTATATGCGTGAAATAAATAGTGTCAAATTAGTTATTTTAGTTATTGAAAAATTGTAACCCACATACAATTTTCTATTGGAACAAGAAATATTTTTCAAAATATTTTTTAAAAAATTTAATAAGTATTCTATTAAAAAATTGTATTATTACAAATTTTCCATTGGAACAAGAAATATTTTCAAAATGGACTCTTCTAATGGAACATAGAGAATAATTAATTTTTAAAAATGCGAATTTGAGATGAATATAATACAATTGTAACATAATTTTTTGTAACTTGGGAAGCTCATATAATAAGTATAAAAGGAATTAAAATTATCAATATTTTTAAAAGTAAGATAAATGTGTTATTCTTAAATAATATGAAAAATTGCAAAAGTAGTCCACAATCTTTACCCTTGTTTCAAAAGTAGTCCACAATCTTTGAAGGTGGTTTCAAGAGGTCAAAACCACCTTTGACTGACGGTCAAACCCGTTGACCGTTAGTCAAGGTCCAATTTCCGTTTTTGGACTAAAATTGCAACAAAATGGATACATTGTGGACTACATTTGCTACTTACTAAAGATTGTGGATTACATTTGCAATAGGGGTAAAGATTGTGGACTACTTTTACATTTTTTCCATTCGAAAAGGATCTGATAGGTTGTTTGACTCATTAAGGTCAATTTAGGAATAAGCATAATTTATTGATCTGGATCCTAATTGTTGCTTTGGTAATAAAAACATTTGCCATATTAAAAACTAATGCAATTGTAAAATTGTGCACTTTCAATGTTTGATCATTTATATCAACATATTTATCAAACAATACCATTTTGTTAAACATTTTGAATTAGATATTGCTAAATAATTCTCTAGGATTTTGATTTAGATTTTAAAAAATTAAATTTAATCGAACATGCTTTTAGTCTCTTTGATTATCATGGTAAGGTACTACTCTCAACAAAATCCAGTGTTATATATGATTAACTAGCCTATATATCCATAGATCAATTTAAATAAAAACTTTTTAGAAATGTTTTTGAAAGGAAAAAAAAAAGTAAAAGTATAATATAAATGTAAAAATGTGTATTGAAAACATGGTTAAATTATTACAGAATATAAAATGTAAGGCAGAAAACAAACCGAATTAAATATGAGTTGACGTAGAGGGCCAGTTAATTGTGATTTTTTTTCTTTCGAGACAAAAATTGTGAATTTTCTTTGGGCGAATTACATCTCCCCTCTGATGTTTGGCTAAATTATAAAATCACTCTCCTAGTTTGGTTAAATAACAAAAAAAAAAAAAAAAAAAAACCCTCTTGACCAGTTACCGAGTTACAATTTCCCCTATGAGATTTGATTTTAGTAAATTACAACCCTCTAAGATGTAAGTAAATTACAAAATCACACTCCTAGTGCGGTTAAATAACAAAAAAAATTTCTTTTGATCAGTGAGCGAGTTATAATTTTCCCTCTGAAGTTTGGGTAAATTATAAAAGCACCCTCATAATTTGGTTACAAAGAAAAAATTCATTGACTGGTGAGTGAGTTGCAATTTTCCACCTAAGGTTTGGTTAAATTACAAAGCGATCATCTTATTTTGACTGTAAAATTGACTCATTACAAAATCAAATAATGACACAAACAATTATATACTTGGGAAGACTAAACCCCCAGGGTGAAAATTGGATCTCGCCCTATGGTCAAGGGAGGTTTTTGTTATTTAAACAAACTAATAGGGTAATTTTGTATTTTACTCAAACCTTAAGGGGGAAATGTAATTCAACCTTTTTATTTTAGAGATATTTATGCATTTGCATTACAAAGCATTCTCAAAATATGATAAGTATTACATAAGTAAATAAAATAGACGGACAAATTGTATCTTTCTGTACATTTGCCAAATTACATCTCTAGGCTTGTGAAGGCCAAAATATTACTTTTTTATGGGTTAGAGAGGAATTAGATTGTAATTTAAAGATAGTGTCCTCCTGCACCACAAATCGTCCCTACCTAGCAGCACTGAAAGAGGAAATCACCGTCGGATACGATCCACCGAGTAGCGGCAGCACCGCAAGGTCACAGTGAGTTTAAAACAGCCTTTCCTTTGGTTATTTTGTGTCCTACATTGTTTCTTCCAAACCCTGCTTTTTTTTTTTCCCCTATTTTTGGGTTACACAGTGAGTGCATTTCTTTCAGACAGTGATCTTGAACCAGATTTAGATAATGTGAAACTAAAAATATGGCTCTGTCTTTTGCCTTTTTTGGGAATTGTGGTTGTTATTTTTGCAGTGGCTTATGGTTCTTTAGGGTTGGGTGTGGTGCTTAGTTACAGTGGCTTATGGTTCACTATTCTGCTGAAATTGGATTCTTCCTATTGAATGGCCTTCATAAACGCTCAACTTGTGTTCTTCTTCTAATATGATTTAGGTGTGATAAAGATTTTATTCATCACAGGGGCTGCTCAAATGGGGTGAATATTTTTTTCTTTATTTTCCTCTTTTATTCTTTGGACTGTTTCAATCTACATTGGAGGCAGCTTTCCTTTCAGATATATTGAACACCCATTAACACTATACAACATTGATTTCTCTTTTCAATTTTATTTGCTAACCATTACCTTTTGTATGTACCATAGAATTAAGCTGGTCTCATAACAATTATCTACAAAGAGAAGTACTTTTTGAATATGATCTCTTAGATGACAGTGTTAAATTAACAAGCTTCATGTATAGTTATTCTCAGGAAAAGAACATGCATGATTTCTATCATTTACTGATTGTCTCTCTGTCATCTTTTTTTTTTTTTTTTTTTCCAAGTGGCTAAGGCTCTGTTTTTCATTTTACTTTTCCATTTTGAAGTTTATGGATTCTGTTTTCTTATGGTTTTTGGAAGGCAGTTGCATCCCGTTGTTATTCATGTTGTAGGAATGTGTTTTGGTTAAGAATAACATAGAGCTGTTGCTTAAAAGACTACTTATAGGGGATAAGGATAACCTAATTAAGGCTCAAATTTATATTATTAAACAGCCTATCAATCAGCAACAGCAAATAGTCCCCACTTTCTGAACAGCAAAAAGATTGAAAGCTATCAGCCATGAAGTCTAATCATAAAAGACCCAAGGTTGCAACAACTATTTCAGACGAACAGAAAGATAGACTCAGCTCTCTTCCAGACTCCATCCTCTGTCATATTCTCTCCTTTGTACCCACAAAGTATGCGGCCATGACATCCGTTCTGTCTACAAGATGGAAGAACCTTTTTCTAGGTGTTCCAAACATTGACCTTGATGATTCCTTGGTTTTAAAGCCTCAAGATGATCAAGTCGACAATTGCCATTTCGAAAATTTTGTGAACAGGAGGCTTATGCTCTGTACAACATCTTCAATAACCGAGTTTCGTCTGAAATGCCGAAGGTTGCTTAAAGCTCATGTGTTTAATTTATGGCTTACTGCTCTATTCTCACGTAACGTCAAAGTTCTTGTGGTTGAAGAATTCTCTGACAGCTCTCCTCTATGGATACCAAGTGGAATTTTTCGGTTGGAAACTCTAGTGACCTTAAAACTATGTGGCGAAAACATGGTCCTCAAGATGCCTGAATCTGTTAGCTATCCCAATCTTAAGGTACTCCATGTCCGATATCTGGATATTCTGACAATGTAAGTTTAGCTGAAGGCTTTCCACTGCTTGAGGATTTGACGTTTTATCTAGTTAGATTCAGGGAGAAAAAAGAGAATAGAGTTCTCAGAATATCCGTGAACACCCTTAAAAGGTTAGAAATCATCAACATGGAAAGTTATTTCAGCAGGATTGATATTGATACTCCACATCTTCAACATCTCGAGTATGCATTTGATTATTGGTATGCCCCTGAAATGCAAATAAATTTATGTGTGTGTAAATCTCTGGTGTCTGCAAATATATCTGTTGAATCAGAATACTTTGAAGATGAAGGTCAATGGTTTATTGAACTTTTGAGTAAGCTAAACAACGTCAAAGAGCTTTATTTATCAGAGAGCAGTACAGAGGTGAATGGTTGGACAGTTAATAATAATGTTTGTATATCCCATAATTTGTGGCCATTTTAATTGATTTTTCCATTCATTTGTGTAGGTTTTGAGCAACTGTGCTGATTCTTTGCCTCAATTTCCAAATCTGACCCATTTGGAATTATTTGCATGTGAGAAATCAATGTGGAATCTGCTACAACATATGCCAAATCTGAAAGTGCTCGTTTGCAACAATTTGGTATGCCTAAACTTTAATTCAGTATTCTATAAAAATGTGTTTTTTTTTTTTTTTTCGAGTTTAAGAAATATTTATGTACTACGAGGTCTTTTAGTGTCGTGTGATGCAAAATCTAATTAAGGATCAACTCTTATCATTGCTAACAAATAAGTATGCATTTCCATGAACTTTCAAAAGGGTAACAGACACCCTCAAATGTGTTCATTGTACATTCGTAAAATCTTAGCTTAATGAAGTTTGATTCAAATAAGCTATGATTTTTATTGCAGATAGTGGATGGGAGCGGTGAAAATTGTTTTCCTGGAGAGAACGAGCCTCTATGTTTTTTCCAGACTCTTAGAGAATTCACAATGAAACAATTTGGATTTGGACAGTTTACAGGTGAGATTGGGGTACTGAGATACTTTTTGCAGCATGGAGCTGTGCTAGAGAGGGTGATTATAAAGCATTGGTGTCATCACAAGGATTGGGAATGGCCCTCGAAAACTTTGAAGGAGTTACTGAAGCTAAAGCGGTGTTCACCACGATGTGAAATTGAGCTTCCCTGAGAACGGTGATGGATATTATTGCCCATGGCGTGAAACGCTGGGGACTTTCTGCAGAGGTTGGGGACTTGTTCAATATTTTGAAGGAATTGTAACAATTTAGGGATCTCAAGTAGCGTTGCATTTTTTTTTCTTTTGACAGCAGTACTGTAGCATATTTTGTGGGCTTGAATCCTTACTCTCTTATGCCTTAAATTAAAACTATATATATATATATATATATAAGATAAATGATTTTATTCCATCAAGAATTCCGACTGAAAAATTGGAAAGATCAAATTACAAAGGGCCTGTTCTTTTGTGGGTTTGAGACCCAGTTCTGAGTTTTTAGGTAAAGACCGAATAGGTTGAGACCCAGAACAAAGAAACATCGTTCTCAGACCCGGGTCTGAGCACACAAATTCCACCACCACCCGGTCCGCCCTGCCACTGCGTCTCCGCCGTCGCCGCCACCACCGGAGAAGTCAAAACCTAAATCCCCAAAATCAACTTCTTCTTCTTTTTTTTTTTCTGTTTCAATCAAACCCAAATGATTATGAAGTTTTAATTGGAGGAGGAGGAAGTGAAATCAGTAAAGGAAGAAGAAATGGACGAAGAATTGCTGGACTTCGATCGACTTCGAATGGGATCTTCGTTGCAGCAGATGGCCGATTTCAGATTCGATCTTCGACTTCGACGTCGAAGAACTGAAGTCGTTGCAGCAGAGTAGCGTTCTGAAATAGTAGCGTTCATCGATTTCAGATTCGATCTTCGACTTCGACGTCGAAGAACTGAAGTCGTTGCAGCAGAGGAGCGTTCATCGATTTCAGATTCGATCTTCGACTTCGACGTCGAAGAACTGAAGTCGTTGCAGCAGAGAAGCGTTCATCGATTTCAGATTCGAACTTCGACGTCGAAGAATTGAAGTCGTTGCAGCGTCGATCTTCAAAACCCAAAAAATTGGAAGAAGAAGAAGAAGAAGAAGAAGAAGAAGAAGAAGAAGAAGAGGAGGCCAGATTTCGGCGGCGGGAGGAGGAGGAGCGCGGCGGCGGGAGGAGGAGGGCGGCGGCGGCAATGGGAATTGGGTTTGTGAACTGGGGTTGAGAATTGGGTAAAGAACATGGGGTTGGGTTAGATTTTTGGGTTGAGACCCAAAAAAAGGCCAGACCCGGGTCTCAACCCGGGGTAAAGAACAGGCCCAAAGTCACACATACGTGAGTTCATAAACTTTTATATCGAAAATTGGGGCATACCCCAAGCTAGCCCAAGGCATTATACATCAATCAATTACTCATAAAAACATAATTTCTATCAGTTATAATTTAGAGGCGAAACATACTAGTCACTTACATTGACATAGAGTTTCCTAAGATTACAACACAATCGCATACAAGTACATTCAAAACCGTTATCACAATGTAGAGCCTTCAATCATTATATGCTATCCTCATCATGCTAGGTAGGCCATCTCCCATCGCCGTCCCCACATCAACCAAGGATAGACAGAAGAACACCAAGAACAGGCAAGTAGACCACCGAAGGAGGGGTGACAACAGCTCCCAATTATTTTTGGTAAGTAATCAACCATCACCGGATTTGATTTGCCTTTACCGGACACCGATCAGCTGGGCAAGAATGATTTTACCATAGCCATCTACGTAATGGTCTGTACCACCATTCCCTTTTTGAGCAAAAGGGCAGCTTTTTGGATGTAGCCAAGGCACCCCTGGATGGGATTTGTGTCTTTACCATAGACACTCACGTGGTGGTTTGTACCACTATTCTTTTTTTTAGCAAAAGGGCAGCTGTCAACGGAATTGGCTTGCCTTTACTGCCTACCGGTTTAGGTGGGCTAGTTAGTTGCTTGACCTCCAACTACTACGTTGCTCTGTGTACTCCCTTGATTAGGGTACAGGTCATTCATAATTTCGTAGGTATTAGTCTTAACAACCAACACAGAGACTCAGGTGTCATAGACACAGAGTCAAAAGTTAGACTATTCATGCACCCCCAGACATGATAAACGATTAATGCAAATGCAGATAAAGAAGCTGTAACCCGTTTCTTATCTTTTTTTAACCTCCTTACTCACCCATTTAACGGTGCTACAGATGGTAGTCATTGTTCTCAGAATACTCAACTATTGCTTAATCCTGTGCCAAACACGGTTAGTGAAATCACAAGAAATGAAGAGGTGTTGAATACTTTCTTTTTCCTTACCACACAATGAGCATGTAGCATCTATATCCAAAAAGTATAGATTATCATTGGTAGACAACCTACCATTAAAGCATAACCATAGGATAATCGAGCACTTAGGGGGTATAAATTTTTTCCAAATAGTCCCCGCCCAAAATGAACAATTACCCTTATTTCTCAACAAATCATAAATTTGGCTAGTTAGATATCTACCCTTTACAGACCACTGGGTTAAGGTATTGATGCATGCATCCTTACCGCCCAGTTTTTTAACGATAAGATCTCGGACATTTACCAGATTCTTAAACATAAAGGAATCATTTTTATGAGGAGTCCACTCCCAAATCGATTTTCCTTTGAGAAACAACTCATGCACCCATTTAATCCACAAACTACCCCTACTCAAATGGATATCCCACATATTTTTAAAAATGAGAGCTCTATTCCAAAAAGTAGAATTTCGAAGTCCCAACCCCCCCCCCCCCCCCCCCCCCCCCCCTCTTCCCTCACTCTGTGGTAGACAAACATTGACCCAAGCTACTTGTGCCCGACCTCCTCCCCAAAAGAATTTCATGCATAAGCTATTAACTTTATCTATGATGCTTGCAGGAAGTGGTAAGTTCTGAAGCCAAAAACATTCAACTTTTTGGATAACGGATCTAATTAATTCAAGCCTACCCGCGTACGATAACGTCATGGTTTTCCAGGCATTGAAAAAATTAGAAACTTTATCCAATAAAGCACCATAATGTACAACATTCAATTTGTGGGCTGTCAATGACAACCCCAAATATCGCACTGGAAGTGTGGCCATCGGAAATCCCACAATATCAAGACAACTTTGAAGTTCCATACCTGCCAATCCCGCAGTGAAGATCTCAGATTTTTCCGGATTGAATGCCAAACCCGAAACAAGTCAAAATTGTTCCAAGCACTCTTGAGGATAGATACTGATCGGTCATCATCCCTCGAGAAGAGGAGCAAGTCATCTGCAAATGCCAGATAAGAGACTAAATATTTTGTTCTACTTTTGGTGTTCTATGGTTGTAATGGTACAACAGCAATCTAAACTGAATTTTGCATTCACTTTGTTTATGCAAGCAATGTAAATAAACTTTGTTGTTCTGGAATGAATAGTGAGAAACCAAAATTAGAACAGATGATATGCGGTTAATCCTTCTTTGTTGCCATTGGCAAGAGATCCTTGATCTATCACCAAATTCTTTGTTTCCATTGGGAAGATTTGTCCCCAAAATTCCTTGGATGGTGCCATTGAGAAGAGGACTCAAGTCTGTATAATGTGGAACAGTGTGTCCTATGGGTGAAATCATATTTTACTTCTCATAGGTGTCAAAGGACACGTGGTACTAGAGTATCCCAATATCTCTGTATCATTGAGAAAGATTTCTTTGTCCTCAATATTTCTGTGCAATTGAGAAGAGATTACGTCCCCTAAAATTTTACTATTTTAAATTCCTTCTTTTTTCTTTTGTTAAAATGTTAGGTAAATGCACACTAGGTATAATAAATTTTAACGAACGTATGTGCATTTAAATTTTAACAAACGTATATTAATTTTTAAAAAAATTAATATTAGTTTGTTAAAATTTATTATACCTAGTGTGCATTTACCTAACAAGAAAGCATTTTTACAATTTTGGCCATGTTCTTTTGCAAGGTTTGGGACTAAAGTTTTGTTTTGACCAGGGTTATGTTTTATTTTGGATTTCAAAACCAAAACTTTGTTCTCAAACCTAGTTTTGAAACTCATTTTTAAAACTCAATTCTCAAACCCTTTGTTCTCTAACCTTTTTTTCCCCAAAACCTTTTTCACTCACACCCACATCGCCGTCGCCCGCAACCGCCGCCGGACAAGAGAGTTCCCCTCTTCTCAGCATTCTCTAAGAGTGTAGCCCTCCTCGTGCTGCATTTCAGACGGAGGAGGCAGAATCAGTCCATTCGACTGCGAGTACCCACTTTCGAACGGCTCTCCATTAGCATTGTTGAAAACTTCAGCTTCTCCCCACCACCTTCGATCAAAACGACGGCGTAGACATCGATCTTGCTAATCAAGTTGACCTTGTTCAGATCCTTCTCGGATATCAGATTGTTCTCCAGTGTTCTATACTCCATGATGAATTGATCGGAAAAACAACAAACAAACGAACTCTTCTTCTATTTTCTTTTCTTGAAGATTATGAAGAAATTGAAGATGAGAAAAACTAAGAAATTGATTAATTATTTAACGAAAAATTGGGGGAGATCGCGTTAAGGAAGCAATGGAATTCTGGTCAAACGTTGACCAACTTGGGTTAGGGGGTTACCTCAGTTGGTGGGTGCCGCCTTCTTGAACCAGGGAGAAGATGCTGAGGTGGTGAGGGGAGGGAGAGGGTACAGTGAGGTGGGGAGGGAGAGGGGGTGGGGAAGAGTGGTGGGTTGAGTTTTTTTTTTTTTTTTTGAAATATCAAACAAAACCATTTTTTAAAATGTTTTGAAAACCGTTTTGAGAACCTTGTTTCTTTGATTTGGTTTGAAACTAATTTGTTTTGAAAATTGTTTCCTAAATTGTTTTGAAAACTCACTAAAGAATAGGCCCTTTACTCAATGAGTTTGTCTTCCTTATGAAAAATGTTTCATTTATCCTTCTATAAAATAATTGGATATATTATTTTAAATGTTTATTTTGTCATTTATCGCACAACTGGCCACTAAAATCGATGAAAAGTTATGCTCATTTTGTAGAAAATGTTGTGCATATATTTTGTTCTTACCTATTCGCAAAAAATAGAATCTACACTTCTTTTTTTTTAATTGTCGATAAGAATGTAATATTACGTTGTATATTACAAAATTTTACTATGCCTTAATAAATATTATTGTTCTAAATATTTAGCCCCACACCCCCTTGATTGGTTGAAATTATATACATTCTTACATGTAAAATTCAATGTGATTATGTGTTTGTTCCTTAATTTCTGTTGCTATAAAGATTACTAATTTGTGGTTATTTATATTGTAGATATTGAAATGAGAAAAAGAGAAAAGAAGACATTATTGGAATTTTCGTCTTAATTTTCTCATTTTTACCGAGTCAGCTTTCAAAGGCCATATCTGGAGTTACACAACTCTGAATTGGGTGATTTTCGTCCTGACATAGGGCTACAACTTTTGTGAAGACACTTTTGTTCATTTATTGCTTCCCCATTCTCAAAAGCAAGTCAAAAGTCACTGCTGAGAAGCTCCATGCAGTAGTTTCCAACTTTGAAAAGAGAAATTGCAAAGAAGCCCTTAATGAGGTCATTCTTTTATCTTTTAGTCCCTCCTTCTTCTCCACTATAAAAGGAACATTTCCCATCAGATTTTTTGGACTTTAGACCCTAGAAATTTATATTTGAAGAAAATGTAGTATTCTTTCTTTTGTAGCTTAAGGGAGGCACAGCCTATGGAGGATTTCTTCCAAATGGTAGCCAAAGGCATGAGATTTAAATGAAAAATTGGAGATTTGAGCCTCCTCTCTCTTGTTTTTAATTTTACTATTTTGCTTGTTACTTCTATTTGTAAATGATGAATAGAAGTAACAAGCAAAATATGAATTGTGTTGATTGTTCATATTATGTATTAACTTTGTGTATTTTTATGGGTTTTCCTTATTATTGGTGTTTCTATCAATTGATTATGAATTTGTGAAATTAAGAGTAGCTACATAAGGTGTTTGATAGGAGTCTTGAGTAAACACTATTAAACTTAAATCATCATTGATAGAATTTGAGTGCTCTTTGAATTTTTATTAGACCCAGTTTGCTTGAAAGGCTTTAGGCAACTAATCTTAATGACCAAAAACCAACCATTACCATGGGAACATAGGTAATTGAGAGAATTGGAATAATCTAAGTAGCTTGATCAATTGTGTTTAAGTTCATAATAGCTTGTCGCCCATACTAATTGAGTTAGTCCTAGCATAACTAGCTACTTTGTTAAGAATAATAGTTTGGAAGCTTTAACCATAGTATATTGAGCTATTGCCCTTCCTAGGTTCCTTGACAGTTATTAGTTAATTTGGCCAATTCATGAATTAAATGGTACGATACAAATAAAACAAAGGGGACCTACGAGGTGGGTAATGTGCAAAAATTCGACACAAAATAAACATGTTACAGTTATGCCTTGACGGGTTTTCAGATTAAATAGTCAACACAAATAATAGAGAAATACTATAGTCACTTGACAAAATCATCATTTCAGTGAATAATATTGACCTATGATGTGTTACTTATGTAATTGCATAAGCCATTATTCACTAAAGGAATTTTTCCATTAAAGGACTATAGTTTTATATACCAAACAACATATTCCCTCTGTTCCATTAGAATATCCACTTTCAAACATATTTTTTTCCTAATAGAAGAGTCAATTTTCAAAAATTTTACTTTTCATACCCTTACTAAGATAATTATGTATGGTTCACAATTAACCCAAACTTAAAAAGTAAGAACATAATTGAAATAAATTGTGTCAAATTAGCTATTTTAAAGGTTGTATCTTGACATTCGTAAAGCGTTGTTAATTTGTCAAACTTGACTCTTTTAGTGGAACGGAGGGAATAATAACTACATGAATTGTATGGACCAAGGTTGTTAAACTTGTATTTTTACCTTAACTCGTTTTAGGCCTAGAATCAGGATCGTGGAATCAGAAAATAGTTTAAATTGTACAAATAATTCTAATAATTTTCTCAATCACAGTATATATATATATATATATATTTACATACATACATATGCACATACTTAACTATACTTGTAGTAGAATGCCATAAACCGAATAAAAACCACAATAAAAATGTCAAATTATCAATTGTCAAATAAAGTAATATCCTCAAATTTCAATACATCATGATCATATTCAACTTTCAAGTCAGACCCAGAGGCTAAAAAGACTTGATTTGAGCTCAGAAGTAAGCAACCCAAAACAACTAAAAATTGAAGAAAAAGAAGAAAAAAAAAATGACTAATATGCAAAAACACGATTGGAAGAATTCACTTCAAGTCCAAGAGCAACCAAAATGATCAAAACAGTGTAGTTGCAATTTGAAAACTTGCAGGTTTATGGCAAACAAAGGGGAAAAATCCAAAAGAGCAAAAATAACTTTCAAAATAAATTGTTGAGCGCCTTCAATTGGTTAAAGTGTCGAAGAAAAAATGGAGACTTTTTGGCTATTGCTGAATGGCTGATTGCTTGAGTCGAAGCTGAACCGCTGATCTTGTCTCAGAATCTCAGGCTCTCGTTTGCTACTCGGTCAATCTCTCAAAGTCTTACACTCGGTTTCTCGACTTTTGGCTCTATCCATCTCCCGTCTATTTCCCGTCAATTAGGGCAAAACTAATTACCCAAAATTTGTGAAATTGCGATTTTTGGGCTAATAGGGCCGAAATTGGGTCAATTCTTTGGCCAAAAACCCATTCCAGCAGCCTAGCCTTTCAAAAATCACAGCCCAATGATATTTTGCTGGACTTAGATCAGACTCATAGGCTCTTACGAGTCTACCAATCCAAGCCGAGTCTAACGGGTTTGGTTTGAGTTCAGGGTTGGAAGCGATCCCGGGCGAGTTAACTATATTTGGCATATTCGACTCATAAACTCATCCGAGTTTACGCACGAGTTTAACAACGATGGTGTGGACTATGTTATAATGGGAAGATAATTTTCTAGTACCTATGTGTTTAGTATCTTGTTGAAATTTTAGGACTGAGATGTAATTTGGTAAAAGATTAAGGGTGAATTACATTTACCTCCCTGAGTTTTGGTAAAATTAAAATTTTCTCCTCGAGTTTTGGTAAATTACAAATAACCCCAGTCTTTTTGGAGGGTGTCTCTTGTATAACTATATGATGATTTGACAGCGATACTTCAGTACCTAAAATTGATATGCGTATTTTCATCAGTGTGTATTACATTATACGCTTATATCATTACGCATGTTTTGTTCATTATAAGTGATTTTTTTCCCCTTAAACTCAATACGCATGTTTTCTTCACTACATGTGATAGTTTTTGCATTAGTATAATTGTGATATATCAGCAGATACACAAAATATATCAAAGCTATACGCAAAACGCAATACTTCAACATAACTAATAACCACGATACATCAACAGTACATGCAATACATTATATGTATCGTGATACATCATAATTTATATGCGATACGTGAGTTTACATAAGATAACCGGGTACATAAGATGTTTAACTCGATACGCTCATCGAACAGTCAGATTCTTTATTTGTCTTTTTGTGGGCATATTTGTTATCTTGGAAAATTTTGAACAAATGAGGGATGGTTGTTATCATTAGAAAACTCAAGGAGGTACTTGTAATTTCGCCACAACTTTAGGGAAATAAATATAATTCACCCAAGGATTAAGGATCATGATTCATAATATAGTTTTCCCTAAAATAAGACCAAACCTAAAATAAACATTTCCTGCATTTGTTTTCGATCGGAGCATCAAGCAGCTCAACCCGGTTCTACTTCAGTAAGCTTGTGCTATTCCAAGGAGGGAGTTTTCTTTACCCAACTCCTTTTTTGATAACAGGGTGGAAACCCCTCACCCTACACTCATTAGTTTTGGATAAAGAATGAACAGTGTCCTAGAAAGCACCTATTCCTATCAGAAAGCAAGACTTTCCTAAATCAACGGCCACCCACAAAGCAGCCATCGATTCTTTACCACCGGTGGTCCTCTAGCACTATGAATCGTCCCTCACGAGTAGTAGCAATGCAGCAGGGTTTTGGTGAGTATAAATAGCTTCTTGCTTAGTTATTTTGTGTCCTGCACTATTTCCTTAAGTGCAGCAGGGTTACAGTGAGTATAGTATAGTTGTTTCTTTTTTCTTTTTCTCGATTAAAATATGATTTGAGATGATGTTTGGTATTATATTTTTGTATTTTCCTTTTTAATTTTATCTAACCATTAAAAAACATTTCCAGATCCGCCATCGTCCATTATCAGATCCACCACCAACACTGAAGCCCATTATCAAATCCATCACCACCTCCGCCGTCTATTTCCAGATCCACCACCACTGCCACCCATTTCCAAATCCATGACTACTCATTTCTAGATCCACCACCATTACCTATTTCTAGATCCACCACCACTACCCATTTCTAGATCCACCACTACTATCACCCATTTCTAGAAGGAAATAAAAGAGGGAGAGAAGAAGGAAATAGAGGTCACTGGTGAGAGTAACGAAAGAAAGAAAAAAGAAAGAAAAGAGAAGAAGAGGAAAGAGAGGAAATAGAGTGGGTTCGGGTGAGTGTAGGGAGAAAGGAATGAAAAAGAGAGAAGAAGAAAAAGAAAAGGAAAGGAAGGGGGAGGTAGTCGGCCATGGAAATGAGAAAAGAAAAATGAGGAAGGGGAAAAAGAAGTTGAAATTTTATTTTGGGCTGTTTTGTAATACATTTCAAAACACATACCAAACATGTCTTCAAAATGCATTTTAAGATAGCAAAGCTCAAAATTCATTCAAGCACATTTTGAGCATGGTATCCACAATTTTATTCCCAAAACACCTTTTGAAAGTGGCAACTACTCAAGGTCAATTCTGAGTCCTTAGCTTGCTGATTCTTTTTAAGTTTATTTTGTGTGTGTGGGTGGTGGGGATTAGGGTTGGGGTTGTTGTTTTAACTATGGCTGATGGTTTTTGTGTAAGGTTTAGTGCCTAGTTATTGCACTACTGTTTTACAGACAACACAATGAGATGGTTGTAACATGTATTAGTTAACAGAATGAATTTTTTTTTTTCTTAGTATTTCCTTTCTTATTCTTTGGACAGTTTCAATCTTTGATGGAGGCCGCTTTCTTTTTAGATATTGAACACCCCTTAACAACTATACAACATAGATTTTGTCTTTTTAATTTTACCTGGATTTTAGGTTTAATTGACAAGCCTTGTCTTCTCAGGAAAAAAAAAAAAAAACATGCATGATTTCTGTCATTAATTTGTTGTCTCTTTGTGATCTATTTTTCCTTCCAGTGGGTGGCTTAGGTTCCTATTTTACCCAAATTTTAGGATTAATTGACAACCTTGGGTTTCGCTTTTTGGAAGGCAGTTGTGTCCTATAGCGGTCCAAGTTATAGGAATGACTTCGGGTTAAGAGTAACATAGAGCTATCAAACGGCAACCATGAATCCCCACAGAAGGTCTTCTGGACGAAAAAATTTTCAAATCTATTAGCCATGAAGTCCAATCGTGACAGGCCCAAGGTTGCCATAACTACTTCAGACGAACAGGAAGATAGACTCAGCCCTTTACCTGACCCCATCCTCTGTCATACTCTCTCCTTTGTACCCACAAAGTATGCGGCCATGACATCCGTTCTGTCTACAAGATGGAAGAACCTTATCTAGGTGTTCCAAACATTGACCTTCATGATTCTTTATTTTTAAATCCTCAAGATGAACAAGTCGAGAATCGCCATTTCGAAAATTTTGTGACTACGGTGCTTAGGCTATTTACGACATCTTCAATAACTAAGTTTCGTTTGAAATGCCAAAGATTTCTTAAAGCTCATGTGTTTAATTTATGAGTTGCTGCTTTATTCTCATGTAACGTCCAAGTTCTTGTAGCTGAATTTTCTGGCAATTCTCCTCCATGCTGACCAAGCGAAATTTTTTGATTGAAAACTCAAGTGATCTTAAAATTATGTAGGAGAAATATTATCCTCGAGATGCCTGAATTTGTTTGCCTTCCCAATCTCAAGGTACTGAATGTCCAATATTTGAATATGCACTTTGAATCTGACTATATGAGATTCACTGAAGGCTATCCGATGCTTGAGGAATTGAGGTTGGATAGCATTAGCTTCGAAGGGAATGGAGGTTGGCTATCTAGCCTCGAAATATTCATATGCAGTCTGAAGAAGTTAGCCATCATTCGCATGGAAAGGTATTTCAGCAAGATTGATATTGATACTCCACATCTTTCGCATCTCAAGTGTTTATTTGCAGAGAATAACCCCGAAATGCAAATAAATTTATGTGCATGTGAATATTTGGGGTCGGAAAATCTATCTTGTTGGTCAGGTTTTGAAGATGGATGTCAATGGTTTACTGAATTATTAATTAAGGTAAACCATGTCAAAGTGCTTACGTTTATAGAAGGCACTAGACAGGTAAACTTCTGATAGACTTGAATTTTTTCTTGCTTATGCAGCCACAGTGTTCGTTTATACCATTATTTCTAGTCATTTGAATTGATTTTCCATTTATTATATAGGTTTTGAGCAACTAGACCCATTCTTTGCCTCAATTTCCAAATTTGATTCATTTGATGTTATTGGCTGCATCTGAGAAAACAATGTGAAATCTACTTCAGCAAGCCCCAAATCTGAAAGCGCTTTCTTTTCTCTTGGTATGCATAAATTTGAATAAATTATTCACTTTGTTTTATCAAAAATGTTCTTCTGTTTGAGCTTAATAAGAAATATTTATATGCCCATGAAGTCTTCTAGTGTTGTGTGTGATGTATAAACTAGTACATTTTCCTAATATATTAAATCTACTAACAACTTATTTCATTGTTAACATAAGCATATGCATATCCAAATTGACTATGCATGAACTTTCAAAAGGGTAACAGACTCCCTCAAATGCATCCATTCTTCTTGACTTAAGACTCAATAAGTTTGTTTCGAATGCATTTAGTGTGAAAATTATTTGCCCCTTGAGAATGAGCCTCCATGTTTTGCTCAGACTCTTAGAGAAATCAAAATGAGAGGTTTCTGTGTGTATCCACGTGAGATTGAACTAGTTAGATTCTTCTTGGAACATGGAGCCAGGCTAGAGAAGATACTTATAGAGTCTCTCCCTAGAAACTGGGAATGGCCATCATCAACTTTGAATCTGTTACTGAATATGAAGCGATGCTCACCAGAATGTAAGATTGAGCTTATCTTGCCCTAATTGTTAAAGCGGTAGGGGGTTTCTGTGGATATCGTAGATTGATGAAGTCGGCTTTGTCCAGAGGTTCGTCTGAGACGGAGGTCAAAGCTGTCTTCAGAGTCCTGTCAAAAGTAAAGAAACTGTGAGTATTCCGGGATGGGATCCCGGGATACACTCCGACGGTCAAGTCAGTAACTGTACGGTAAGTAATAGAGAGAAAATAGTAGTTATAGAGAGAGAAAGAGTTATCCCCTTACCTGTAGAGTAAATAATAGTATTTATAGGTATGACCCCCAATGTGGTAGGTGTCGCCTACCTCACCATGGTACTGGGGGAGTTATACGGGACCCATATGTAGGGTCAAGCTCCCACTTGAAGTCTTCCAGTGGGGTGCCGAGGAACTTGTGTGGGACCGCTTGTAAAGCCAGGGTCCCACGTGGGTCCTTGAGCACTATCAAGCCCCCTAGGGCGGAAGGTTCGAGTGTGCATGAGAGCTTTCCAGTCTGGATAGTAGGACATGTAGTGTGGTAAGAAAAAATGGAGGAAATGGTTATTCCCTTTTTGTGCGACAGAAGAGTGGAGCTTCCGTTTGTAGTTGAAAATGGTTAATCCCCTTTTTTGTTTGGCGGAAGGGAAAGGCTTCCTTTTTGGTGAAAATGGTGATTCCCCTTTTTTGTTTGATGGAAGAGGAAGGCTTCCGTTTTGGTGAAAATGGTTATTCCCTTTTTTTGTTTGGCGGAAGAGGGTACTTCCATTTTAGTGAAAAATTGTTATTCTCTTTTTTGTGTGACGGAAGAGGACGCTTCCGTTTTGGTGAAACATTGTTATTCCCTTTTTTGTGTGACGGAAGAGGACGCTTCCTTTTTGGTGAAACATTGTTATTCCCTTTTTTGTGTGACAGAAGAGGAAGCTTCTGTTTTAGAAACATAGTTATTCCCTTTTTTGTTTGACAGAAGAAGAAGCTTCTGTTTTAGCGAAACATTGTTATTCCCTTTTTTGTTTGATGGAAAAGGAAGCTTCCATTTTAGTGAAACATTGTTATTCCCTTTTTTGTTTGATGGAAGAGGAAGCTTCCGTTTTAGGGGGTGGGACGGATGGATCTAAGTCGGCGAGGCAAAGGCTTCTAGAAGCGTTTCCATCTAGGCTAATGACGTGTCTCGGAGAGGAAGGTTGTCAGAGTACATTGTGACCGTTAGGAATCGATGTGACTATTGGATTTTACCGTTATTGTCAGAGTTTGTTGCGACGATTCGTCTTTTGGGCTTAGGGTTTCGTTTTGGGGAAACAGTTTGGTTTTCGAGGTGGAGGCCCATTTAGTGCCTATATAATGGAGGATGACGGTGAATTTTACTTTCACCTTTTCATTTGTTGGGTTTACATGTTTTTCTAGAGAGAGAACGTCTGAGTTGATTTTGCCTTTGTTAGTTTCTACTTGTGTGCGCTGCTGCTTTGTGGCTGGGGCGGAGAGGCTGAAGCGGAGGGTGCTAATTTGGAGGGTCTTTTGTGCCTATTTGGGAAGTTTATCTGCGCTGTTTCGGAAGCTTTTCTAATTCTTCCTTCTGAATTTTCCAAGGTATGTATGATCCGTTGTGTATTTGTTTATAGTTTTCTTTTAGATTTGTTTTCTTGTAGATTTAAGTTTCGTAGTTGTAAGTAATTGTCTTGGACGGATGGGGAAAGTATTCGTGGAGGGTAAGAGTAAACCCATGTCGGACTATAGGTCAGATTTTACTGTTAATAAATTGAATTTCCTCCTGTTTAGGTTGCGTCTTCTGGAGGGTGAATATGACTTTAGATTGCCTAATGGAGTTTAGAACATGAGACAGGATCCTCCGGAGGGTTATGTAACTGTCTTTGAGGCTATTTTAAAGTTGGGTTGAGGCTACCTATGCATCTGTTTTTTGCCTCCCTTATGAGCCATTATAGGTTAAGTTTAACTCAAATAGTACCTAACTCAATCCGGGAGATAGTAGGTTTCTTGATTCAAGCATATAGATTGGGTTTTATGCCAACTGTAGATATATTTTTAGATATTTTTTTAATTTGACGTCTATGTGTGCCGCTAACACAGACGAGTGGATTGCCTTCCAAGACCATCCGTTGCCTTTCCCAAAGGTAGTTTTAGAGTTGCCTGATAAGATAAGTGAGTGGCGTTACGGTTTCTTTTGTATGGCTAGACGTCACCTGCCGAAGGGTTGTGAGGACTATTGGCTGGATCTCAGCGATGGGTTATGGAAGGGTATGACAGAAAAGCCCGCCAGGATAGAGCAGTCCGTTTTAAACAGTAGTTTGCACAACTCTCTTCCGAGTGGCTACGTTGCTAATGAGCGGGTATTGGTTCTTTGTGAGTTGAGCCAGGTATTGCCAAAGCCAGACCTGCCGATCATGACGAACCAGGGACAAGGTAACTTTTCTATATATATATATATATATATAATAAATTCTGACGGACGGTGCAGACCTTGATTAAGAACGGTTCGTGAAAAATGCGGCGGACCGTATTGTTGTTGCCATTGACGGAGATAAAAGCTTTGACAAAGCTTACAAGGAAAAGTATGAACCGTAGAAGGCCCGTGCTACAACGAAGTTCATTCCTTCGAACATAATTTTTGAGGAACCCGCACATGTGCTGCATGGTTTCGCCATAGGGACAACATTGGTAGACTCCTCCTTGCGGGAAGGGACTTCTACTGCCAGAGAAGAACCTTCCGGGGAAGTTGCTTTAGCGATGGAAGGTAATTTTGGTTATATTTGTTTAAAGCAACTGTTGGTGAATTGAGTCGAAGTTTACATTTAGCTATTGCAGCAGGCGTAGGGGCTGTGGTGGTACGGTAGAAGTAAAGTGCCACCAAAAAGAAGAACAAGAAAGCTGCGAGTGTCTAGACGGACGTGTTGGGACCCATTAAGGAGGAAGGTGGTAGAGGAGTTGGTGATCCTTGTACCGGAAGTGGCATGAGTCCGCCTCCATTGGCACGGGAAGACTTGCCTCAAAATCCATAAGGATTAAGGGAGTGGGTGAGGAATAGTGTTCTGGAGGTTGAGCAGCCCCAAATTACGACTGAAAGGGAAAATGACTTGCAACGGGGCCTTGACGCTGCGACTCTGCAGGCAGTGGTCCACGCAGAGCAATTTGCAGCCTTTTGCCGGAGGCAGCGAAGCTTTGAGAGCAGCCACGGTCGAAAAATGTTAGAGCAAGAGAAGGAGGTGGCTGCTTTGAAGGATCAACTGGTAAGGGCAACGAAGGAAGTGACGGAGGCTACGCAAGCAATCCAAGAAGCCAAGGAAACTCAAGCTAAGGCGGAGCGTACTGAGGCATTAGCCCGCGAGGATGCAACGAAGGCTAAGGGTCGGGCAAATCGTGCACAGAAGAGGGAGGAAGTCTTGACGAAAAACTTGGACTCTACTGAGAAAGCCTTGTCAAGGGTGGCACTTGAGAAGAAGGAGTTGGAAGCTGGCGTGACCCAACTACTGACGGAGGAGTTGGAGGTGTTGCTGCCCAAGTTCTTTTATTCCTTGGAGTTTAACTCAATGCTAGGCTCGTTTACTGGGGACTGCAAACGGCGATATGTGTCGGACGGGGTTAAGCTCGGTGCGGAACAGGTCAAGCCCAACATTACGTCGAAAGAGATAGAGGCCTTAAAGGGCTATAATTGGTAGGGTCGAAGCACAACACTGCGTTTGGCTCTTTCCAATGAAAGAAGTGGGATTGTCAGCAAAGCCTTCGCGATGGTACGATCAAGAGTTTAGAGGGGGCAAGGTCTTTCAGCCCCGAAACGGACTAGCCCTAAGTTCCTTTGGTGGAGCAGGCCGTGGCGGCGTTGCGGGTGGAACACGCAAAACGCAAATGGAAAATCGTCGGACCTGGCGTAGGGAAAACTTCGAAATGGCGGAGGTTGAGCTGGATAATGTCGGGGCTAATCCTTATAGCACAAGTTTGTCTTTCAGGTCGGGAGATGCCGAGGATGAGGTCGACATAGAGAACTAGGCTTAGGTTCTAAGTGCTAGTATTTTTGTTAAGTCTTTTGGGGCCTCTTTTGTAAAGGCTTGATGCCTCTTTTGTATGGATATTTTAATATATTACTCCTTATTTTCTTTCAATCTATCCTTATTACGACTCTTTATGAGAAAGCTTTCTTATATGCCTTTGCGGAAAGATTTTTCCGGACTGGAGTTCACTAAAGAACTTTAGTCTTTCAAGCATTTCATTGAAAAAATGAGATTTGGGCTCGTAGCCTTTGGTGCCCTTTTCATGGAGGGTCTTTTTATGCCTCTGTAAGAAAAGTCTTTTCGTGCCTTTACGGGAAAGGTCTTTCCATGCCTTTGTGGAGAAGGTATTTTTGTGCCTTTCCGGGGAAGGTCTTTTTATGCCTTTGCGGGAAAGGTCTTTTTTGGACAATAATTCAGCTAAGAATCTTTTGTTAGTTAGTCTTTCTTTTAGCAAGATAAAATCGGGAATATGCATGTCCTTTGATTAAATTGGGTCAATGATCGAATACTTTCATCTTTGGATGGAGCATTTGATGTACAAAAAATAAACATAAGGCACAACCTAGTACCTGTGTTCAATAGTAGAAACGACGGAGGTTGGAGATGTGCCAGGTCTGCGATATGAGTTTTCCATCGAGTTCTTTCAGTTTGTAGCTTCCATTACCCAAGGAATCTGCGACTAAGTATGGTCCTTCCCAGTTGGTATCTAGTTTTCAGAGGGGTCTTGTATGTTGGCCTCGTTCTTGCAGAGGACAAAGTGTCCAGGTTCCAATTCAGTAAATCGGACCTTGGAGTTATGGTATTTGGCCATGAGTACTTGTACCTGGCCTACCAAAGTGCTGCTATCTCCCTCCTTTCCTCTAACAGATCAAGATCAAGGCGGGTGGACTGTTCATTTCACTCTTTAGGTGGATTAAGCATTCGGGGTGACGGGACGCCAATCTCTGCCGGGATTACTGCTTCCGTGCCAAAAACCAGGCTGCAGGGTGTTTCTCCCGTCGGGGACCAGATGGTTGTCCGGTAAAACAACAGAAAATTGGAAGTCCTTCTACCCAGAGTCCTTTAGTTTGGTCCAGCTTTGTCTTGAGTCCCTTGACTAGTGCCTTGTTTGCGAATTTTGTCTAACCATTTGCTACTGGGTAGGCGACAGAAGTTTTTTTTGCTGAATGCTCATATCCTTCAACCATGATTTGAACGGGTCTTGCGTGAGTTGAGTCTCGTTGTCACTTACAACAAAACATAAAATTTTGAAGCGACAGATGATTTTGTCCCATAAGAACTTGATGATATTTCTGCCTGCGATGGCCTGAGAGGTTCGGCCCAACCCACTTGGTGAAGTAGTTTATGGCGACGATGAGGAATCGAAATCGTTCAGGGGCTTCTAGGAAAGGGGCCACGAGATCGATGCCACACTGGAGGAATGGCCAGGAACTGGATATAGGAACCATCTCATGTTAAGGGAGGCGGCAGATGGAGGCGTGTTTTTGGCATTTTTCACACTTTTGAATCAGTGCCTTAGCATCTCGAGCTATTGTCTGCCAAAAGTAGCCCATGTGGATTACCTTACAGGTGAGGGACCTAGGGGCGGAGTGGTTGCCACATGTTCCTTCATGCATTTCTCGCATGATATGCGGTGCATTTCTATCGGGCCCACACAGCGAAGAAAGGGCATGGAATATGAATTTTTGTACGATAGGTCATTCTGGATGATGTAGTTTGCGGCTCTACGATGAAGGGTGCGTTCTGCTTCTCTAGTTTGAGGGAGGGTTCCTTGGAGGAGGAAGGCTCGAATAGGTGTCATCTAGTCTGGCCCTGAGGCTGAAATGTCTGAAATTGCCTGGGGTTAGATGCTGGGAGCTCCAATGTTTCCACGAGGATGGTCTTGAGGAGATTGGCATACTTTGAAGATGCCAGCTTGCTAAGGGCATCGGCCTTTGCTTTCTCAGAGCGAGGGATTTTGGTGAGTGTAAAGCTGGCCCTTAGGATGGGGTTTGGGTGTTGGGACTTCAGTTTCATTTTTGGGCATCTCTGCCAGGAAGTTTGCCAAGATCTGGCCTTTGATGGGGTTTCGTGGCTAGAAAGAGATGTTGAACTCTCTTAGTTAGATAGCCCATTTGACCAAACGACAGGATGCCTCCGGCTTTGTTAGGATCTGGCGAATTGGTTGATTGGTGAAGACACAAAGGGGGAGGCCTGAAGGTAGTGGCAGAGGCGTCGAGCCGCATGTACAAGTGCTAGCACAAGTTTTTCAATGGGGGACTAACGCTGCTTAGGGCCTGGAGGGCCTTGCTGACGAAGTAGATAGGCTGCTGGATGTAGGCCACTTCCCAGGGGATGACTGAGCTAACGATCGAATCGGATGCCGCAATGTACATGATTGAAGAGAGTTTCTGTAGGGAGAGGTTTGGTGAGGGTAGGGAGCGTGGCCAAGTGTTCCTTGAGTTCCTGGAAGGATTTGTCCTGTTCGGGACCCCAATCGCTTGCACCCTTACCGGTGTTGCCTTTCAATATCTTGAAGAACGGAAGCCCCCTATCTGCTGATCAAGACAAGAAGTGGTTGAGGGCTAGGGGTGGGCACGAATTGGTTTCCTCGAATTGTTGTTTCCTCGAATTGGTTTCCTTGAATTTTAAATTTTTTTGGCCAATTCGAAAACCAAACCTAATTCGATTTTAAACTGAAGAAACCAATTCGAATTTGTAATTCGAATTCGGTTCGAATTCGATTTTAAACCATGGAAGCCAAATTCACAAAATTAATTCCATAATCAAAATTTTACAATCTAGTAACTAGTTTGAACAACTAAATCCAGCAGCAAACTCTTCTAGAAAAATAAATCTAAGTTCACCCTCTCAATCACATGCATCCTGTAAGCCTTAAAATCATCCTGTAAGCATAGTTTTGGTAACCACTGCAGCTGATCCTTGGCCCAACTGTATCCGCACCTGATATTAATATAAAGAAAATAAAAGTAAGAATTAAGAAACAACACCAGAAGGCAGAATGCCTATAAATCAAAAACCATCGTTTAAACTCTTGAAAAAAATCTGAATTTGCCGAAACATCCATCACGGGTATAGATCTAGGTAAAACTTGGAGGCATTCAAAGAAGCCTTTGCTTCGACAATAAACTAGACACAAACAGCAGAGATCTAAAACGAAGCTAAAAAAACCACAGTTGGAGCAGAGATCAAAACTAGAACAAAGCAATCACAGGCTCAGGCTCATCCATAAGCAGTCCACCTCCATGATGCTTATCAATCACAAACCAATACAAAGTACATTAAACAGTAAGAAACAACATTCCAGAACTACACTATTTAGTTCTTGTACCTATTTTGCTGCTCTAAACATCAACAACAGTAGATTCAGACATTGTTTGTTGTATCTCTGCAAGATATTGGAAAAATATTAAATCATTAATTTATAATTCATATATGAAAGTTAGGAAATGAGTTTGAGAAAGGAAAATAAGGTACCTTCTTCAAACTTTTCAAGATCTTCAATGTTCTCTTCCACATTGACTGAAAATTCTTGTTGACGTAGCCAATCTTGAGTACATATCAGTGCTTGCACAATTTTTGGAGTTAAAGAACTCCTAAAATTATCAAGAACCCTCCCTCCAGTGCTAAAGGTAGATTCAGAAGCAACTGTAGTAATTTGAATGGATAACATATCACGAACCATTAAAGATAATATGGGATAAGTTGGGCTCTTTCTCTTCCACCAATCCAATATAGAAAATGTTGAACTCTCAAGAACATGTTTATCCTCCTCATCATCCTCATTAAAATATCTCTCCAATTCTGATTTTGTGTTCGTAAGAACACCAGAATTTGCCTTTCTTCACTTCAACTCAGCAAGATTTCTTTCTTTAATTTTCATTAGAGGATCTGTATTGTCTAAACTTGAAGTTGTCAAAGTAGAAGATGAACCAGAAAGGGCAATATCCAAGGATGATTGACTAGAATACATCCTCTTATATTCAAGAAAAAGCTTTTTCAAAGTTGTCATAACCTTCTCAACAACTAAACTACCTTTATCCTCACCAAACATATCTTGAAGAGCAATCTCACAATAATCATATTTGGTTCTAGGATCAAATACAGAAGCAGCAAAAACCAGAATATTAAATTTTTCAACGTTGCCCCAATACTTGTCAAATTTTGTCTTCATTGATATTGTCATATCTCTAAGTAACTCATTTTCACTTAGCATGCTATCTTTCAAGACTCCACAAAGGCAACCAACATCATCCAAGTAAGCATTAGAAGTGACATACTTTGAACCAGAAACTTTCAAAGTGATAACATAAAAATGTTCAAAAAAAACAACTAATCTCCTAACAGTATTCCAATCCGAAGAAGTTGGAAACCCAGGCCCAGGAGGTTTGGTCTGTTTATTAAACTCTTTAGAGCCGGGATGTTCTAACTCTTCTCAAAAATTTGTATCCTCCATATCCAACCTCTCAAAGGCTCTCTCATACTTTTCTGCCACGCTCAACATGAGATATGTAGAATTCCATCTTGTAGCAACATCTAAACACAATGATTTTGTGGAATCACATTTTTCAAATTCAGCAAACCCCAGAAACTTTCTTTTTCGCGCTGGTGATTGCCTAACATACTTAACTGCTACCCTTACTCTTGTAACTGATATAGCATGTTCTTTTAAGCCTTCAGTAACAATCAAGTTGATAATATGAGCAACACACCTTACATGCATCAGTTCCCCTTCTAAATAACAGTTACCCCCCCCCCCCCCCCCCCAATTATAACTCTTTTTCTTCAAATAGTCAATTGCCTTGTCATTGGAACTAGCATTGTCAACTGTGACAGTGAAAACATTTCGCAAACCCCAATCAACCAAACATTTCTCAATAGCAACTCCAATATCACCCCTTATGACTTAATACAGGACAAAAATTTAACACTTTCTTCCTCAATTTCCATTCATTATCAATAAAATGAGCAGTGAGACACATATAATTAATCTGTTGCACAGATGTCCAAGTATCCGTAGTCAAAGAAATACCCA
Source organism: Leptodermis oblonga (assembly GCA_016801395.1). Classification (NCBI taxonomy): domain Eukaryota; kingdom Viridiplantae; phylum Streptophyta; class Magnoliopsida; order Gentianales; family Rubiaceae; genus Leptodermis; species Leptodermis oblonga. Next base: position 8,976,697 of record CM028754.1, on the reverse strand, counting down.
AAGCTGAATGTTTCAATTGTGATTTTAACTTAGTATTTTCATCAATAAACAATTGATAACAATCTTTAGTAACTGTTCTTCTAGATGGCAATGCAACTAAGGGTTGAGTTGTTCTCATATAACGTCTAAAACCTTCCTTTTCCACAAATTTGAATGGAAGTTCATCAATAACAATCATTTCAGCTAAAGCCTTTCTAGCACACTTCTGATCAAACTTCCATGATAATAAATTAACTTTTCTGTCTCCACTCTCTTCAATATCACAACTAAGGGTTAAATTAGTTTGAGTTGATTTCAGTTTGTTTCTAGGATTTGCAGTGCAATCATTCACATGACCACGCAAAGTAGAAGTCCCACATGCTTTAGAAGAACAATTATACTGTTTTCCACAATAATTACACTTGCATTTTTTATTTTCATCTTCAGTAAAGTGCTGCCAAACATCTAACCTTTTAATATATGTTTTGCGTTTTCCACTCTTTGATGTGCCAACACTTTCTGTGGATTCTTGGCCTGCCCTACTATTGCGCCCAAGAAGAGGAGCCATAGAGATCTCTTCATTAGAATGAGACATTTGTTCACACAACCTACAAGATTAAGGGAAGATAAGTATAAATTATGGCACAACAGTTATGGACATTTCATAAAAGGGAAAATATGAATTCAGCTAAACAATTGTAAACCAGAGAGAGAAAAAAAATGATATCACTATTATGTATTAAGAATCAAAAGGAACATGCATTTGACTTTTACATTTAATATTGCTTTTATATTGTTAAGTATTTGTTAAAGGCCAAACAAAGCTATTTGGATTTGCTTTAGCTAATAGTTGTGCTAATTGCTTTAGTTAAGTATTTGCTTTAGCTAATTGCTTTTGCTTTAGCTAATTGCCTTCGTTAATATTGCTTTATGCAAATGATGTGTTGGTTTCCATTAGTAAAATTGCATATCCCAAACAAGACTCGGTATCTGAATGCATTTTGCCTATTATTCAGCTAATGAACTAGGCAGTCACAATAGCAAGTAAGACATACAGCAGTTATACCCATGGTATTCATTAAGAAACCAGAGCCAACAGAGACTGCAACAGTTTCTGCAATGCCAAGTCCAGTCGCAAGAGCTAATGAAGTTGATATGGAAGGAAGGAAGATCTTGCCTTTGTGGTCAGAAATTCTTGCCTTTGTTAACTTTTGCTCATATATCATAAGGGGTTCCCTTGCTAAGCTTTATGCTGCAAAATACAAGCTACGTTCACGGGCTAAGAATTTTAAAGTACTTGTAATATGTAATATGTGAATAACTTACAGATTTAAATCTCTTGCTTCGCCCACGTCGCCGTCGCCGTGGCTTCGTCTAGTTCGCCGTCGCCATCACTATGGTGTTCACTTCAGAGTCGCGATGCGGCAGCAGAGCAGAGGCAATGTTAACTTTGATGACAGAAATAGCAACTAAGGCAATGGGCAAAAGCCAAAACACTAAAAAGTTAAAAACCCCTAAAAATAAAAATAATAAAATAATAAGTAAAAAATTAAAACATATAAAATAAAAAATAAAAAATATATATATATATTGCAAATCGATTTTCAGTTCAGCTTTTGGTTTGAATACCCAATTCGAAAATCGATTTCATAATTCAAATTCGGTTTCAAACCAAACCTAATTCGAATTCAGAATTCGAATTAGGTTTATTCGAATTCGGTAAATTCGAATTCGGTTCGAATTTCGAATTGGCCCAAATCATGCCCACTCTTATTGAGGGCTGCCAGTTTGCCTGTGAAACTTTGGACGTCCTTATACTTACCGGGGATAGCCATATCGAGGACCGCACGGACCTTTTCAGGGGGGTTAGCAGAGATTCCGTCTTCTGTGACGTAGTGGCCCAGGAACTTGCCGGCTCCTACTCCGAAGGTGCACTTCTTGGGATTGAGCTTCATGTTGATGGTTCGGAGGGTAGTGAATGTTTCACGGACATCAAATAGGAACACGTCCAATGTTGTGCTTTTGATGACCATGCCGTTGACGTAGACTTCAATGTTGCGCTTGGATTAGTGGTTGAAGGCTCTGTCCATCAGGTGCTGGTAGGTGGCTCCTGCATTTTTCAACCAAATGGCATCTTTGTGTAACAAAATACCCCTTTTTCTGTGATGAAAGCTGCTTTCGCAACGTCGTCCTCCACCATAAGGATATGGGGGTAGCCCTTGTACACGGTCAAGAAGCATTTAATGGGAAAATCAATGAGAACGTTCACTTTGAGGTTAATGGGTAGGAGGGGGTGGCAGTCCTGGTGACAGGCCTTATTGAGATCGGTATAATTGACGCACATGCGCCAACTATCGTCTACTTTTTGGCAAGGATGGGGTTGGATAGCCACGTGGGGTTCATGAATTCTTTAAGGATGTTTGCTTCGACGAGGCTAGCTACCTCAGAGTTGATGAACAAGTTTCTTTCTGGTGCAAATGTTCTTTTCTCTGACTCAAGGGGCAAATGCGGGGGTCCAGATTAAGGCGGTGGACCATTAGGTTGGGATCAACTCCCATCATGTCTATTGGGGACCAAGCGAAGACATCGAGGAATTCAAAGAGGGGGAGGGTTAAACCTTGCTTGATCTGTGGAGGAAGCATCGCTCCTATGGATAATGTGCGGCCGGGTTTGCTGTGATGGACGGAAATGGCTTTCGTTTTTTTGACAAGTTGGAGGGATGTGATGGAGGAAGCCAAGAGGACTGACACTTTGGGCTTGGAGCTGCTAGGTCCGGCCTCTGGGTTGTGTTCTCGAGCCCTTCCAGCAAAGCGATGCGATGGCATTCGCGGGCCACCTGTTGGTCTCCATGGAGGGTTACTATTCCAGAGGGGGTGGGGAATTTGATCAACAGCTGGAATGTGGAAACTATGGCTTTCAACTTAGCTAGAGCTGGACGACCGAGGATCACGTTATAGAGGGAGTGGGATTTGATGACGATAAAGTCGAGATAGACTCTTTTTTACATTGGTTTGTCGCCAAAGGTCACCGGGAGGGTAATAAGGCCTTCTGCGTAGAGAACGCATTCGACGAAGTCAACCAATAGGGTATGGTATGGACGAATCTTGGTGCGGATGTCGATGTCTAACTGTTTGAATCACTCCCAATACAGTATCTCTGCGAAACTCCCTCTATCCCAGTAGACCCTATAGACAAGCTCGTTGGCAATAATAGCTTTTGTGAGGACGGCATCTGCCTCGGTGGATCGGTTTGGAATAGGGTCATCGTGGGAGAAGGTGATGGTTTCCTCTGAATGTATATGGCGGGTACCCTAGTTGTAATCAGAAGTAGGGCGGCACCGTGCTTTTTAAGCTGATTTGGAGTCTCCGCCAGCAGGCCCACCAATGATAGCCAAGATCCCTCCTATGGAGCGCTTCCTTCTCTACAGTCGTCTTCGGACTCGCGTGACTTATCCTCTTTACAGGGCCAAGTCAGTTGCTGACGATTATCATCTGGTTTGCGGTTGTCCGACCGTTTGTCGTTACTCGACTGGCCCTTGCCCTTGCTTCGGGGGTAGTACTTCTTGTTGCTTTGAGCAAAGTTACTCAGCTGTCCGTTCTTAATTCCCTCTTCGATTTCCCGACAAAGGCTAATGCAGTCATCCGTATCATGGCTATAGTCATTGTGGAACTTCCAGAAGAGGTCTATGTTGTGCCAAAAGGCAGGGGTTTGGAGTTTGGGTGGAGATTTAAGGATACCCTTGTTGGCAATCATAGTGTTGATCTCCTTCGGGGTGCGGTTGAGAGGAGTAAAATAGGAAGGAGGATCCTTGGGGCGTTGGTCCAGCACTCGGTGGCCAATGCGGTTATGGACGTTGAGTTTGCCCCTAAAATTTGTCTGGTCACGGCCTTTGTACCGTTTAGTGAGGGCGGCCCTATTTTTTGCTTTTTTGAGCATCGATTCTCAATGCTCGCATGTTTGTCTGCTTTGCGCAGCAAGTCATCGATGGTTTGGGGTGGGTCAGATATGAGGACCTTGAAAGCATCGCTATCGTTGAGGCCGCTGATGAATGCGGCGATGGCAGTTTGGTCCTGAAGGCCAGAAACTTCAAGACATTCATCGTTGAATCTGTCGATGTACTTCTGAAGGGATTCCCCCAGGGCTTGGCACAGTGTCACAGGTCGCTAATTTGAATCACCTAAATGAACGCACCGTGAGGCAAGCAAGGCTACCGCTAGCCAAGCTTCCGCCGTTTCCCGCATCTGGGGCTCGTTCCCAAAGTACTTGCAATTAGGCCATCCGAATCAATGAAAATAAACAAAGGTAAACTCATAAGCCAAAGCTTGGTTTTCACTAATAAAAGAAGGAAATTACAAGAAGTAGCCAAGAGCTTAAATGGGTGGTGGGAACCCAACTCCTGCTTGCATTACATCAACCCCACCAACAACTAGAAAGGCTAAAAATCAGAAGTTCCCTGAGGGGAGACCAGGGCGTACAAAATGGGTGATCTTACAAAAGATCACCTGTCTAACTAAAACTAACATCTCCCCCAATCTTACTAACTATTACAATATAAAGAAATAACACAAATGAATATTTACAAGGTTGGGCGCCGTTGGATTCGGTCGTTGTGGTGCTGGGCGCGCTGATACTGTGGCGGGGCGCGCTGAGGCTGGGGTGTGGGCGCGCATGCTAAGAGCTGAGGGCGCTGAGCGTGGCACGCTGGGGCGCAGGGCGCTGGGGCGTTGGGGTGCGGGGCGCTGGGCGCGCTGGGGCTCACTGGGGCGCTGGGCGCGCTGGGTGCTGGGCTGGGATGCGCCACTGGTGCGCACCACTGGGGCTGGGCTTGGCGCGCAGGGCGCTGGGCTGGGCGCTGCACGCAGGGACGCTGGGGCTTTGCGCGCGGGGCGCTGGGCGCGCTGCGCAGCTGGTGCGCGCCACTGGTACTGGGCTTGGGCGAGCGCTAAAGCTGGGGCCTGGGGCGCGCTCAGGCGGTGTTGTGCTGCACCATGTGTTGGGCACCCAGTGCTGTCCGACATATGATGCGACGCGTCGTGCCATTCCGCTCCGTCGGATCTCAGCTTTAAGCAAGAGCTGCAACATGTTATTTTAGGCTTATGGGGCATAGATGTGGTTGCGGGGTAAGGACGGGAGGTGGGCCCCGTAACATTCTCCCCCACTTGATTTGGCGACGTCCTCGGCGCCATCAATATTCTTCTTGACACTTCACCACTTGGAAAGCATCGAGGTTTCTCGCCTTGTACCCACTTCTGCTTGTGCATCTTTGCCAACCGAAAGGAATTGCTCATTGAACACTCACTCATTTTTAGTTTGAGTCCATGTTCAGCAAGACAAAAAAAAAAATTCTGAATGGTTGGCTTCAATGCACATCATGTGTTGCAACTGACTGCACTTCAAAATGTCCCGTGTAGGAGAAAAAAAATTTTTCCAAAGTGACGACTCGGTCTGAGCAGTCTTACTTCGTTCTGCCATAATATTCTTCTCCCCCACTGTGAATTCTAACCCAAATCATCATTATTTCTGCTGGAGCGCACCACCAGTAGGACAAGGTTGGTGGTTTCTTCTATTCTGATGACGGGCGTTCCCTGAACAAGATTTTCAACATAAGTTATTCCTTCGACCCATTCTCGAACTGGGTGTGGGATGTCCTGATCTGTGCCTTCTCAATTTCCCCAACAATTTTGCTATTCTGGGTCTCTACCCATCTTCGCTCAGCCATTGGCGTAATCGATTGACTGTGCTTCTTAGATCTCCCACTTAGGCGTGCTGGACCGGTCGGGTGTGGAATGTTCTGGATGTCGACCATCTCAATCTCACCATAAATCTTACAAATAGGGTATCTAGCCCTCTCTGCTTGACGAACGGCTTAACTGATTAGAGCGTCATTTATCAATCTCCCACAAATGAACACTGGACCAATCACGATTTTGCCGACTTAGTTTCACCATAAATCTTGCACTAGGACCTTCTACCCCTCTGTGCTTGACTACTGGCTTGACCATTATTCTCAGCTTCACGTACCGGGTTGCTGCAATGAAGAACAAGGCTTGCGCCACTAGACTCCAAGCAATCCCGATCAAACTTCATGCCACGGATTGTTACTTTTCCACTCTATCTTCACGGCATGAACAATAGCTTTCGGGGTGGCGGTAAGGAGCAAACATGTCCATGCATCATAGCGACACTCACGAATAGTTGCACATTGTGGTTCTGCACCTCCATTTCTGCTAAGGGTGGCTATAAGGGCAAACACGTCCATGCATTATCGCGACACTCACGAACGGTTGCACATTGTAGTTCTGTCCATGCATCATTGCGACACTCACGAACAGTTGCACATTGTGGTTCTGCACCTCCCTTTCTGCTAGCACTTCTCAACACGAAACCAAGCATCCCTACCCATATAGTCGTGCATAGCTCCAATGTTAACCATCAGCAAGATGGATTTTTTATTAAGCTCATTGCCACATACATGATGTCACCGCTGTATATCTACAACGAAGGTATGTGAATGTTTCTGACACCCTTATAAAATGTGATAAGCCTTCGCAACCAAATTGCCCCCATCCGCGGGAGAATTGTTGCCCTTCAACTTACCATCTGGAAACTGTGCTTCACATCTCATCCTAAGTCTTCACAACCGTTTGCTCCACACCTGGAAGAAACATTGTCCTTGAACTTAGCATGTTGCAACAACACAGAATTTTTCACCAACTCGTAAGTTAGCGGTTGTTGACCTGGTACCATGAGCGCATCCACTTGAACCACGCATGGAATCAACGCTGCACTTCATGCCATTCAACTCTGGAACACTTGACTACCTCCTCTGACGCACCAAGTCGAACCAGCGATATAAGCGCAATAGCGCGATTGTTGACCTGGTACCATGAGCGCATCCACTTGAACCACGCATGGAATCAACGATGCACATCATGCCATTCAACTCTAGAACACTTGACTACCTCCTCTGACGCACCAAGTCGAACCAACGAAATAAGCGCAACATGTGCAATTATTTGTTTCACCTCCGAAAACTGGGTCACCTGTCCACCAAGTCGAACCCGTAGCAGAACGGATGACGCCATGGCCGATAACTGGGGCACTTGCTCAATCAAGTCAGACCCACAGTAGAACGGACAACGCAACGCTTTACTCCAAGAACTCCTTGAAGCAATTTGATCTCTGATGATAGGGGCACTTGTCCACCAAGTCGAACCCACAAGTAAATCTCGATTACACCAGGGGTCTCGCTCCCTGGGTTACTGCTGAAGCGCAACTCAAGGATGCTATCCTCGAGGGACTCTAACGTGTGATACTTGGAATCTGAACAATCACCACACTTAAGATCCAACGTTCACGGCGGTACACCCCTGATTGGCCTATCCTAGGGATAAGTTGCCCCTTCTCAGGTCACCACTTCCGTCCACTGGCGGTTTACTCTGATTGGCGTGCTTACTCTATACGTAGATCGCCTCTTCTCAAGTCACCACTTTCGCAAATGTAGATTAAGCATGGATCCGTCCCTAATACCAACTGTCATTTGAACCCAGTCAACACTGCGATCCAAACCATCCAGTCAATCTTGTCTCCACAGCCAACTGAAGAGTCATTTCTCCAACTTGGCTCTGATACCAACTGTCACGGGTCGCTAATTTGAATCACCAAAATGAGCGTACCGTGAGGTAAGCAAGGCTACCGCTAGCCAAGCTTCCGCCGTTTCCCGCATCTGGGGCTCGTTCCCAAAGTACTTGCAATTAGGCCATCCGAATCAAGAAAATAAACAAAGGCAAACTCATAAGCCAAAGCTTCATTTTCACTAATAAAAGAAGAAAATTACAAGATGTAGCCAAGAGCTTAAATGGGTGGTGGGAACCCAACTCCTGCTTGCATTACATCAACCCCACCAACAACTAGAAAGGCTAAAAATCAGAAGTTCCCTGAGGGGAGACCAGGGCGTACAAAATGGGTGATCTTGCAAAAGATCACCTGTTTAACTAAAACAAACATCTCCCCCAATCTTACTAACTATTACAATATAAAGAAATAACACAAATGAATATTTACAAGGTTGGGCGCCGTTGGATTCGGTCGTTGTGGTGTTGGACGCGCTGATGCTGTGGCGAGGCGCTGAGGCTGGGGTGTGGGCGCGCATGCTGAGAGCTGAGGGCGCGCATGCTGAGAGCTGAGGGCGCTGAGCGTGGCACGCTGGGGCGCTGGGCGCTGGGCACGCTGGGTACTGGGGCGTTGATGCGTGGGGCGCAGGGCACTGGGCGTGCTTGGGCGCAGGGGCGCGCTGGGCTCACTGGGGCGCAGGGCGCATTGGGCGCTGGGCTGGGCTGCGCCACTAGTGAGCACCACTAGAGCTGGGATTAGCGCGCTGGGCGCTGGGCTGGGCGCTGCACACAGGGACGCTGGGGCTTGGCGCGCGGGGCGCTGGGCTGGGCGCTGGGCGCTCTGCGCAGCTGGTGCGCGCCACTGGTGCTGGGCTTGGGCGTGCGCTAAGGCTGGGGCCTGGGGCGCTCTCAGGCGGTGTTGTGCTGCACCATGTGTTGGGCACCTAGTGCTGTCCGACATATGATGCGACGCGTCGTGCCATTCCGCTCCGTCGGATCTCAGGTTTAAGAAAGAGCTGCAACATGTTATTTTAGGCTCATGGGGCATAGATGTGGTTGCGGGGTAAGCACGGGAGGTGCGCCCCGTAACACACAGTGAGGCCTACTAGGCTTTGTTCTTGCCAAACTTACATCATTGGAGGAACTTGGTATCAAACTTGATTGCAAACTCATTCAATGAGGAAATACTGGCAGGCAGGAGGCTGTCAAACCACTGTCGTGCCTTGCCAGTGAGGGTGGTGACAAAGTGTTTGCACCACATGGGTTATGGAGGGCTGTGGATTTCCATAACAGCTGTGAAGTGGCTAAGGTGGTCCGCAGGGTCCTCATATTCTTTCAGACGCTCCTTGAATTTGTAACATTTCTCTGGGACGAAAGTAGCTATGTCATGACTGAATAGGGATGGGCGAACAACCCCTTGGTACACGGTTAGGACTAGAACATGTGCCCTGGTAAGAATGGCTGGTTAGCTTGTTGTTGTTGAAGGAATTGAGTATGGTTGTAAGGTTGGTAGAGGGAGCTATGTGGGGCAGACGGTATAGGGTTTGGGGCGTTCTACCCCGAGGTTGCGGGATAGGGGTCGTCCGAGGGTCGGAGCCAAACCTCAGTGATAAATGGATCTGTGGAACGGACGGTAGTTTCATAGGTAGGAGGAAGGTTTCCCAGATCGTGCTGGGAGGGTGGCACGTCCGGATTAGGGATGGGGGCAGATGGTATTTGTTGAAGTTGCTGGAAAGCCCCCAGCATTGCCTGCAAGAACTACCATTGTTCTCTGGTAGGTTGCCATTGGGGGCGGACGATTGTAAGATGCCTGGCATGGGTCCGGCAATGGGTCTTGGCCTAGAGATCGTGGCTGGGTCGACGGACGTAAAGTCTAACGCCCTATAAGGGCCTGCTTGAGGGGACAGAGAGGGTGAGCTATTGCTTTCCACGGTTACCTCATGATCCGGAGGGATCTGTGAGGGTTCCACTGCTTTTGACATGATTTTTTCAGGGGTAGGGTTCTCTACGTCAAACGGGTGTTATGTCCGTAGGCTTAACAAGAGTTAAGGTAAAGAATTCCCACATATGGCGCCAATGATGAAGTCGGCTTTGTCTGGAGGGTCGTCTGGGACGGAGGTCAAAGCTGTCTTCAGAGTCCTGTCAAAAGTAAGGGAACCATGAGTATTCCAAGATGGGCTCCCGAGATACACTCCAACGGTCAAGTTTTCGTAACCGTACGGTAAATAATAGAGAGAGAAGGAGTAGTTATAGAGAGTGAAAGAGTCACCACCTTACCTGTGGGGTAAATTATAGTATTTATAGGTATGACCCCCAATGTGGTAGGTGTCACCTACCTCACAGGGTACTGGGGGATTTACGCAGGACCCACATGTAGGGTCATGGTCCCACGTGAAGTCTTCTAGTGGGGTGCTGAGGAACCTGTGGGACCCGCTTATAAGGACAAGGTCCCACGTGGGTCCTTGAGCACTATTACAGATCGAACCATGAGGAGGGTGGCACTTAGAGCTTAGGCTAAGGAAAAATAGAAACTGAAACAAAAAGCTAACTTGATAACTTGTCCAGTATTTTGAAGGGCCGGAGTTGGTGAACTGCCACAGCTATCTCCTTTACTATTTGGCAAGGTTTTGTTTTTAGAAGTAGTTCAAGTAGTAGTGTTGTATCCATCTTTTGTAAGCCTGTCCTGTGTGGAATGCATCTCAAAACTATGTTTTGAGATACATTTTCAATTTTATGATACTTTTTCGTTATTCTCAATAAGCTTTTTTATATTTTCAACACTTTTTTACATTCCCAATAAATTTTTTAATATTATAAAATTAGAAATGCATCTCAAAACTATTCCACACATGGCCTTAATCCTTACCGTGTGCATTTTGTTGATCTTTCTTTGTTGTACTATGTTAGGCAAGTATGAACAATTTTGGGTGAAATTTTATACAGTCCATACTAAACATTTACTTCTATATATTTTTGTCTTGGTGATTACAATCATATGAATATACAATTTGTCAGAAAAACATTTAGAGGATGATCATCCAATAATATTATGTCACCTATTACTTATAGAATATTTCTATCATGATTATTATGGAATCTATGTCATTCATAAAATTTGTAATATGATAAGATTATTCTAAAAGTAATAGGTGACATAATATTATTAGATGAATAAGAGAGGATGATTTTTCTGTTTTTTTTAATAAAATTTTGATTTTCTTAATTAATTAAACATTGTTTAAGCTATTGCAAATTTTTTTAAAATAAGGTTGTTTATTATTTACTATTTAATGTACTCATCAGCATTTTTTTAACGATTTATAATGAAGTGAAAATTTTTGTAAATGCCTAGTGGAGCTTTCAAAATTATAAAGGTGTGTGAAATTCTCCTATAATTTTTAAGAAAGGCCGTAAATTATTAGCTGAAAATTAAATAATAAAAAATATATTTTTATAAACATTAATACTCTTCAATTATTAGGGAAAAAAATTTCTAATCAATCCAAAACCTCAAGAGTCCTCAATCATGAAACTTCAAACTCTTAAATTATGTAATAATTTTCTATTTTCTGAACTCGGCACTATAACTTATATATTACCCTCTATGCGTCACAACCGTTAGAGCACTGACTCGTTACGTTTTTAATAATCAAACATTATTCATAAATTTCATCAACTCTCTCCAATACAAAATATGGATGGTTGGAATCTAATTAAATTGAAGAATTACCCCCAGCAAAACATATATTCTTCTCTCCCAATATATCAAACGCTTAGACAAAAGGATTAGGACTTTTCACCAGTGGTGCTTCGGCCATACGAAAACGGGAAGTCGCGGCTTGATCGAGATCAACGGCGTTCTATAAGTCCTACCGTAATGTTTTCTTATTACTATCTTTGTTTATTATGGGTTTTGATTAAACTACCAAAAAGCTTTTTTCTTTCTAAAGGACTTTTAGTTTGATAGGATACATTTTTTTTTCCTCTATCATGTAAGGATATTAATATGTATATAAATATAATTTTATTATCTAATTTTTAATTAATAACTTACTATCCTTATTAAAAATTTTATAAAACTTATACCTTTATTAATAATTTTGAAAGTTCCACCGCTCCCCTCAAAATGTTTACCCTTATATTTATTTTATTTTTTTGTATTTTTGAATAATAAATTACTGCTCTTATTAAAAATTATTCAAAACTTACTCGCTTCTTTATAATTCTGAAAGTTCCAATGGGCCCTTATCAAAATTTTCTCTAAATTTTGTTTACTTTTTTAATTCAAGACTAATTTGGTAAGTTATATCATATACAAATTTTCATATTTTCATAAACAGTATCCATTAATAGTTTTTATTTAACGTATTAATGTAAAATTAATATTTCATATAGATCTTACTATATAAGAAAAGAAGACAACATTTAAGAGCATATATCTTCTTTTGTCATGTGGCATAAAACATCTCAACTGCCACATAGATTAATATTTCACACGTCATTTTTTAAGAAATTTTCAATTGTACCACACTCACTTCTAATTTTTAAATGTCTTGATCAATCTCAAAGTAAGAGGTTGAATTCAATGTAACTTTATCACCAACTCAAATTTCATCATCTATCAACCTTTTTTCACAACTCATGATCTATCAAATTTTGTATTGCTACTCGGCTATTTCTTCATACACATGATAATGTCTACTTTTTAAATTAATTTTTTGAACCACCAATTAGTTTATATCTGATTAATTAGTTATATAGTCCTGATTAATTTTTCTCTTTTATTGTACAGTCCTGGCTTATTTGAAATTACAAATTTTTTCCTAACTATTTAATCAAATATCTTCGAGTTCTTCGGTGGACTCGAAAACAAATAATGCCTACAGTGAAAATTAGGAGTAAAATTTAGTGAGGAATTTGAGTAAAATTGTATGGAAGAATTAAGAATCAAATAGTGCATTATAATTAAAGAAAATACCCGTATTTCCATCCAAACTCTCTTCTTGAGCTCCGCGGGAACTTTCGGCCATGATTCATATTCCACTAAGTCCACTTTGCTCCGGGCCGTATATGACACAAAGGTAATCCACTGTACATGATATACTCTAGGCTCGAGCCCGGAATCGAAAGAAATGTCCAGAGTTTCCCCATTCTTTCGCATTTCCAATAGGTCATTGCAATTTGTGGGCCCTCTAACTCTATTAGATTTAGAAGAAGAACCATCTCCATGCTCCGTATTGCTTTTTCTTTTTCGGGCCATTGAAAGTACCTTAAACTTCATTTACATAGAAAGAGAATTCAATATAACATATATGCAATGACAACAAATTAAAAGCTTTAATGTCAAATACAAGAATGCTTGTAATGTTGAAAAAAAAGTGGTACATTCGCAAAATTCGCTCCTAGAAATACACAATTACCATTAACCAAATTAAACCAATCGAGGGCCAAAAAAAAGTCCGTTTATAAAGGGGACCATTGATAAAGTAATTCACATTTCACAACCAACAACTAATGTGGAAAAAAGGCAATGTACATTCGCAAAATTCACTCCTAAAATCCACAATTACCATTATCCAAATTAAACCAAATGAGGGCCAAAAAAAAGTGGACTTCTCAAGGGTACCATTGATAAAGTACTTCACATTTCACAACCAACAACTAATGAGAACATTCATTCATTTCTACTAAAGGCATAACATTTCACAAAGTGGAATCAACAACAAAGCATTTTCCTCATTATCACTAAAGGAGGAACACTAAATCGAATAAAAACCGAAATCAAACACCAATGTTCTAAAATTAAGCAAGCAAAACCGAAATAATCATTTGAGTTTCTCATTTTCAAAAAAAAAACCCGAATTTCAAAGGGTACCTAATGGAACATTGATCAAACCCTAGGTTCTCAACTTATGTAGGACAAAACACTCCATTCAACAACCAAACCAAATGCTACAAACAATCAATAAATCCAAAAACTTTCCAAGCTTTCATCACAAGAGCTAAAACCGAAATCTACCATAAATATCAACCAACAAAATCCTAGTGCAATGGTAAGCATTTGCAAAATGTAAAGTTAAATAGACAAAAGTTTAAAATGAAAGCATAGAAGGTGGAACCTTTTGGATGAACTAAAAAAAAATCCAAGCTTTAAGTTTATATGGGAGGGTGGAAATGGAGAGCCGACCGAAGGTGAAAACTTGGGAAGCCGAACAATCGGTGATTGATTGGGCAACGGACGGAGGATCGGAAGGTGGAGGAGGTCGCCGGCGATGGGAGAAACGGCGAAGAAGACGAACGGCCGCGGGAAGAAGATTCGGGAAACAGGGGAAGTGAAGGGGAAAATAAGGAAGAAGAAAGGAAGAGAATGAGGGAGGAAATGAAAAAGGTGAAAATTTGAATTATAATTAATAACCGGGCTCGGTTCAACTGCGGTTCAACCTCGAACCGCAGTTGAAAGTACACTTTCAACTGCGGTTCAACCTCGAACCGCCGTTGAAAGTATACTTTCAACTGCGGTTCGAGGTTGAACCGCCGTTGAAAGTATACTTTCAACTGCGGTTCGAGGTTGAACCGCCGTTGAAAGTGTACTTTCAACGGCGGTTCGAGGTTGAACCGCAGTTGAAAGTACATTTTCAACTGCGGTTGAACCATGAACCGCGAACCGCAGTTGAAGGTATACTTTCAACTGCGGTTCGAGGTTGAACCGCCGTTGAAAGTGTACCTTCAACTGCGGTTCGAGATTGAACCGCGGTTGAAAGTCCGCACGTTTCCTCGGTTTAAGTAGAAAAAATTGGAGCCAATTCCCGCGCGGTCATATTTTAATATTAAATTTTTTTATTTTCCATTTTCAAAAAACTATTCCCACAATTTGGTAAATATAATAATACATACCCATATATTGTATATTTATTAATTATGTACACAATCTCGACTTTTATTAACCATTTCATAATTAAAGTAATAAGATTCATTATGTTCCCTAAAATTACTACTTTTTCGACTTGGCGAACAGGATAAAAAAATCAAATCCAGAAATGCATTAGGTACGTATAGTAATATAAAAATTAATTAATAAAATTTAAGTGGCCGAAAAATTTTTTTTGCTGATGTCATTAGGACTTTATGAGCATTATTTGAAATTAGCTAGAAGTTTGACTTTTAGACTTTTAAATACTTAGAAGAGGAAAATTGGTCAAATAAAATTAGAATGATATTTTAAATATACTAAGACCAATTTTGAAGTTAAAATACTCAAGAAAAGATGAGTTAGGCAAAATAGAGAAAAATTTGAGAAAATTTGAAATTTGCATTTGATTGATGAGTCTTTGAGTGATATAATCCTAGAATGCCATGTTTTAGAGTTAAAATGATGCATTAGGATCTATGTCATGTTTGGTATCTTGAAATTCTTGCACATGTTAAAACGGTTGAAAATTTTCATTTCAAGATAGCAAGAATTAAGCATGTTTGCATTACATAAAAATGGTTGACCAAGTGGTTGACTTTTTAAATATACATGCTTTAGCTTATTTGAGAGTTTAAGAATTAACTTATTGATAATTTGAAGTTGCTCACATGAGAAAATTAAGGATATATGCTTCAAAATGGCAAGCTTCAATTGAAAAAACTTGACCAAGTAGTTGACTTTGAAAATATGAATGCTTTGGATTGTTTGAATCTTTATGCATAACTAATTGAGCCTTTGAAGGTGCTTGGATGATATATAAAATGCTTGATAGAAACTTGAATTTAGCAACTTTCAAAATTCAAAGCTTAATATAATTAAGCTTGAAAAACGTTGACCTATAGGTTGACTTTGCACATATGCATGATTTGAAATGTTTCATTCCTTTGAATGTCAAAGCGAAAATCCAGGAAAAGGGTGGCGCTTCACTATATATCTATTTCCATCTTAAGAGTCACCGCGGGTAATTTATGAAAATCGGGAAAAAAAAACTTAATAGATAGTAGGGTTTAGGGGTTAGGGTTTAGGGTTTAGGGTTTAGAAAATGATATGAAAATAAACAATTCATGAATAGCGCGGGAATTGGCTCCAAAAACTAAGTTTCTACGGCGGTTCAACCGAGAACCCGCCGTAGAAAGTATTTTCTACGGCGGTTCATGTTTGAACCGCCGTAGAAAGTTTGATTTCTACGGCGGTTCACAGT
This sequence comes from Leptodermis oblonga, assembly GCA_016801395.1. Classification (NCBI taxonomy): domain Eukaryota; kingdom Viridiplantae; phylum Streptophyta; class Magnoliopsida; order Gentianales; family Rubiaceae; genus Leptodermis; species Leptodermis oblonga. The sequence continues at coordinate 8,960,934 of CM028754.1, read as the reverse complement.
TGAACCGCCGTAGAAAAGCATTTTTTGGAGCCAATTCCCGCGCTACGTACGTACGCATGGATTTTCTAATTTTTTGTACCAAATTCAAAATCATTATATATATATATATATATATAAGAATTAATTATAAAAGTTGTCTTAAAGTATTCAATTATTCAGATGAAAATATTTTATTTATGTAGTGGAAATTTACAAGATATCGAGAGCATATAGGATCAGAGAGTTGGATATATATGATTGCATCAAGAGGGGAAAGGAGAAAAGCGAAAGATGTATATATATATATATATATGTATGTATAAACAGATATGTATATATATATGTTTGTAAATTTGTGAGATTAGTTATTATTATACTTACAAATTTGTGAGATTAGTTATTTGAAAAATGGAAAAAACAAATTAATATTGGAAAAAAGAATCCACCGCGGTTCAAGACTGAACCGCCGTTGAAGTACCACTTTCAACGGCGGTTCAACTTTGAACCGCCGTTGAAGTACCACTTTCAACGGCGGTTCAACTTTGAACCGCCGTTGAAGTACCACTTTCAACGGCGGGTCAACGTTGAACCGCGGTTGAAGTACAACTTTCAACGGCGGTTGAACGTTGAACCGCCGTTGAATAGATGACCCGGTTAATTAAAGTTCGAAATTTTTGAACTTTCTTTTCCTCACTCATTCTCTTCCTCACTCATTCTCTTCCTCCCTCATTCTCTTCCTCCCTCATTCTCTTCCTCTCCAATCCCATTTTTTCCCCTGCATTTCCCCTGTTTCACTAACCAGCTAACAAGTAATTTATAAAAATTTAAATATAAAATACAAACAAAATGAACTGCGTATAGATTTCCCTGGAAATTTTACCAAAGTACTACTCATTGGAAGAAAATAATAATAATAATACAAGAAACATTTATTCATAAATGAAAAACAAGGAAATCTATTTTCCGGAAAATTTGACAAAGTCTCCCCTATAAATGTAACGTACTCCCTGTAAATTCGATGCACATATACTTCAATACTTCACTAAAATTCCAACTATTTCGAATAATACGGAATTCAGTTTCAAATCACTTCAGACAGAATCTCCTCTGCTTGTTTTTTACCAAAACACAAGTGCAATTTAAGATCAGCACATAAGTTTCACACAATTTCAAAAAATAACATATTCATTTCCAAACAGTTCCACATATGAAGCCCCTGGAAATTTTGTCCCTTGATTGCGCGGCTTTATCCGAGGTGTGACCTGTTTCAATCCCACAGTACGAAGGATAAAAATAAATGTTGTTAAAAATTTATTGAATCCTCTCTTCATTAAAATCAAAGAAACATATACAAATACAAAAACACACATACACACCCACGAGAATTGAAGTTTAATAAAAACAAACAATATACCTGAAAATGATTCTTAACTTATTCTCTTTCTCTTAAGGGACACTTGATCCTCGAACCATAATCCTTCGCTGTGGTCATCACGAAGTATGTATTTATCAAGTTCCCTATCTTCCTCATCTGCTCTCGGTTCAGGTAACCCACTAGAGAAAGGGCCAGCCTCATGAAGCCCTTCTTCTGTATCTATCCCTTCCACACCGTGATGTTGTTTACCATGAAGAACAACAGACCAATGTTCGTCGCAAGGATCGGCGATATAAAAAACTTGTTTCGCCTGCGATGCAAGTATAAATGGTTCCCCCTTGAAACCCTCCCGATTTAGGTTGACCAAGGTAAAACCCAATGGATCATCAGTTCGTACCCCACTATTGTTATCAACCCATTTGCAGCGAAATACAACTACTTTGAAACAAACATAGTCAATCTCCCAAATATCTTCGATCACCCCGTAATAAGCCATGCTTGCATACAATGGATTTTTATCCTTCCTGCTAGAAACATGTAAAGCCTCTGAGATTAATGTAACACCACTGTTTTGTGCCGTACTCTTCTCATCTTGTCTCTTAGTAGCAAATGAATATCCATTTATGTCATAGCATGAAAATGCTCGTACCGCAGGGCTGGGCCTAAATGCCAACCATTTCAATGTCTCCGAAACGTCTTTGCCCAGGACAGCATTACCAAACCAATAGACAAATGTCCGAATATGTTCATTGAGCACACGTTGATCCGTCCAAGCAGGATAAGATGTTCTTATTGACTGTATGTGGTCTGTCACATAGGGCGCAACTTCTTCAGAATTGCGCAGAATGTAGAGATGCGCCTTCATTAATTCAACATTAGACGGCAAAAAAATTTTTCTCCCCTTCTGCCCATACCTGTAATCCTCCCATCGTGCCGATTCTTAGATATTCCAATGGATGCGGTCCCGGCCAAGTACTCAGTGCAAAACTCAATTACCTCCTCAGCTATGTAACCTTCAACAATACTAGCATCAGGACGACAACGATTCTTCACATACCCCTTATATACTTTCATATATCGCTCGAATGGGTACATCCATCGCAAATGAACAGGCCCGCAGATTTTTATCTCTCTGACCAAATGAATCACCAAATGCACCATAATATCAAAGAAGGCGGGTGGAAAATACATTTCTAATTGACAGAGGACAACAATTATTTCATCTTGTAGCTGATCAAGTCTTTCGCGCGCGATAACCTTGCTACATATAGCATTGAAGAAGAAACAAAGTCTTGTTATACTGGACTTAACATGCTTGGGCAATATCGATCGAATAGCTACAGGCAACAATTGCTGCATTAAGGCATGGCAATCATGAGACTTCAAACCAACCAGTTTTAAATCTTTCAAGGAAACAAGTCTGCTTACATTTGAAGAATATCCAGATGGAACTTTGATGCTACGCAAACTTGAACACAGTTGTTTTTTCTCCTTTCTGGACAAAGTGTGACAGGCAGGGGGTAGATATGTGCGTTGTCCTCGAGCTACCGGTGCTAAATTTGCTCTTATGTTCATATCAACCATATCAAGTCTCGCGTTATAACCATCCTTAGTTTTACCAGGGATGTTCAAGAGCGTACCTAAGAGGCTTTCGCAAATATTTTTCTCAATATGCATAACATCGAGACAATGTCTGACATCCAAGTTCTCCCAGTATGGAAGTTCAAAAAATATGGATTTTTTCTTCCAACAACCTGTATCATTGTTGCTGGACTCCGAAGTTTTACCAAACTCAACATTAATGTCCGTCACACGAGCTTTCACCTCTGGCCCGCTCAAGGGTTCTGGAGCTTTTCTGAACTCTTGGAATCCATTGAATGCTCTTTTCATACGGCGATACGGATGAGTCTCGGGAAGAAATCTGCGATGCCCAAGGTATACTGTCTTCCTCCCATGTGCAAGCTGACAAAAATCTGTACTCTCCTCACATATTGGACATGCTTTATGCCCTTTAACAGAGTACCCAGACAAGTTTCCATAAGCAGGAAAATCATTAATGGTACAGAACAACATGGCACGTAATGTGAACATTTCTTCACGGTAGGCATCAAACACAGGTGCGCCTTCATCCCATAACTTTTTCAAGTCTTCAATAAGAGGAGCAAGATACACATCGATGTCATTTCCTGGTTGCCGTGGGCCTGAAATCATTAGAGACATAAGTATGTACTTGCGCTTCATACACAAGTAAGGCGGCAAATTGTAAATAACCAACATCACCGGCCATGAGCTATGTGTGCTACTCAGACTGCCAAACGGGTTCATTCCATCAGTACACAGACCAAGCCTCAAATTTCTTGCTTCTCCCCCGAAAGAAGGATACATTGAATCAATCTTTTTCCACTGATCTGAGTCTGATGTATGCATTATCACCTTGTCATCATCACTGGGAATACACCGATCTGAATGCCATGTCAATAGTTGTGCATCTTTTTCATTAGCGAACAACCGTTTAAATCTCGGTATTATAGGAAGATACCACAGAACCTTAGCCGGCGACCCCTTCTTTTGCGCATCAGAACTGTCTTCAACAGCATCACACAGCTGCTTGTTTTTGTATCGGGGAGTGTTACACTTAGGACACCGCAATAAATCCTTATACTCATTCCTGTAGAGGACGCAATCATTTGGGCAAGCGTGGATCTTCTTATACTCCATACCCATTGGACACAACATTTTTTTCGCCTCGTAAATTCGATCTGGAAGTTCATTATCTTCTGGGAGCATATCTTTCAATACCCTCAATAAGGCTGTAAAACTAGTATCTGACCACCCATTTGCCGCTTTCAAACTAAACAACTTCAAAACACTAGACAATCGTGTATATTTACTGCAACCCTTGTATAGAGGCTTCTCATTGTCACCCAAAATCGAAGCAAGAACTTCCGGTTTATCAGCAAAATCCTCGGCGACATCCTCAATCATGGCATCTAATCGATCTCTAGTAATCGCATCATCTCCTTTTGCATGAGATTTTCTTTGCTCAGGTAAACCATCAATACTTTCACCATGCCAAATCCACAGTTTATAAGAAGGATCAAACCCGTGCCGATATAAATGGAATCTTATTGTATCTGAGTTATCAAACCGCGCCCCATTTTTACAAGATTTGCACGGACAATGAACGTACTTTGTATTCTTATAAGCGAATTGAATGAAATTCTCAACTTCTCTCGCATAAGAATCGGAGGTCCGATCACCACAGAACAAGATATTTCGATCCATGTGTAACTAAGACCTTGAAATAATTAAAAATACCAAATAATAATTCAACAAACAATGTACAAAGTATCAAGTTGCATGCTTGTCTTAGCACATGTCATAATACTTATGTTAGTCATATATGTGCAAAACTACTATAATACCTCAATGAAAAAAATAATGCAATGACAACACATGCGCAATAGACATAATCGAATGAAGAAGAAACTCTAAGTTTTTCATTCATGCATTTCGTCAAACACATAAAATGCATAAAAAAATAATACACACTCTAAGTAGTGCTAATTATATGAACATCATCCATTAAAAATCAAACACTATAAATCAAATTACATCACCGAAAACTACATAGTATAACTAAATAGGGTTCCACACACTACTAAGGTTCGCCACATACATGGAATATATGCAACTTTAATTTTCAGCCATGCAGCTACCATAAATAAAAATAAATGCTATAGGATGACATATCTAAAGTACAAGCATAAGCAATTACTGGAAAATTTTACAAGTTCCTAACCTTTAGGTGGTAAATTTTAGCTCCAAATGACGATTCCTTAGGTTCAAAGTGCAAAACCGTAGTAGAAATTTGGAGACAGACACTCTCGGGCGCGATATGGGAATACACGGTGTTATTTAGGTTTTAATATATATATATACGGTAATACTACGGCGGTTTAAAAATTAACCGCCGTGGAAAGGGAACTTTCCACGGCGGTTGGAGGGAAACCGCCGGTGGAAAATGACTTTCCACGGCGGTTGTAAGGTAACCGCCGTGGAAAGTATGGACTTTCCACGGCGGTTACCTTACAACCGCCGTGGGAAGTCATTTTCCACGGCGGTTTCCCTCCAACCGCCGTGGAAAGTTCCCTTTCCACGGCGGTTTGTCCAAACCGCCGTAGAAAGTCCGTTTCTACGGCGGTTCAACCTTGAACCGCCGTAGAAAGTCCGGTTCTACGGCGGTTCATTTTTAGACCGCCGTAGAAAGTCCGCATTCCTTTTATTACTGCGGTTTTCTATTTTCCGCCGTTAATTCGCAGCCGTTAAAGCTCCGTTTTGTAGTAGTGAATTTGGGGGAGAAAATTGGATTTTAAGAGACGATGAAGAGTAAAGAGTGGAGATAGAGGGTGAAAATTGTGAAACTGTCACCAAACATAACAAGTAGCTAAAAAGAGTGGAGGTGTTCTAACAGAGCAACTCTAAGAGAGAGAGAGAGAGAGAGGAAGGGAGTAAGCAACGAAAGAGACAGAGAAAGAGACTTGAAGAAGGAGAAGGTATAAGTCATAGAAATAGAAATAAAAATAAAAATAAGGAAATGTTGTTTAATTACTTTTTAGCCCAAATTTTTTTAAAAAAAAAATAGTCTAATTACCGGTGATTTCGTGGTTTTGTCAACAGAAAACCTTCTATTACCGGTAATAGGGACCAAAATTGCCAAATCGGTAAAGAAAATGAATCACAAGTGCATGCAATAACACTAAAGAGGGACCAAATTGTAACGAGGAAAAGAATAGAGATCAAAAGTGCAATTTTTCCTTTTATGCTATTTCATGCAGATTCATATAGTTATTAATTGTTCAGAGATGTTTGATATTTTTCAAATCTCGAGGTTTCTTTTGATATAAACCTCAAAGACGTTATGAAATTGACCTTGTTGAACTGAAAATGCATTTAAGATATATTACTTTTTATGCCTTCCCTAAGTATCATTTGAGGACCACAATATAAATTAAATGACATAAATGTTGTTAGTCTCTTTTAATCTAACCAATGGTTGAAAAGAGCAAATAATTTAACCGCTCCACAAAGTAAAAGAATAAGGTATGACATCACATTTTAGAATGTATTTTGAGGATCATTTTAAGATATGGTATAAACCAATGTGGCAATGTTTTAAACTCAGATTGAACTGCAAATCGGTTACCAGTCTGGTCTGAGTGACCAACCAAAACAAAAAATGTAAAAAAATTGATCAACGTCGACCAAAAATCAAGTTTTTTTAGTTCAAACCTGCCAAATTTTTAAGAAATTGGGCTTTTAATTTTTTGTTTTGTTTTAGCTCACATCTTGTTTTGGGTTGCAATGTGCCAATTTTTAAACTTATTTTCATGCCTATAATTAATTATTAGGCCTTAAAGCTAAATATGATGACGTAGTCTGTTTGTATTAATTTTATAGAAGTTTTTACACCATACTATTTTTAATCAATATAGGACTATTTTATCTTATATGAATATCTCATTTTTATTTCATTGAGAGCTCTTTTTTACACCATACTATTTTTTAATTTATTTAAAAAAATAATCTATTTTTAAATTTATTTAAAAAAATAATTAAATATATTTCAAAATATAAGTAGATTTTTTATACAAAAATAAGTACAAGGTTTTTTTTTTTTTTTTTTTGCTTAAATAGAATCTTTAATATTCTTTTACTCAGTTTAAAAGTAAGGTGAATAAAATATATTTAATTAAAAATTTTATTAATGGTGTTGGAAATCGTCCAACTGCGATTGAAAGAAGACCAAGATCCAGTAAATACAACTGATTACAATATATTTGATCTGATAATTAACAGATCTGAACCACGACAGTGTATCTAATCTAATAAACTGTAAATCTATACATATTATAGATTTGAACATAGTAGAAATATATAGCTGAACAAATCTCGCACAGATAGTCACGGATCTGCCACTAAATGCTGATGAAAGCTTCAATACTGAGTCTTCATACACCATGACCATGAATCGAAACAAAATAGCCAGGAAGAAAATCACCATAGATGGAGATAAACACCATTCATGAAGAAAGAAACACCATAAATGCAGAAGAAAACAACAAAAACATGGATAAAAATTAAAACTAAATCAAGCTAAATAAAGAATTGCAAGAACAAAAGTAGAACTGCTTCCCTCATCCTCCTTCATAAGATGGAGGATGAGGGAAGAAAATAAATTTGAGGGTTTGAAGGAAGGAGGTGGCGGCCGAGAGTTAAAAGAATTTGACTTGGTACCAAATAAATTCATGTGAATAAAATATTTTTAGAAGAATCATAATATTAGAAATATTAAAGGTTACATAATTATTAGTATATTGATTATTTTCAATATATTTATAATGTCATCCGAGTCAACCCCCAATCTAACCAATCCGACCCATCAACCTTTGAATCCATAGTTTTTTGGAGTCTGTTCGATATGAATTTTATAATATTGATTTAAATCAAAAGTTGAGACATTGTATGACATTACATTTTGGACTAAGTTGAAAAATAATGTTAAGAAATGTAATTTAAAACTCATTTCAAATTGAATAATTTAGAAATGATATGTCAAATAAACTTTTACAGTGAGTCCACAAAATTCATTCAAAAATACATTTTAAGATCTTGTATTACATGTATTTTAATATATGGTTTAAATAAAGTTTAACATGTTTTTGGATTGAAGATATCAAACTATCCTAGACCCCATAAAATTGGTCACTAAAGGCATTTTGAGATGGGAAAAATTACATTTTTAACTATTTTGATTTGGGGTCATTACACTTTTAATCATTTTTATTTAAGTCATTTTAAAAAAATAATTTTTTATACATATAGTGTGATATTTTTAGCGATGTTAACATTTTTATTACATGTTCTTAACGGTTTTCAGTCAACGATAATATAAGTTCTTTTTACGAATGAAAAATTTTTAGTGACTAATTACGTAGCTTATGTTTTTGGGATGAAATTTTGAAGATTTAGAATTAGCCCCTAAAAATTTTATTTTTGTGAAATAACTCATATTGCTGTGAACTGTTGAGAACATGTAATCATATGTTAAAATGATCAAAAGTGTAATACTATGCATACAAAAATAGTGTTTGTGAAACAATTTAAACGAAAGGGGGCAAAAATGTTATTTTTCGAAATGGAAAATTGAGATGCACTGCCATACATGTCTCGGAATAGACCCTCGTCGCTCCAATAAGTAGCCGGTAGTCCACTCACACTGCAAATCGTCCTTCCCAAGCATTGGTAGAGGAAAAGGCCGGGTCATCACCGTCGGATTCGACCTAGCAGCATCACTTCAGGGTCACTGTGAGTAAAATACAGCCTTTCTGTCCCCTGCAGATATTTTCATCCGGGCTCTTTTTTCTTCTTCTTCCCCAATTTGTAATTTTTGAGGAAGCTGATGTTATGGTTTTTTTTATCTTGGGTGTTGCTGTTGTTTTTTGGGGTTTTCTAATTTATGCAATTGCGATGGAACTCAATATGGTTATTGGGTTTTCTAATTGTTTGCGGGTTTTCAATTATTATTATTATTATTATTTTATTTTTTTGATTCCATCCTTACTGGCTATTTCTGAAACATGGGCTTCAAGAGAAAAAAAAAAATTTTGGAATTTTTCTGTATGTTTTATATTTTTCTGCATTACCATTTGTATTTTTCATAGAATTGAACTGGGATTGTAGGTAATCATTGATAAAGACTTGACAAAGAACCTTATAGATGGCAGTGCTAAATTGAAAAGCTTTGCGCATAGTTATTCTCAGAGAAAGAACATGCCGGATTTCCATCATTTACTTGTTGGTTGTCTCTTTGTCAATCTAATTTTCTTCCATTTTCTGTAGCTTCTGTTTATTATGTTATCCTTGTGCTTTTTTTTTTTTTTTTTTTTTTGAGAAAGTCTATTCTTATGTTTTGAAATTGAATGAATCTTTGTTTTTTGATATTTTTCTTTGAAGGCAGTTGCATCCCATATCTGTTTCAAGTTAAAGGAATGAGTTCTGGTTAAGAATAACATAGGAGCTGGAGAGCAAAATACCATGTATGTGGCATAAGTATAACCTATAAGGCTGAAACATTCTTAAGTGCCTATTAAACATAAACAGCAGCAGTAAATCCCCGCTTTTGCACCATCTATGTATATGTATTCAGAACAGAAGGTCCTCTAAACGACAAAAAGATTAGAAGCTATCAGCCATGAAGTCCAATCAGAAAAGACCCGAGGTTGGAAAAATTAGTTCAGATGAACAGGAAGATAGACTCAGTTCTTTACCAGACTCTCTCCTCTGTCATATTCTCTCCTTTCTACCCACAAAGTTTGCGGCCCTGACATCCGTTTTGTCCAAAAGATGGAAGTATCTTTTTTTAGGTGTTCCAAACATAGACCTTGATGAGTCTTTGGTTTTGAAGCCTCAGGGGAAACAAGTCAGAGGAACTAATAAGGATCCCAATTTCATAAATTTCGTCAATCGGAGGCTTATGCTATGTATGACATCTTCTATAACCGAGTTTCGACTGAAATACCAAACGTTGCCAGAAGGTCAGGTGTTTAATTCATGGCTTACTGCTCTACTCTTTCGTAAAATCAAAATTTTGGAAGTCTTAGAACTAGAGTACCTTTACAGTTATCGGTCTGTGTGCCCACCGAGTGCAATTTTTCGGTCGGAAACTTTGGTGGACTTAAAACTATGTGGAGATAAGATTGTCCTCAAGATGCCTGAATTTGTCAGCCTTCCCAATCTCAAAGTACTTATGTTTAGACACGTGGATATGGAACTTGAATCTGACACTTTCAGGTTAGCTGAAGGCTATCCGGTGCTTGAGGATTTGACATTGGATCAAGTTATAATCCTAAAGGACAAAGGGCGTAAAGCTGCCCTCGTAATATCCATGCGCACTCTGAAAAGGTTAGAAATCGTTAGCATAGAAATGGTGGAATATGGATTAAGCAGGATTGATATTGATACTCCACATCTTCAACAACTTGTGTTTGCTTTTTGGGGAAATGATTCTGTTCTCCCAGAAATGCACATAAATTTGTGTGGGTGTGAATCTTTGGTCTCGGCAGATGTATCTATTGATGCATACTTTGAAGATGGAAATGAGTGGTTTTATAAATTTTTAAGCAAGTTAAACAACATCAAAGAGCTCAAGTTATTGGACAGCGATTCACAGGTAAATTTGAAACAAAAGTGACTTTTTTTTCCTTCTTCCTTGCTCCATTAATCGTATATCCTATTATTCCTGGTCATTTAAATTAATTTTCCCATTTATTTTGTAGCTCTTTATTGACCGGGCCGATTCTTTGCCTCAATTTCCAAATTTGACCCATTTGGACTTGACTGCATCTGAGAAATCAATGTGGAATTTGCTTCAACGTACCCCAAATCTGAATGCGTTTGTTTGGCACCAGGTATGTGTAAATTTGAATAAAGTATTCACCTTGTTCTATAGAAATGTTCTTCTGTTTGAGTTTAAGAATTATTTATATGCCATGAAGTCTTCTAGTTAACATAAGCATGCATTTCCATATGAAGTCTCCTTCAAGAGTGTGTGTGTTCATTCTACATTTCGTAAGATCTTCACATAGGCTTACTTCTTGTTGTTGTTGTTGTAAGGTCTGGATTTGGTTTCAGTTATTGCAGGGTTTAGGGTTGCCAGAGAGCAACGAAAATTGTTTTCCCCATGATGAGCCTCGGTGTTTTGCTCAGACTCTTAGAGAAGTAACAATTCATAATGGCCAGCAACCAGCTGTGATTGAAGTAGTGAGATTTTTCTTACAGCACGGGGCAGTGCTAGAGAGGATGATTATAGGGCTCCCGTATGATACTGTGGGACGGGCACTGGCGATGCCCCCGTTACTGAAGCTAAAGAGACGCTCACCAGAATGTGAGATTGAGATTATTTGAGAACTGTTCTTTATATTGCTCCAGTGGTGAAACATTGGTGTTTTTCTGCTGAACTCAGAATGGAACCTTGTGAGGAGTTACTGGAATAGGATAATAGCTCAGACTTGGCTTTCAATTTAGATCTCGTTCAAGTAGTAGTGTTGATTTTTTTTCTTTGTAAAAATGCTCTTGATGTTTTTTTCTGTTTCTCTATTGTGGTGTTGGCATTTTTATAAGCTTATATCATTTCTGACATGCTAACAAACATGTTCTTAAAAATTATACTGTATTTGGTAAGATAATTTTGAAAAATAGTTTCTACGTGGAATATTGGAGATTAGATAAAACTTGTTTCTGGGGCCTAAAAAATGTTTCTTAAACCATATTTTTATAAATGGTTGTTGGTTTGTGCCAAACATGTTTTGTGTTTGCGATTCTTAGCTTACTTGCAATTCATTCTTACACAAACAATTATCTGCATTGCAATGCTGTGTTTTCTCTTCTCTTCTCTTTTCTTTTCTTTTTTCCTTGGGTAACAGTCGGTTGCCCGTCGATATTTGATGATTTGATACTTATGGTCGGTATATATTTGAAAGCTTGAAAGCTCAGACAGAGAGAATAAACGGACTTCTCGAGGGTGCTTGTTCTTTCTGTAGTGTTTGAAACTTTGTTTTGAGAAAATAATTTTATAATGTAAAAAATATATTAAAAATGTAAAAAATTATAGATGAATAGTAAAAAATTGTATTAAAAATAATGAAAATTGATTATAAAATTATTTTTTCAAAATCAAGTTTCAAGTATTGTTTCAAACACAACATAAAGAACAGGCTCGTCACTTTAGTGCAGAAGGACTGGAGTTGTTGAATATTGCTCAGTGCTACTATAATTTAGCAACCAAAACTCGATTAAGTGGTTGATGTTTGGTGACTCTTTATTAATTAAAAGGTTTAAATGTAAAAATCGGACCAAATGAAATGTAATAAGCTTTACCTTGGGAATATAAGAATGCATATGTGCAATTATTGAATTAAAATTAGATCAGATACAAAAATAGATAATCAAAGCCTAAAATTAAAAAAAAAACTATGCGCATTTAAGATGACCAAACCTCGAACCTGAATAGGTATTGAGGTCCAGATACAAGAATGCAATATGTGTTGCAGTGCTAATTAACCATTTACAACTAAAAAGGAGAAATGTGTATTTTCTATAAATTTGGAGGGACAAGAAGAAAACACTATGAAGCAATTTCTAAAATACCACATAAGCACAATGAGAATTCAAAATAAGGAAGCTTGAAAAAATAATTCATATCCCTTAGTAAACGATTTTTTTAATCTCAAAAAGACTAGTTCCTTACATTTAAAATTTATTTTTTTGGTCCCTTATATTTGGAAAATTTATTTTTTTGTCCTATACATTTAGGAGTAACTTTTTAGTCCTTTAATTTAGTAGAATTTTCTTGGGGTCCCTTAACCAGCTATTGCTATATAATTATTTGGGAGTTAATTACATTCACACTCCCGAAGTTTGGATTAACTAACAATAGCTGTCTTAAAATTCTACGATCAATCTCTTTTACTTGATACCAACATTGTTGCTTGTCGCTAGTCACGAGGGCAAAATTCCAAGAATAAGAGAAAATTATTAATTTTCTTACATTGCCAAAACAATTAGTATAAAAATGGAAATTATATTTATTTCCTGGTGAAATTATAAGTACTCTTTTGAGTTTTTTTTTTTTTTTCTGACGGTCGCATTTACTTTGTGAAGTTATTTGTTATCTTTGAAACTCTTCAATAAATTAGGATGTGCTTTTAATTGTCAAAAAAAACTCGAGAAAAAATTTGTAGTTTAGAAAAATTGCAGTTTTGGTCATTTTACTATATATTGGTTATATTTTTTGTCTCTCTTCTATGTGTCATTGCATTTGTGGTCCATGTTCTTTCATATGTGTTGACACTTTGTCCATATGACCGGTAATAATCGATTTTGTAAATCATTTTGGAATGATCGTATAAATTTAAAAATTACTCCCTCCGTCCCACTCAAATATTCTACTTTAAAATGTGTATAATTTATTATAAGTTGTGAGGCACAACACCTAAAATAAGTAATTTACCATCATATTTTTCACTTATATCCTTATTTTAAAAGTAAGGGTATGTAATGTTAATAAATTCAAAGTAGACTTTTTAAATGAGACAAAAAAAAAAATTTAAAAGTGGACTCTTTAAGTGGAACGAAGGGAGTACACTTTTGACTCAAAATTACTTACAAAATAAGTTACTGCACGTCATAGAGATTAAAAATGTTAACACATATGAAATAACAGGATCACAAATGCAACGAGGTAGAAAAGATGGACCAAAAATGTAAAAAAAGTATTTGAAAAAATGAATAAAAGTGCAATTTTCCCTTTGTGATTTTACCAACAAAAGAAGTGAATGTAATTATGTAAGGGGCATGTTATTCGCAGTAGCCATTTCGATATTTACAGTAGTATTTTCTTGTGAAAAGTCTAAAATACCCCTGACACTAAAAAAAAAAAAAAGAAAAAACAAAAAGTCACATGCGTGACAGTGCAGACCATTTCATCTATAAATGTAAGGGTTTAGGATTTACTTCAAATTGCAGAAGATACTTGTTTTACATTTGATCAGTGACACGTTTCTTCAAATATGGCCGGTATACCCAAGTCGATCCATATTACACTGTAAGTAAACACTCTATACATTTTTTTATTTGAATTTAGTTAGACGGAAAAAAATTTCTTTATACCCGTTCAATTGCCAGGAAAGAAACCCATTTTGGGGGAATTTTTTTCTTGAATCTGCGATTATCCGACAATTTTTTGCAGTATCTGTTACATTTCGGCCGTGGAGAGTATCTCCCCGGTCGGAATTTTTGGGAAATACCGCCGGCCGCCGGAGGTATTTTCCAGAGAAATACCGCCATGCAAAATGGCGGTATTTCCAATAGAAATACTGCCGGCGACCGGCGGTATTTCCGGACGAAATAACGCCGGCGACCGGCGGTATTCCTAGGGGAAATACCGCCTGCGGTATTTTGTATTAGTGATATCGCTGGACGGCGGCGGTATTTCAGCGGGCGGCGGTATTTCCTGGCGTCTTTCTCCGGTGGTTTTTTGCCGGAGAAATACCGCTGGCGTCTTCCGTCGTATTTTTCCAGCGAAAAATCGATTTTCTCTCGACCGAAAATTCCGTCCCATTCGCAATATTTCTCCGACCTCTGCTAAAAGTAATTATGTCAGAATTTCGACTCAAGACGACAAAATTATTGCCCAATTTGTTGGTTGCATCTAAAATTTTATGTTTAAATATGCTGAACCACCTTTGCTTATTTTTGAAAAGAATTTTCGTATTGAGAGTAATGACATTTATGCCGACCATACCGATATATTTCGGACGAACGAAAAGTTCAGCAGTAGGGAAGATATGATGGCTTGGGTTAACGCACGAGCAGCTGAAAACATTATGACTGCAAAAATTACTTCCTCTTCGAAGATTTTGGGTCTGTTCGTTACAAGAGGGAGAAAAGGTAGAGTTGAGATAGGGTGTGAAAGATCAGGAAAAGTTAGAGATAAGCCACCCCTACCTGAAGGGAAAAGCAGGCGGGCCAATACAAGCAGCAAGATGACAAACTATCCATTTCACCTTAAGAGCCAAGAAATTGCTGGGGGCAACTGGAAGTTAGAGGTCGTAGACGGTAATCACAATCATGAATTACAAGGAGTTCGAAATTGGCATTCAACGTAGTCACAGTTAACAGAATTGGAGAAGAAGAAGATTGCCGACATGTCTAGTATTAACATCAGACCGATGCATATATTGGCCAAGTTGCGAGCGGATGATCCGGAAAATATCAGCCACATACAACAGGTATACAATGAAAAAGCAAAAAGTAAAAGGAAGGCTAGGGGAGGTATGACTAACATGCAGTATTTCTTTAAACTTCTGCATGATCACGAATACTTCTATGCGCACGAACTTGATGACGACAGTAATGCAGTCGGGCACATTTTCTTTGCACACAAGAAGGCGCCACATCTGCTTGTTTTGTTTCCGTACGTGTTGTTTATGGATACGACGTATAAGACTAACATGTATGACATGTCGCTGCTGCAAATAGTGGCTCTATTACCCACAGATCAATATGTTCATATCGCATTCATTTTCATGAGGGATGAGACCACACTGAGCTATTACTGGGGGTTGGCGCAATTGAGCAAGCTATTCGCGGAAAACAGATACCCACATGTGGTCGTCACTGACCGGGAGCTTGCCTTAATAAATGCTGTGGAACTAGTATTCCCAAGTACTACCCAACTACTGTGTAGGGGACACATTGAAATGGATGTCAAGAAAGACGTACTATCGGGTGGCAATGACAAAAAAACAACGGACGTGTTTTTATATCGTTGGAGCCGCGTTGTTAAATCCCTGACATACGAACAGTTTACGGAAGCTATGGATTTCATTGCTATTAAGTATGGAAATAAATCTAGATTCAGAAATGTTATTCCATACTTGAAAAACACGTGGTTGGAACCCCACAAGGACAAGTTCATGTCATGTTGGACAAAAAGTATAAAGCATTACGGTCGCACACTACGAACATGTAAGTTATTTATAACTTTAATTTATGATTTGGATTTCGTATAATTACATGCTCTTCTATATAATTCTGTGTGCTACATGTTGAATTTTTATGTGAATTGTCTTTTAGGGTGGAAAGTGCACATGCACAATTGAAGAAGGCAATTGATATGGATCGAAAGGCATTTTCAAGTATTTTCAACGACATTAATATTATGATAAGGCATCACTTTGATAAAATTCGTACTGCAATGTAATCTTCGCACAGCAAAACTTACCAGAAGAGCGATTACTTACTTTATAGTAGACTCAACGGTGTCTTTCGTTGGTATTGCACTACTGCAGGAAGAATATACATCAAGAGTTTGACTTATCGAGAAAGATGGTGCGGTGTGTGGTTGCGAACTCCGAACTAGTTGCGGTCTGCCATGTGCATGTGAGATGCAACAGTTGGTGCGCGGGTACCAACCAATTGATCCTATCGACGTTGACGCCTTCTGAAACGCTGCATTTGGAAGATGATGATATTCCGGAAACTAATGAGGAGAGGCAAACAGCTGAAGGCCGGTTGCATGACATGTTTTTAGATGTAATGGCGCATCCAAGCGCTGAGATATACAGGGTGATGGGTGTGGTGCATTCGACGCTTTATCCGAAAACTGTTGATCTAGATGAGCCGATTAGTAGGCCACAGGGGACGACCGAGAAATAATGCCACCCAACGAGATCTATCAGGGTACGAGCATGCCGAGAGGAACGCACTACAACAAGGTGCGAATATATGTATTTCATCTGCATGTTCCCTGTGTTTACAAACATCTACACGTGCTAAATTTAATATGATTTACACTTGTAGGTCAGCGGTCCACTGGTGGACAGAGAAGACGAAGGGTTGTGAGGTCACACGCATCTGAATGGCCTTACGACCTTCCCGTATTTCTGAAGCAGTTCGTGTTCGAATACATTACAGGGGACGTTAATGTAGTGCCAGATGGACATTGTGGATTTAGAGTAATTTCCTATTTCGTACACAATGCAGATGAGTCGCAGTGGTACCAGGTGCGCAGAGCCTTTGCACCAAGAACTCGTGGATGAATCTACTTTGTGGAACTTCGTCCTTGGGCCAGTCGATTACGCGTTAGCAATCAGGCTGGTCAATTGTTATGTAGTTCCGGCAGAAGAGGTTTACTGGTTTGATTCCTATATGTTGGGAATACTTGTCGCAACGAAATACCAGCGGGTTGTTACATTATATGCATAGCAGAGTAATACTTTCCTATCGATTGTGTGGCGGGGGGCCGGCGTCTCGACTGATCCGGTCAGTTTCATCAATATGGGTTTAATAAGACAAAATCATTTCATTGCTTTGTTAACGACCGATGAGGTATTGCTACCGCCAATATATCCGACGTGGAGAAACAGGCCCTCAAAAGACATGCAGTTGTGGCAAACCCATTTGAAACAAAAATTTGATTCTCATAGGACTAAATTGACTGCTGAGTGTTAGTAATATATGTTTTTCACACCCACTGTTGTCGGTTAAATGCAAGTTACTTGTTTCATTATACGTTAACAATATAAGTTTCTCATCTTTTAACGTTTGTATGTTATTAATTACAACATTAGTGAAGGCAATTAATATATATATATATATGTATATATCACCCGAAATGATATATTACTTCATACAATGCATAAAATAGTGAAAAAAATACAACTCAACTATTTATAACTCCAGTCCCGGCATCAAATCCTTCAAATGAGTAGCCGCCTCCTCTATGACGCTTCTCCTCACGGAGTTGGGGAAAGCATGCCGATTTCAGGGATGAGAATAATAAAGTTTACTTGCTATATATTGCAACCGCTGCAGTTGTAAGATAAATCGAAATACAGTAAAAATTATTGACAAACAGATATAATTAATTGATATAAATAAGCAAAAATTTGTATTGTTTACCGCAACCGCGAATATATTTTTGGGGTCCAGTGTGTCGTCCACTTCCATGTCGTCTGGACTGACACGCACGTGCGTTCGCGGCTGGAAGTAGTCGAGGTACTCAGGGCACGCTTATTAGACCCACTCAGCCCTCTGCATCCCCCTTACCGAATTCCTCTTGTACATGTGTGGACATTAAGATTCGTATCGTAAAAGCAGGAGTACCTTTTTATTTTAGGCCCTCTGTAGCAACTCTTTGGTTTTAAAACTGCGTGAGGGATCGACTGCACGAATCCAAATTAGCGCAAGAACCGATCAGGCATATATGGCTCTACGACCGCAGGGCAATGAATAAGACCCCTATACAAGGTTATTGGGTGCACTCTCGCAGGATTTGGCCCAAAAAGAAGCCAATTGACCTAGTTCGTGTGAAACATAGTAAGTGGATATTCGAATACGTCGTCTAATACAGTAATAAACAGTACAAATTTAAATGACATACAAATATTACCTCTCCGGATTTCATTCCGTCTAGTGTGCGCCTATATGACAGCAAATCTGCGTTAGGCTTTCGCTTCCTTCCGGTTCCGATTTTCCACTTCGTTGCAATAGGCAACCCGGCATCCCAGGAACTGAGCTGAGGAGGACTAAACGTTGGAAAGTACTCGTATATCCAGCTCTATTAAAACAATTGAAAAACAAATTATTCATTTTAATGTACCTATATAAAGTATTGAAATAATTTATAAACGAGTCTTACAAACTTGCAATAAGGTCAGACAACCGTCTAACTGGGCACTATCCGCCCTAGAGGCCCTACCAAGATTGCGGTAAAGGTTGCCCAGACACGCTGCACCCCACGCAAGTCCTGCTGCGCCTTCTGCATCGCGGAGGTAAGGTAGGAAATGCCAAACAACGTGAATTTTTTTTTCTTATCCACGAACAGTGTGTTTCCTACCAACCACAACAAATACCCTGCGGCAGAATTGGCGGCCTCCACCTGTCCGCTAACACATTGCTCTCGAAGGAGGGACATTTTAAAAGTTGCAAAATCTCGATCACCGAGCTTGTCTTCCTCAATCCCCAATAATTCTAAAAGCAGAACTTTCATATCTGCCGGCTTAATTTTTCACCCAATTGGCTGTCCGTCAATCGAAATTCGCAGGATGTAGGCGATGTCGTAGAGAGTGATACTCATCTCTCCGAATGACATGTGGAAAGAATTAGTTTTCGGATGCCATCTCTCAACAAAGGCGCTAAGTAGTGCAGAGTCTAACTCTGGATGCATGCACCATACCAAATGCGACAACCCGGATTCTTCCACTATGGTTTTTACTTCCCCATCGGCTAAATTCCACATTTGCAGCCGCTCGTGCTCATTATGGCACAACAGTACACCACATTCCTGTGTAGTTTAGTAAATGAAATAATACTTTTTAGGCGCTCACGTAATAATCATAAAGCGAAACTAAACAAAAATTATATAACGAAAAATGTACTAAAGCATATTACGATACCTGTCGATGCCATACGTAGTATACAATATGACCCTTAAAACTCTGTAACAGCTCTGGGTCTGAAGGTCCACCGTCAATCGGACCATCTAGAGGCCGGTAAGCCTTTCACTCGGCATTCCTCCCGAAACTGGAACTGGCCCCAACCCCTGACACTGACCTACGTGAGGACCCTATTAATTCTTTCCCTTTCTCACTCCTTCGTTGGGTCTTGGCATTTTCCCCATCGTTTTCTTCCTCCAACTGCCCCGAATACCCTTCCATGTACTCCTGCGACTGAGACAGAGACATGTCCCTCTCAAATATTTTCGCATTTTCCCTGGCTTCATCCTCCTCCGCATTTCCAATGTATGGGGGCAAATGGAGTTTCGCTGTAATCGAAGTTACTTTCCCTCGCCGCATTTGAAAAGCGCGAAGACCCATGCGCTCTTCCTGCACCCTTCTCTACCGCTCGGATGCAGTCGGCAGCATTCGGCGACCTGCTTCCTCAGAGGATGACTGTGTCGCCTCAGTGTCTCTCTGAACCAAATGCAAATTGTCATCCTTCTTGCTTTTGGTAAATTTCAATTTTAATTTCTTAAATGCTTCTGCCATCTGCAATAATATAAACACGCATTTATCAATTCGAAATAAATTGATAACATAAAACATAAAAGGAACAATAACGCAATTAAAATTAAAGAAAATTTAAAATATTGACCTAAAAGTCGCCGTTCGGTCGGAAAAACCGCACTGCCGATCGCCGGAAAATATCGCCGGCGACCGGCAGTATTTTTCCCGGAATACCGCGGTATTTTTGGGGAAAATACCGCCGGTCGCGGGCAGTATTTTCTCCGAAAATACCGCTAGAATACGGCGATATTTTTTGGGAAAAATATCGCCAGTCTCCGGCGGTATTTTTCCCAAAATTTTCTCCGTGGCGCTATTTTTTGGAAAATAGCTCCGGCCTCCGGCGATATTTTTCCCAAAATTACCGCCGGAGACCTTTTCGTCCAAAATAGCGCCCGATTCCGGGCGCTATTTTTCCTTTAATACACCGCCAGTCGCCGGCGGTATTTCACTCCCCCCCCCCCCACCCCCCCCCACCCAAATTTGTTATTTGCAGTAACCACCGGTCGAACCTTCGTCACTTCGGGAACAAATCTGGACATATTACAACTAAATTAATTAAACAAACAAATAAAATAGTTCCGAAACATATATTAATTTGAGGCACTAACCTTTTGTCGATCCTACTCGCAGTAACCGTTTTATCCGATTTAACTAATTTTCTGATCCTTCTTCTCCACACAGCTCTGCAGCCTCAGTTTTTTTTTTCCTGCTTTCTTTCAATTCCATTTCAATTCCTCTGCTTCAGTCTATTTATAGACTGTTGCAGAGAAAAATGCATCATGTTCAGCCCGTGACTTTTGTTCAGTCACGGGTTGCACATGTATGTGCAGCTTTTTTTTTTAATCGGTTACTGTTCATTCACGGGTGAACAGTAACCATTTCTTCTTTTTTTTTTGGACCAGAGACATTTTAGTCTTTTCACAGGAGAATGTTACTGCAAATATCGAAATGGTTACTGCGAATAACAATTCCGTACATCCGCAGCCTCAGCTTTTTTTTTTTTCTGCTTTCTTTGAATTCCATTTCAATTCCTCTGCTTCAGTCTATTTATAGACTATTGCAGAGAAAAATGCATCATGTTCAGCCTGTGACTTTTGTTCAGTCATGTGCAGCTTTTTTTTTTAACCGGTTACTGTTCATTCATGGGTGAATAGTACCCGTTTCTTTTTCTTTTTTTTGGGTCAGGTGCATTTTAGTCTTTTCACAGGGGAATGTTACTGCAAATATCAAAATGGTTACTGCGAATAATAATTCCGTTATGAAATTCATCCTCGCAAAGGGGGGAAAAAAAAAAAAAACAAAAATTGAACAATTCTCAGTCCTAGTCATTTTCAATTGAAGATGAAGACAGAAATAAAAACCACCCCAATGTCAGCATTGCCGTCCAGGCAGCCGCATTCATCATCTTTGCACTTCGCTTGGCATTCTGGTCATTGGACGGCGGTAGGCCCTCTCTTTTGTCTCATCCATCTATGCTCATATTTCATATTTGCCGTCCTTCCTACTCCAATCTTCTTACATTTTTTAACTAAATACAAAAATAACCTTGAAATGTTTTCTAAAAACAAAATAATCCTCTATTTTTAAAATGATACAATTAAACCTTTGATTGAAGTAAATTAATTTTGATTAAAAAACTTATATATATATTTTTAAGATAAAATACCTTTTAAGGCTACAATAAAACATTCCATCCATCCCTTTATTCTCATCCGTTAATAAAGCAAAAAATTGCAGAAGAGAAAAAAATAAGACTTCTTGGAGGAAAATCAACATATGAGAATAAAGGGCGGAATGAAATGTTTTATTGTAGCTTTAAAGGGTATTTTTGTCTTAGAAAAATATAGATTTCTCAATTAAGATTAATTACCTCAATCAAAGATTTAATTTGTTCTTTTTAAAAATTAGGAATTTGTTTTGTATTTAGGACAAACCTCATGGTTGTTTTTGTATTTCGCCCTAATTTTTCATTCCATGCCTATCTGGACCACGTTACTCCCCTTCGTTATGAAATAATTATCTAATTAGGAAAAATACTTTTGTCAAATAAATATTATTTTTTACACACTTTAATGAGCAAAATTACAAAAATTGTACTTTTATTTCTTATTTAATTAATACTGTCATCTAGGTTGCCTTTTCAAATGTATATACATGACTCAAATTCTCATTTAAGATGTAGTTAAATAAGGAAATGTGGGGGGGAGGATTAGGGTGGTGATAATGGGAGTGCTCTGTAACTCCGAGGTCATGGGTTCAATTTTAGAAATGCAAGGGTAAAATACAAAAGAAAAAGAAATAAAAATAGAAATAAAAGAAAATTAAAATTTACTCACTTAATTATTTGTGTATTCATCTCTAAGATAACACTTATTTGAGAAGAGTAAGTAGTATTAACATCTCCCTTAATTATAGGAAAATTTTAATACAGTTAATTGTACCGTGGTATTAACCTAATTAGTACATCTTAAACGCTTAAGGGTCAGGTGGTTTTGAGATTATATCGCAGGGCTACTACTGAAATCCTCCCAAGATTAGGACAACAAGAAGCAAAGCACGAAAAGTCTTCCGATGGAATTACCCCTTCCCAAACACCCGTACAATTAGGAAAAATGCATTTTAAATTAATTATTAAGCTATTGAAATTGTGATTGATCCCAAAAGACTTTTTTAATGCGATACATAGTTCAGAATAATATAACAATCTCTCTGTTCCATTAGAAGAGTCTGGTTTAATAATTATACAACTTATTATAAATTTCAATATATAACACCTGAAATATATAGCTAATTTGTCATTATTTATTCCACAAGTATTCTTACTACTTTTTAAGTGTGTGATAATAAATTATTATATTAATAAGGGTATTAGACTCTTTTATTGGAACGAAAATAAACTTTAGGACGAAGAGAATAGTTTAGAAAATAAACTAATTTTCCTTTCCTATCTCCGCCTTATGAACATGAACCCATGATATATTATTATGTATGAAATCTGGATCGACATTTCTTTTTTGGTCTCATAAATTAATTTTAGATTTTTAAAAGGGTATTAGAAATATTAAAATGTATATTAAAAATGTGTTTAAGACTTTTTCTAATTCTTTTATTTAAAAACTGGAGTTTACAATGAACTTCAATAAAATCCGCACATTGACATATTTCTCTATCACTTATTTTCTACACCCAAATCTCAAATACATTTAAATGTGTGATTTTAATGGGAGTCAACATGTCTTTAATGGGAGTCATCATGTATTTAATGCAAGTCAACATGCGATCTTCAATTTGCTCCAAACTTCTTTAGTTCGAGTTCAACTTCTTTTTTTTTCTCATGCTTAACCAAAGCCATTTTATAAAATCATATATTTATATTTGCATGTTATCATTAAAACATTGATTGAGACAACAAATCAAACATATTTTCTAACTAATCCTATTTCGTCCAATAGGAAAGATGAAATAAGCTAATGTAATTATGGTAGATAGGTAAAGTTCAAACACCTAATATTTAAAAGAGTACGTACTTATATTTTTCTCTTCGTTTTATTAGTAGAGTCTAATTTGTAATTTTCTTGTTCTATTAAAAGTCATTTTGTCCTCTTTTAAATATTTCTCATACTTTTTGTAATATAATCAAATGTGATTTACTATTAACTCACCCTTAGAATAAATATAAGTGAAAAATTATTTATTTAAATTGTGGTACCTTAAAGTCCATTTGTATAGTTTGAAATCGAACTTTTCTAATCTATAATAAGAAGAAATTATTTTCATAGATTTTTCACTTTTAAACTTTCATTTAACATGATTTGTGTAAGAGTGAAAAATGGTTATATATTATTTATATATACATGAGTGTTACAAGACCATTCTAACTACTCCACCAAACTTCCCCAAAATGATTATCTATACATTATTCTTCTTTGCATATTTTTTGGCTTGAGCTTCTTTTGTTATTTTGTTGGTGGAATGTGGCTCATTTTTTATTTTTTTTGGCTTAATTTTTTTGGTGGCATCACTAAAATGACCTTTATTCCCATGCCTTTCCTTTGATGGGAGTGGGAGTAAAATTAATTCTTATCGAGGAAAGAGAATCATTATCGGTTGAAAATATACATCTTCATGAATTGTCATGAAAGCCCTCTCCAAAAGTTTACTCTTTTTCCTTTTATGTTTGTAAGTATACAGTCCATATAGAATTCACTCGAAAATCATCCTTAATTTCATGATTAGACTAAAGAATAATAATAATACAAACGTGGTAAGTGTTATTAAAATAACATTCATTGCGAATATTCATTATTTTGTCTGTTACATTAAAATTTATTATGCATAATAATCCCGTAGATAGTCATATATTTCATGTTATTGTCAAAAAATAAGATATTATCTTATGTTTAACAAGTATCAACATTGAAAAAGCTTATTGAATACGCTTAATAGCAACTATCATAGTAAATGTTATTAAAATAACATTCATTGTGTGTAACCATTATTTTGCCTGTTACATTAAAATTTTGTTATGCATAATAATCTCGTGGATATGATCACACATTTTACGTTATTGTCGAAAAATAAGATATTATCTGAAATTTAACACTGGAAAATATTATTGAATACGCTCAATATTTAATGTAACGGCTATCATAGTAAATGGTATTAAAATAACACGCATTGCTAGTAATCATCATTTTTTCAGTTGCATTAAAATTTGTTATGCATAATAATCCCGTGGACGGCCACACATTTCACGCTATTGCTGAAAAGTAAGATCCAATCATATGTTTAACAAGTATTAACATTGAAAAAGCTTATTGAATACGCTTAATATTTAATGTAACGGCTATCATAGTATTAAAATAATACTCATTGTGAGTAATCAGTATTTGTCCGTTACATTAAAATTTGTTATGCATAGTAATCTCATGGACAGTCACACATATCACGTTACTGTCGAAAAGTAAAATACTATCCAATGTTTAACAAGTAGTAACACTGAGAAAGCTTATTGAATACGCTAAATAATTAATGTAACGGCTATCATAGTAATTGTTATTAAAATAACACTCACTGCGAGTAATCATTATTTTATCCATAACATTAAAATTTGTTATGCATAATAATCTTATGGACGGTCACATATTTCACGTTACTATTGAAAAGTAAGATGCTATCCGGTGTTTACCAAGTATTAATATTGAAAACGCTTATTCAATATGGTTAATAATTAATGTAACGTCTATTATAGTAAATGTTATTAAAAGGACACTCATTGTGAGGATCATTATATTGGCCGTTACATTAAAAAAATGTATGTGTAATAATCCTGCGGACGATTATATATACCAGGTTACTGTCGAAAAACAAAGTACTATCGAATGAGATGTAGTAAGTATTAACACTGCGCGATTTGATCCCGACTTTCAAAGATCAACCTCACATAATCACATTCAAGCAAGCATTCTGGAAATCAACTTTCATAATAAGATCTGCACCCCTTCAATAATGTATGTACATATTAGTACATGTTAAAACATTTAATTTCTGTATTATTATTATTTTTTGAATAATTTATTTTATGTTTAAGTGTCTGTTTGTGTGTGTGTTTTTTTAATAGTTCAGAATACAATATATATATATATATATATATTAAAACAATGAGTTCAGAATACAAACAAATACAGATCTATGGCTACATCCCACAAAATCTAAAAATAATAATAATAAATCACCGACCGCACAATGGTTCTTCTTTCAAGCAGTTGTCAATGACGCTGGTCTCTGACTCAAAGGGACAATGGAGTATTGGTTTTCTTTCTTCCTTTTTTTTAAAAAAAAAAAAAAAATTCCTTCTAATTCCCTCTCTTTATAGGATATTGTATTTAAAAAATTTGTTTAATAAGTAAAAAAAAAATATATAAAATTAATATGATAGGATAGGCAAAAAATAAAAGAAAAAACCCTTTTGGTATTTTTTTTTTGTTTTAGTGTAATTTTTATTTTTTAAATCAATATTTTGCACTTATATTAAAATATGTATGTATACAAAATAAAGAAAAATATTTATATAATAAGAAAGTTAAGATATAAAAAATGTGAAATGAATGCAAGCCTCAATACAGTATAAGTAGGTAACTTTTTTTTATTTTATTTTTAATTTATTATTTCTTCTTTTCTTTTCTTACTATTGATTGAATAGATAATAGCAGTAAGATGGGCTCAGAAAATTTGGCATAGCATATGATTTGTGAAAGAAAATCATAAGTTTTTGCTAAATTGATAGTTGGTTTTCTTTATTTTAAAAATATAATATTACCTCATACCGTTGTATATTAAACTGTTAATTTAACAACAAAAATAATAATAATAATAAAGAACACTCGATAAAATGTAATTCAGTATTTTAAACATGTGTTATTTATGTTAAATGATTTATAATATAAATATTTTGACTTATTGAATTAATTTTATTTTATTATGACACTTTTAGTTCAAAGTATAAAGTACTAATATTGTATTTTTAGCTTTAATGTGGAATTTTAGAAGAAATGAACAAGAATCACATGCTAAACAAGCCTGTCCATAGAATAATAAGACTCATAAAAATGAAAAATACTATCAAATCAAAGCAAAAGAAAAAGGAAAAGAAAAGAATGGGAAACAAAACAAAGAAATTAATTGTCTAAGGTGAACAGAATGCAGAGAAGAGACAACCATGGATGATGGAAGCTTATTCATTCATGTCCAAACAACAAATGACCCATGTTGGCCTATCTTTTTCCGCCCAACACTTGTTTTCCATGAGTTTCATCTTCAGATACCCCTAAGTCAAGCCCCACTTTCACTTTTTCAGTACAGTTATATTCAAGTACAGAATCTCTGTTTTTTTCTCATACCCATTTGGCTAGCATCTTTCATCACAATAATCTTCCAGAAATTTCTTGATTCCAAGCTCAGATATACTATTTGTTAGTTCGTGTTCATTGAAACTGAGGTGGGTTTTCACTGTGTTATTTCCCAATTCTAGTATTTTGTCAAGGTTTGATCTCTGTTGATGTGGTTGAATATGTTTTTGATTCTGAATTTTGGGTTTAATCCAATCCCTTGTCTTTTGCAGGTTTTTTTTCCCCAGTTGTACTTTTCTGACAGTAAAAGATTACACAAATCCCAAATTTTTTCAGAAGATTTGCTGATTTTTTCACTGTGAGTATGCAATCATGATTCATGTGTTGGAGTTTATAGCTTTTAGTTGTTGGATGATTGCATGCATAGAATGAATTGTGAAAATTGGAAAATTTGGAAATTTTCACCTGTGATTCTCTCTTAATTTGCAGATGGCTTGCTGAAGTGTTTGTCCATTAATAATGTTTAAGTGGTCTAATAATTCAATCTTGCTATCAAAATTCCATATTATTCAGATGATCACTTGCATGGAAAGTGTTGTGTTTCATAAATGTGATCATCTTAATTTTTGAAAGATTCTCAACTTTGATTCTCTGTGAAGTTTGGTATCCATGTTCAAACCATGAGAGCTTTGTTTCAGAATAAGGTTGATCCCCATTTTATTATTTTTTTAAGGAATAAAGTAAAGACTTTATTTCTGCATTATATAGAAATTCCTATTATCACAAGTTTATTGATTTATGATTTCCCTTATCATCTTAAGTTCTGTTTGGATGTACTTTCAGAAACCTGCAATCTCAAATTATGATTATGATGGGCTGCTCTTTACCCCTTTTTAGGTTTTGTGGGGATTTTTGTTTTGGAATGATTCTATGACTTAGGCCTCTTGTCATTCTTGTGCATGTCCCTGTGTTGAGGCAATGTGGCTTGAAGTTTTTGCAAAGAGGTTTATCTGAATGTAAAGTAAGATATCTATCAAAGAATCTTCTTGCTTTTAAAAGAAGAATCCTTTATTTTCCCTTCAATTCAATTTACCTGGAGTGTCCAAGTTCTAAGTCATTTAAAATCATTCTGTCCCATCCTTGTGTGTCAGACTAGTTTTAGAAAGAAGAAAGCACAAGTTTTGTATGGTTTGGTATTCTTTTCCTGCTGCCTTTAGGCAATCTTGTTTTCCTAAATATTTCCTGTTGCAATTATCATGGATATCTTTCTTACACTTTCTGAAATTTTGATCTTTTCAGTTTGATAATACCTAATGAATTCATTGGATCTTGACACACATGAGCTGTGCTCATCCAGTGAGTCCTCAGACGGATCACTATATATACACATCGAGGAAGTTAAACCTGCTGGTAGTTTAGAATCTCCAGGCTATGGGAAGCCAGCTGTACATCGCACCAGCAATATTCCGACGCCTCCTCCTCTTCCAGCTAAAATTTGTAAAAAAACTAACATTCAAAGATGTCTTCCAGATTCATGTAGCATTCCTAAGGAAACAATAGATTTATGGGATAGACTCTTCAAAGAAGGATACGCAGCAGATGTGCATGTTCTAACAGAGAATGGAACTGCAATTCCAGCTCATTATAGTGTTCTGGTAGGTAAATGACATCCAGAAAAATGTATTGAAATCTGCTTTTTGCCTTCCTGTTTGAGGATTATTTATCCTTTCTTTATGGAGTTCCTATATAGTATTTAAGCCTCTATTGTTGGTTGCAGCACAACTAAATTGTTTTTTTTTGGGCAGTTTGAAACCTTCATCATGAATTTGGAAGTCTAATTGGGATTTGTTGTTCTGATTTGTGATAAGAACATTCTTTTTCCCTGAACTGACTGATAAATGCCCTTTTCTCCTCTTCTTTGATGTAGTGCGTTGCATCGCCAGTACTGGGGAACTTTTTGCAGCAATCAAAACCAAGTAATGGTATCAGATACATAAGGATTCCGCGGATACCTTATGATGCCGTCTATGCTTTCATACGTTTCCTTTATTCATCATGGTATGCTGCTGGTACATTTTCTTTTTGGTTTAGTTTCCTCCTTTAAAATATCCATGCGATGTCAATGTGATTTTCGCTTATATGATCAGCGTTGTTAAGTCCTTGATTTACATGTTTTGCACACTGTCCCTTGTTCTCACCAATTATTTCATCATGGTGTATAATCCAACTTACAGTATGAGCACAGAATTCTAATGACCATGGTTGGGGAGATTTTCTCAGATACTATTTTGTGGTGTTGATAACTGGTATCAAGAATCCCCTTTGAGAAAAGCCTGATGCCATAGAACCTAGTATAGATTTTGTTACAATCTTTTACCAGCTAAGTGGAATGATTTTTCTTATTTTGTTTAAAATGGCCATCACATGAATGTCTGAAGTACCAACTCTTCACATCTCAGAATTTTATGTTAGGATTTTTATTTTCCATTTAATTAGCAGGGAACCTATAATTTATCTTTCCTTAGCAGTTTGCATACTTACCATGCTGCATGTGGGGGGGGGGGG
Organism: Leptodermis oblonga; assembly: GCA_016801395.1. Lineage (NCBI taxonomy): Eukaryota > Viridiplantae > Streptophyta > Magnoliopsida > Gentianales > Rubiaceae > Leptodermis > Leptodermis oblonga. The sequence goes on along the minus strand of CM028754.1, from coordinate 8,931,538 downwards.
CAAAACTGTGCCTATCTATGCATTGGAAAACGGACGGGTCAAAATGACCTTTTTTTTGTTATTTGTATGCAGCACTTAAAAAAAGAAAAGGGGCAATATGAACACTCTTGTCGTTTTACAAAGGAGTGTTGGGACTTGGGACAATAAGAGAGCTGTGTTATAATAACAAATCTGTCAGCACATTGTGTTGCATGTCTAATATGCCTCCAAATATGACTTCTACGTAGCTTTTAGTTTCATAATTTTTCCTTCAAAATGTTAGTGAAAATTCTGAATGCAGTCTTGCTTTTGCATCTTATCAGCTATGATGAAGAAGAGATGAAGAAATTTGTTCTCCACTTGCTGGTTTTATCGCATTCGTACTCAGTTCCATCTCTTAAAAAAGTTTGTGTACACCTTTTGGAGGAGCGTTGGTTAACCACAGAAAATGTAATAGATGTGCTTCAGCTTGCGAGAGGTTGTGATGCGCCAAGACTGGCCCTTGCATGTTTACGCATGACCATTAAGGACTTCAAGACAATATCTTTAACTGAAGGATGGAAAGTAATGAAGCGTGCGAATCCTAGACTTGAACAGGAGCTGTTGGAGTCAGTTGTGGAAGCAGATTCTGTAAGATAGCTTTTCTTTTACTCTGTAACTGATAGATGGATCATTTTAAAGATAGGATAAGTTCCTGTTGAACATCTAACACAGCATATCAATGTACCTTTCTAAAAATTCTGTCTCGGTATCAATCAGCTTATTTGTCACAACACTTCCTGCAGATGTGTGGCGTTTGATTTGCAAATCTGGCCATGTTTTCTGGTACTACCTTTGTAGGAGCTCATACTTCGTTTTACCTGCATTGATGGATATCTGGTCTTTTTTATTCAGTATGTGACAGGAAAGGCCATCTTAATGAAAATCCTACATGCATTAGTTATGTCTTATTTAACGAACTGAAATTTATTGCTTCAGCTTTCTTAAAAATAATCTTTCACTGAATCTGGATTTGGTTAATCTCATGCTTATTTTCTTTGGGATATTAGATCCCTGATTTAGGAGGGAAATATGAAATAAGTACAAATCTGATACAAAAATTGATGTGATCTTATTTTTGGCTTGTCAGACGTATATAATCTGCATGGTTCCATAAACCTAAAAGAGATGTAGCAACACTTATCTTGATTCTCTTATTTCTCCCTTCAGTTTTTCTCATATGAAATTCTTTGCTCCTGAACTCTGAAAATTCTAAGCGCCAATATTTCACTCATTCCCAGTAGTTTAGGTGCTAGGTTATGGATTTTATAAGCATAAACTACTGTTTTAAATGCCAATATAAGGGCATGTAGAGCTGCATTTATATGGAACCTTGCAGTGGTTGAAGCCTTGTGTTTCTGTTTGATAGTTAAAGATACTATTGCTACTTGCTAATGCACTTTTACACAAATAGTCTGCATAAAAAAAATTTGTTGGTTGCACTAGAATTTCAGGAGACATCAAAATGGAATACTTTCTGTCCATTGAATTTTATCTAGGAATCATGTCATGATTGTTCTTTTGCTCTAAGCCGAATTATGTCAAGCGACATCCTTGGCGTTGCACATTTCTGTCTGTAATTATGCACGTTGTATAGGTCATTATCAAAAGTAACAATAGTCATCTATCCTTTTCCCACAGAGAAAACAAGAGAGGTTGAAAAAAATGGAAGAGAAAAAGGTGTATGTGCAGCTGTATGAGGCCATGGAAGCATTGCTTCATATCTGCAAGGAAGGATGCAGGACAATTGGCCCCCGCGACAAAGTTCTGAGAGGGAGCCAAGCTCCCTGCACTTTCCCAGCTTGCAAGGGAATCGAAACTTTAGTCCGTCACTTTGCTGGCTGCAAAACAAGAGTCCCCGGCGGATGCACACACTGCAAGCGAATGTGGCAGCTTCTCGAACTTCACTCGAATATGTGCAGCGAACCTGATCAATGCAAGGTTCCCCTTTGTAGGTGCGCATAGCTCGCCTTTCTCATTTCTCGATTCCCTTTATTTCCCAAATTGTTATAAATTGCAGATACACAAATTCCCCTTTTGGTAGCTAGAGATATAGCACATGCGCCACGGCTGATCTGATTTACATATGGATGTGGTAGTGCAATTAAAACTTGCAAACAGAATGTGGCTAAAATCGACAACTTTGTTTCGTGTTGGCTGTGTTTTCCAGCCCTGCTCATAACCTATCTTACTAGTTTTGAACTTGGTTTTGCTTGTAGACATTTCAAGATAAAAATGCAGCAACAAAGCAAGAAAGATGGAGCAAAATGGAATTTATTGGTGAGGAAAG